>JACXSJ010000415.1:0-375791 GCA_014851325.1 Pentalonia nigronervosa
TAAACAGAAACGTTATGTATGTATAGTACTTTATCTTCAGACCGGAAGTAATCCAAAAAAATATACCCTGAAAATATTAATAAATAATTTTACTGCGTTAAGTTTATTGGGACTTTTGAAATTGTACTATGTTGAAACCAAAATTGTTTAGTTATACATAATATTTGCCGAAAGGCATCTAATAAAATTGAAGTATGGGGCTCCTTTTTATTGGAAATCGAAAAATATTGATTTACTATTTAAAAAGCAGTAAATAGTTTTACGTTTAGTACTTCATGCTCGAATCTGCATAAAATTATCATCATAAATTATACCAAACCGAAGAAAGTTTTGAGCACAACGTTTCTATATTATCTGGGATACTGCACTTCCGGTGCCTTGAGCTACAAATTATCCAGTCAAAATGAATACTGTATATATTATATTAAATGCACTTCCATTTTCATTTGTATTTACGATCAATATTTCATTGTGTCAATTCCATATTTACTTAATAGGTACCTTGTATATCAATCATTAACCCTATAATTCACTGTTAGGTAAATACATATTATGTTTGAATAATAAGGAATGCTAAGATTGTTGTATTTAATTTATGTAAGTATCAAAAAAAAAGAAAAGAATTGTAGTAGAGATCTAAGTACATTTAAATTATAATTCAAATAAGTTGATATAAAATTACGAAAATGCGTAGTTTTAAATTTGAGAAGTACCTAGTAAATATAATAATATTAGTTTTAGTATTCATCATAATGTATTTTAGAGTGTACACTCTTTATTTTGTGTAGTGCATGTATTATATTGTTTTATTGGATATTGTATAAGAAAATTTTCAATTCAATATACTGTAATATATTGGATTTTGAGACTTCAAATAATGTTATGAAAAATATGCAAATATTGAAAAATTCAATATATGATTTTCATGAAATCAAAATTAGTGTGGAATTATATTTTAAATATATATGTTATTCAATATATTTATATTTTTAAATAATTCAAGAAATTCTAAGGTTTTATAATATTATTTAATTGGTTGTTACTATTGTTAGTGTTTTCAAAAAATATGCACTTTGAATTTGTTTCTTTATTTTATAAAATTGATACCTCATTAGAGAATAATTTTTTTTCTGACAAAAATAATATCTACAAACTATAATGCTTACGAGTCTGTGATGAAGGTATTATAATGTGTATTAAATCCCCTGGACACTTAATGTAAATATTATACATTGAAATGTCATCAAAGATAAAATCTGAACTACGTATGCACCCAAGTACGTGAAAAAAATTCGAAATAACTCTTTGAAAGAAGGGTGTGAACGACATCAAAGAACTATTGTGGTAAAAACTACTTATGACTAACTCGGGTAAGTGGTAATCCGACAGGGCAGTAGTAGTGGGTTTGTACTTTTTGTCGTCCACTGTCCACCCCATCAAAGTCTGTTTAATCTAAAATTCCTTTGTCTTTTTTTTTAAGTAAAGCCGATATTTCAACAGTACTGTTATTGCCGTCCCGTCATACAACCACTTCTTCCTTTAATAACGTCCAGCCATTAATATTTCATTGCATGTAGTGAACTAGTATGCTTTCATTACGTACTACTAATAAAACATAATTCAAAAAAATAAAATGTGAAGTTTTAATATTATTTTATGGTGTGTTAAAAAAAAAAATGATGTATTTATGTACACTATGTGTCGAAGAAAACACTTTATATTAATATGCATATGGAGTCACGTGTGTCAGTTATATTTACAAATGAAACCAACACTATTTTAATTTGACACGGTTAAAGTGTTAAACACACTTAAAAGAAATAATCGATATCATTTCAGTTATTTATTTTAAATTAAGAACTCATTGATCTGTGATCAAACAATTCAAAGAAAAAAAATGTGTCAATGTATAGAATGTGACTACAATGACTATATATCGTACTATAATTAGACAGACTTTATGCCACATTAGTAATAGAAAAGTGATCTAACATATTTAAATATACTTTATTCTATCTAAGAATCTATTGTATTAGTCACACGAAAATCAAATTTTTGTTGTAGAAAAGCATTATGAACATCAAATTTTGTTATTGAGAATTTTCAGATATTCGTTATTAAAATTTGTATATTAGGATGTATGGCGATAATTTTTAGTTATAGTTTGTCACAATATATGATATGACAATATGGTTATATTTTTTATAATAAATGTATTGTTGATTACCTATTTAATTAAATAAAATTTATATAGTTTTCTTCAAAACATATTGTTTGTAATAATATTGATATAATATAATAAAATATATCAATTTAGTTGGTACATGATTAATCCTATATAATAAATTAATTTTTTGACTTTTTATAATTTTCTACTTTATTTGAAATATTAAAAGTTTTAGATTTTAAGAAGAGCAATTCAAAAATTGATGTTAGTCTCTTTTTTAGGATTTTTTTTCGTACACAGTGATTTATGATTTATTATTGAATTTAAATTTAAAACATTCCTATTTATAACATAGTCATTAATAGATATTTCAATTTTAACTTTTTTTCGATAAATTTTGTAAACACATTTTTTTTCTAGTGAAAAAAACTCGACTTCAAAGTAATACAATGTTCCTCATAAGTTTATCTTAGAGCAATTAAAAATATTAATAATAATTTTGTATGATTTTTTTATGAGAGTTTTAAATTCCAATTTTTTACAAAATTCGTCAAAATAACTTTAAAATAAAAATAGAATTTAAAATAACCTTTGAAATAGAGTTTGAGACTTCGCTCGAAATGATTTTTTGTATGCAATGATTTATAATTGAATTCAAATTTAACACATCCATTACAAAGTAGTGACGTATTCACGGTGAGGTATATTTTAAACTATCTGCTATACAGCATCACAGTAGGACGAGTTCATCTGGTTTTTTTCATAACATTTGAATATAAATTAAGTGAATATTTATATAAAACAGAGTGACTTTCCGGAGTTCATTTTATCATGATTTTAATGTAAATTTTACCATACACACTAACGGTTAATTATGGAAAAAAATTAATTGATAAGCATGTTGCCCTCGGTAATACCATGATATAATAAACTAGGTATGCACACAGTGCGTGATACGCATACACCACCTTTCGCCATCCTATTTCTAACAAATCATAGCGCTAGACTTTCACCATTTTTTATTAAATGTTTAGATTATTGTAATAAATATTAAACAATGTTTTCAATTTTCATTTTTCATGACATTTTCAATGTAACAAGACCTGTTTTACATTTATTAAATCAAAAAAAAAAAAAAAAAATTGAATATTTTTTTTAGTAAGATTATTTTATCATGATTTAATAACAATTAATAATGGTAAAATTCCATTCAAATTGAATCCAGAATAATGCTAAAAAAGTTTGATATGATTATAACATTTAAATCAATTAAAAACAACGAAAGACCAGCGTCATATTTGCGCAAAAGAGAACATATATATGTACGTTGATATCATACATAGTTTATTATATCATGAGTAATACAATTAGAGTTGGCCGTTGCCACTGGTGTCATTGATATGTGATTATGCACTTACAATTGTGATGAGCAATGTAAAAATAAAAAGTAAATGAGTATATATTGTTTTGCATTTTGTAATCAAAAAAATATTTACTTTATTTAAGTAAAATACTATTGTTAATACTATTTTCTGTTATTCCCTAATACTGAGTTCAATTTTCATATAGTTTCAACGTTAGCATAAATATATTTTTAGGCTATATACAAATTTTCTTTTTTGATCGTTTTTCGAATCGCTTTATTACCATGGTTATTTATTATTATTTTTCTTCAATTAGATGTATTATTCATATTCGACATTATGAACTTTAATGTAAAACACCAGTTCTTATAAGTTCTCCGAAAACCTATTTATGATTAATAGATAATGATTTTTATGATTTTCTTATAGAGGAAAAATATAGAGTAGCGTGCTAAGTTTTATATAAATTACGTTGGTATACCTAACCAAAACAAATATTTGAAATACAATTATTACATTATATTATTTGATATCGATAAAGAAACTGTTTAGAAACATTTAATAAAATAATAACCTGCAGAATAGTTTATTTGTTTTTTTTATTAAAATTACAAAATCTTATTTTTCCACAAATTATTATATTCGATACAAATCGGTTTATAATTTTTTTTTTCATAAAATTGAACCAATTGTATATATGAAGAAATAGGAATGTACAATAATATGAAATTTTCAAAAATATATTGTTACTTGAAACAACGGAATTTTATTTCAGATTTTATATATTATGTGTTACCTATAGCATAATTTATTAGGGTTATGAATTTGAAATTGTTCTAAATTATTTAATTCTTCCAGAAATATTGCGATGAAATTATAAAAAATGTTTATACTAAAATTTTGTATACGTAGATAGTATAATTTTAAATATATTTTGACTCTTTTAGCTATTTATTGGCATTAAATATATTTTTTTTTATTTTGCTTGTTCGAAACTTGAAAATTTAATATAAGACTATTATATTTATTCGAGAATATTAGAGATACAATACATGCACAGTTTTCTTATAAGCATTTGAATTTAAAATTTGGACGAAATTAGATATTTAAACTAGAATTACGATTTTAGTTATTTTCTTTTAATTAAAAATACTTTACGAGTGATTTTTACGTATTTTATTATATTTTATATGACATTTTCAAACCATTTAGATTAATTTTATGGTATTGCATATTTATACTACAAATCTATTAACACCATTTTAAGTTGGTATTGACTAAAAAGTTTATAAAAATAATATATTATATGATATACACATATACTATTATAATAGTTCAAATATATAAATAGTATAATAAATACGAGGTTTTTGTTAAGAATTAATTGAACGTACTATATTACTAATAGTAAGATAAATTACTATAATAGAAATTTTAATATAATTATATTATAATACAATAAACTTAGTACGTAGTTACATATAAAAGTTAACACACCTTTCTCACTCAGAATCGTTTTTCGTGTGCAGTGATTTTTTTATCATTGAGTTAAAATTTAACACATAGATATTGTACAGTGACTTACTCAATGACAAGGTAGACTCTACACATATTGTACATCAGAGTGGTTACCAGCTTTCCCCTCTTTTTATTTTACATTTAAAATGTGTTATGATGTTTTGAGTTATGCTAATGAGTTTATGTTAAATTTGTTTTATTATATAATATATGTATAAAGCAACTTCTACATTGTATGTTAACAATTTATCTTTGTTTCGTATAATAAATATACTTTTAAAAGGGGGAAATTATATTATTGTTCTGTTGTACAGTAGAAGTTGAGTATACCTCGTTGAATAGGTCGCTGTAATTTCAACCGTTAAATTTTAATTCAATAATAATAATTTTGTTTTTTCGAATTATTTTACAGATAATTTACAATTTGAACTTCTCAAAGTACAAACTAGAGCCATATTTTCTAGCAGAACTTTCCCTCAATGTTAAAGACAAAAGTATTTGTTCTAATATATACCGTGCATATAAATTATAGACACAATAAATAAAAATAAACACATTATTGTAAAATCAAGACATTTATCGCTCTGCTGAGAAGTATATAATATAATAACTAGATATTAAAACAATTGTTTTTATTAATTTAAGATCTGTTTGTATTTTTCACATAAATGAAATACTTTATGAAAATGTTTTAAAATTTTCAAAGAAAATGAATATTTTAAAATAAATAATTTTATTGAAATATGTATTACATTTAAATATTATAATATTACATTGTAGTAGTTTGATTCGAGGAACACCATTAATTGAATCTTTTAATAAGAAATCATTTTTTATATAAAGCATTATTTTAAATATCTAATATTACTTTATAAGTATTAAACAAATAATTTTCTTATAATTTGAAAGTTTGAAGAGGGTTCGTATAAGTTTACCACACAGAACTTGGAATATTCTGCAATGATAAAAACTTAATATATCTAGGGTATCCCTTATTTATGATTATAAATAGTTCATTAAGTGTATTAGACTAATTTATTTTTAATAAATTTAATGTTTAATTCGTTTTTATTTTAACCCTCCATTGAGCACATATGCCGAGAAACATATTCGTGACCCATGAGTCTGACCAGACCCATAAACTTTTTTCTGTCTTTAAACGTATTTATTACATTTTTGTAACGTATTTATACACTATGTAAGAAATTATTTTAATTTTTTTAATTTGTTACATATTTTACGTTTCAAATTATTTGTATAAAGATAAAGAATTTAGAAAAAAATCGTGAAATGTGAAAATAATACTTAATTTTGTTTTTACATACTATATTTTATTTTGTTTCTTTAACACAACTAAAACATATATATTCTACTTTTGAGTGTTGTTGGCATACTGCGCTTAATACAATATTGTTTTTGAATGATTTATATAAAAATACATTTATCTAGGAATTAATTTTTAAGTTTTGTGCTGAAAAGATTTTTAAATTTCTTTAAATTTTATTTTTATTTAATTAACAACAAAATTGATAAGATAATAATAACTGTTTCAATTATAATGATTGTAATCAGTAGTGGGTATACACTTTGTAATATTATATCGTATTATATTATATTTTTTATAAGTGTATTAGGTATATTTTATTAAAATATAATTAATTTTTTACGAATTATGGATTTAACGAAGTAAAATTTGACATAATATGTTTTAATACATAGGATCTCAATAATCGAAACTTTAAAATTATTATTCCATTTTAGTTGTAAAAAAATCATCCCTAATAAAATATTTAAAAAGTCATTTGTTCATGCACAGACAACGTCCTTCATAATTTATCGAGTGCATACACCATTATACAGTATACACCCAAAGTTTAACCGAAGGGTCATGGTTTTGGAAATTCAGAGCTCAGTTTTGTTATGCCATTATAAGCAAAACACAGTGCATGGAATTATTACAAATCTACAAACACTACACGAACCCCATAAATAGTAACCTATATGTTATGTTTCAAAAGATAATGTTTTATTAAATAATATTTCCTTCATATATTGTAGTTTAAACAATTTAAGTACATACATTAAAACAATAAGCGTTTAACCTTTCGTACTGAACATGATAGAATGGATAACGTCCACTGTTTAAATTGTACTTGTGGCTTTTATTTGTATTGTGCTATTAGTCTGCATAGGCAATGTTATATCAATGTTTTGAACAAAACATTTGTTTTTAAGTGTCTGATTAAAAAAAAAAAAAAAAAATCTTACTAAAATTTTACAATATCTTTGCGTGTTTGTTTTTTAACCCTAAAATAAAATCAAAACTCTACTCCCATCCAATTTTAACGCACTATAAATAATATCATATTTTAAAATTTGGTTTACATGTTAATAAGTATAGAAAAGCATAATAGGGAAGTAATTGAATAAAATATTGTCTAAACCTTGAGGGGCAGAGCAGATACAGTTATAAATTATGTGTATAATATTAATTATAAACTATCAAATGGTTGTTTGGTTCCAAGCTAAATGTCCGAATGTTTCTAATTGAACGTGGCTGTAATATAATTATTATACCACCGATTTCCGTGTACCTTTATCAATAAATAATTAGTGCTTTTTGCCCATTAACAGACATGTTTGTCGTTTATGTTATTGACCTCAGCCTCGGCACACATTCGGAAGTTTCGTACTCAATGTAAAAAATCTATTCCTTCCTTTTCCACACATATTTAATGGAAATAGCAGTACACAATAATTGTGTTGTCTTTAAAATCAACATTGCCTAAAATTTCGACGCCCGGGGCACTGCAGGTTCCCTCTGCCGCAATTTCCCTGACTGCACTACCGGCTATTAAGTAATAATGGACAAAAGGATTACCTTATGTGCATTATTTGGATTATATATTCATATATAATGGTCCATTTACATCATATATTGTATGGTATATACAGCGGCCTTGTATTAAACCATTTAATACGTATTTGTTTAATAATATTAGTTTGTATATTTAAAATATATATATGCAGCCTTTCATTTTTGTGATAATGGATTTTTATTGTCACTACATCTCCTGAAAAAGTCTAAACACTGAAAAGCTAATACCGTTTTAACAGAGAAATAAAACATTAAAACTAAAAAAAAATTATTGATATATTTATTATAATATTATTCAAGTTTTCAATAAAAACAACTAACAATTATAATCGTATCTCATTTGCATATAGATATGCTATAACGGAATAAAAATAATATTGCCATTTGACTTATCATTATCTTTTAATATAAAACTATACTATTCTACAAAGATAATTCAATCATAAAAAAATTATATATAAGAGTTGTGTTTAATAGAAATATTGTAGGTTGACCACAAAACGATTATTTTTTGTAGTTTTTTAAAATTTGTATATTAAGGACTTGGTGATCATTGTTCGATCATGGAACCCTAGTCAAGTAGGATTAATGGATAACATTTATATAAACTCCAGACAACGCTCCTGTGTATGAATGTCTGATTGTTTCTAAAATATTACATGAATACACGATTATTTTTGTCCTTTCAGTGAAGTGTGTAAATTGTATACATTTGAATTAGATAGGTACCTAATAGGGAATAAGTGAACAATGGCTGATGTGATATTTGTGTATAAGCAGCTTATACATAATATAAACTATAAATAAAATAAAATAAAATTTCTAGACTAATGTCATGGTAAGTTGTAGTTGTTTTTGACCATACATTTAACTCACTTAATTATGTAGTGAATGGCTTTATACATCATGTATTAAAATAATTTAAAAATGTTTAATATTTTGATTCTTAATTTTTTTTTCTTGACTTTTATTATTACGATCATTCAAAATAAAGTTAAGCTGAGATATTAATTTTTGTATTTTTATAAGTTATGAATAAGGATTTCTCTTTATTTATTTTTTATTCCACACGAAAAAAAATATTGATCGAAGACCGTCTATCATCTTATACTACTAAGGTTTATGATATATTATCTATTTATATTGTTATTGCCTATAGTAATTTATTTTACTGCTAGTAATACGATGGATTATATTAATTATTGCTGAACACATTGCATTAATTATATACATTTTTATCATATACTACATATTTATTAACTTTTGATTCGATACTGACTTACCTTGTGAGTAGATTCATAGTAAACTAGTGTTTAGTATAAATAGGTGTAATTGCTTAAAAATAATCGAAATATTTTGAAAATGTAATTTTTTTATATTAATTAATAATATAATAATATATTCTGTATGAGTTATAAGTTTCCACGAATAATATTTTCTAATTACAAAGAAATAACCAAAGTTGTTATTCTTTGTTCAATCTAATTTCGTCCAAATTAGAACTTTAAATATCTATAAACAAAATTGTGATTGATGCTTATATATTTTTTATAACTCTTTGTTTTAGTAAAAACTATTTATAAGAAATCTTGTGTTAAATTTTTAGACGAAACTAATATATCTATCGATAATATCTAATTTTGTTTAAACAATTAATTTCGTCCAAATTTGAATTTTAATTATCTATAAAAAAAATCATGTTTATATAATTATTAGGTTTCAAGTTTTACTAAAAATTTCTTATGAAAAATCTTTTATTCCATTTTTAAGCCTTAAATATAAATTAAATAATTTGTTTTTATATATATATTTTTTTAATACCTACTACAACTTACTTTTTGATTGATCACCTTAGATATCTATTTAATATTAAGTTATTTATTAGTTCATAAAAACGCGTCAAAACTATAGATTTGACTTTAGATAGAATGAAACGGGTATGAAATTGGAAATGAGCTTGGAAATAAATTGACAATCTGTTGCAACGTGGCCATTAACCAGACTATACCCAAACGAAGTTTTTACTGATTTGCGTGTAGTAATGGGATGGGCATGGGATGTTTAATATAAAGGGAATAGACCGGAAAAAAACTATAAACTCACTTATTTAAAAGCCAGCTATATAAAGAGGACGAAGGTGGAATTTAAAGTTCGACATATTTTGACTCTTATCGAATTATTATAGACATTTTAAATGAATGATTTATTAAAGTTGATTTTCTAAATTGAATGTAAAATCCTTAATAATTATTAAATTAGGCATTTTTTTTTTTTTATTAGTCCTGTTGATACAGTAGAGTATATTTAAATATTGGTTTGTAAAAAAAAAACGATAAAGTATGTCCAGCGAAAGAACGCATCTTGGTGGTGAAAAAAAACTCATATTTTTTCGCGCATTCCCACCTGTACACCAGCCCGAGCGCCGTCGCCGCCAACGTCGTCAGAGTGAAATTCATCGCATGGTGAGAGGAAATTAAACATCTAGACGACGGAGCGCCGTCATTTTGATTCGCTCTCTCGTTGAACAGGTTTAGTAATTATTATCGTAGGAAAAATGTGATTTCAACGACAAACAAAACGCTTAGCGACCAGATTGTTAAAAATAAATTACGTTATCACGATACACTTAATAAACAAACCGATTAGATTCCACGTCGCTGATTATTTTGTACATTTTATACATATTGTGACGATATCGGTTGTGGTAAACGTGACGTTCGGTAAAAATACGAACACAACATCGCGACGAATTCGTCGACCTTGATGAATAATTTGGAGTCGGAGGCGACGACTTTGGCTGGGTCGTCGATGGCAGAGATAATCGCGCCGCCCGAGCCTTTTCCGACGACGCCGGTCGCGTCGGTGTCTGTGGTTTCCTCTTCGGCGCCCGAGTCCGCCGAGATCGTAGCCATCTCCCGGCAAATCCGCCGCGCCTTGGAATGCCCGATATGTCTGACCCTGATGTCGGTCATATCGTGCTTCTGCCCCAACGGGCATGCCGTGTGCCAGTCGTGCATGCTGACGCTGTTGAACATCAACGACACCAACGACACCCTATGTCCGCTGTGCCGGACGTCGATGGTGCAGTCCGAGATCATGTCAGCTATGGTCGTCAAGCTGGACGAGGCGTTCCCGCTGGTGAAGGTGGCGTGCTCCAACTGGTCGTACGGGTGCACTGAGCTGGTGCTCGTGCGGAACATCAACGAACACGAGTCCAAGTGCCGGTATGTGCCGGACGTCCCGTGCCAGGTGTCCGTGTGCCAGTGGGTCGGCATGTACGAACAGCTGTACGAACACGTGTGCAACGTGCACCCCGGTGTCGCCGTACAGACGTCGGTAACGATAATAATAATATTGATATTAATATGACGATATTGAGACACCACCACGGTTTAATTGCATGTGCAACTAAATCACTGACGCACCCATCAAAACACGCCACGACTCCACCAGAAGCCGACGCGCCCGGATGCCGCACGATTCGCGATAGACGGATAATTGGGTTTTTTTTTTTTTTTTTTTTTTCCATTGATTTTTAAACGCAACACAATATTCATTTAAACACAGCTATTATTTATTCGCACGCTTTAAACGATATTTTGATGACTGTAAAATCCATCGTTTTCCCGCATCAGATGAACCGACTGAACGTGGACAATGTTCACGACATTTCATCGAACCGGCGCCGGACGTACTTGGTCCGGTCGTTGTGCGGCATGATGTGGGCGCAGTTGTCACGTGCGTCGAGGTCACGTGTCCAGGTGGGACTATTCTTAGTGAAAGACACTCGGGATGGCCGAACGCCTGCACCCGACAACCACCGCACCGCTGACTCGTCGTCGCCGGGTATCTTGTACCGGATATGCTGGCTCGACTCCAACGGCCGGAACTGGATTAGGCACAGGACCAGGGAGGTATATTGGAGCACGATCATGAAGGAGAGCTGCCACGTGGTGTTGTCCAAAGCGTACACGATGTTCCGGTGCAGGGCAGGTCTAATGGAAATCAATTGGTTCTGGTATTCTCGGTGCAACAGTCGCCAGGTCCGAAATAATGACTCGACTGCATAGTGTTCGTCTTAATTTTTTAAAATTATCATCATTTTATGATTGTGGACGCGCGATATCATCATCATAGTAGTCACAGCGACGTAATAACTTGCCCCTCAAAAATCAGAGATTGTTTGTATGAACCCTATAAATATATATATTGCGCCTGTATGTAATGTCACAATATTAGTCGACGACGAAGGTGTGGGCGTACTATATGTACATAGTTTTATTAAATATCAATGGTCGTCGACATTAATCGCTCACTGCGCGGATCGAATCGTCAACACTTACTATGAGATCGCGTGTGCGTGGGACGTTTGTATAACGATTTGTTTTTTAACTGATAAATAAACGAACGCTATATTTTAACGATACATGTAGAAGTATATGTCTATATTATACGCTCACATTTGACTTTTTGATTAGCCACACTACGTTATCGCCAAATTATTATATTTGTATACAACTGATGGGTTAACGGTGATCATGATACCAAGATTCTCTATTACGACTTCCATTTTACACGAATCATTGTATCCATCAACTACTTACTCTCCCACTGTTATTCTAATAAGTGATGATGCAACAATTTATAGTATACTGTACGATTTCGCAGTACTTTTACCGATAATTGCCACGCCAAAGTCCAATGAAAAGACAATCATCAATCAATCGTTTATTTATTTAGCCATTGTTCATTTGCTTTAGTTGCACTTTTAATGTCGGTCGAACACATAGTCTTTTTTTTACACTTGTACATGCTCAAACAGGCAAACACGTAGTCGTAGCCGCTTAAAAAAAGTGACTTATCACTTTCACTTTCATTGCCATTGAAATTTTTAAAGAACATCACAAACGGGCCTCAGTGTGTGATCTTGGGTCCTTTTCAGTAGCATTACATCAAGATGTTCTCAGTTGTTTAATGCAGACACCCGTTTGTTACGTTTACACAAGTACCCATTTCTTGCTATAAAGTTCAAACGAAAACCAATATTTAGCAAGTGACCTATCGAAGTGGTGACATATCACCCAGTATATCATTAAAAAATTGTAAAGTGAACTGTATCTTTATGTCTCTATATACATTTTACTAGAAACCAGGAAGTCGGAAGTAATACCAATAAACGAATCTGAATGCCTATACCCGAAATTTCGTTAGTTCATAAGTAATGAAGTTAACAGTTGTCAAAGCGCAAAAGCTTTTTTTATGTTTCCGTGTAAAAAGTTGTCTTGAAGATTTTTCAATTATTTAAGTCTTAACATTCTCCGACAAAAGGGTTTGCCCCAAGTTTATAGAATTAATACTCTTAAACATGTTATGTTATGCAAAAACATGCAGTTTACTCACTGTCGTAATTAACATTTATTTATTTTATATATATATATTTTTTCAATCCCAGTACCTAGCATTATTTATTTTATTTCATTGATCCCAGATTCGGGTGTTTTTCGTGAGTATTCTTTATATTTGATTTATTTTTCAAATTATATTAATGTAGAACATATTACATATATATATATATATATGTTTTTTTTTCCCAAATATTAAAAACAATATGATTTCAATTATGAATATTTTGTGTAAAATAATAACCATTTAAAAATTTTCACATTAAACTTGAAAAAAAAAATAACCATGTTTATAGAATTCTTTTTAAAATAAACAACATACTATAATTAATATTCGTTGTCTATAAGTTATAAGAATTTGAAAAAAAATGTTTTTTGACGTGTACGTCTCTAAAAAAAACCTTTTTTTTTTAATGATTTTTAAAGTTTTTACTTTGGTACAATATTGTCACTGATAAATGCAACTAATAAATTTGAAATATATACTATCTAACTATTTTTTTAAGTGTTAATTTTGATATAGTACGTTTCATAATTCGAAATTTTAATTTTAAGTTAATTCAAGTTTTATTTTATTTTTTTTTTAATTATGTTCAATTAAAAAAAAAAAATATCTTGAAATATATATGTAATTTAATTACAATTTACAGCCAAATACAATAGGCACTCAAATATAAATATAATCACTAATGTACTTTCAGCAGAGTGATTTTTGCATTACCCGTTTCTTTGTCTTTGAAACTAATACTGTGGTTGAATTTTTGTATCGTTTAAATTATAAAATACAATTAATTAAATTTATAGGCAGATTTTTAATATTACATTGATTACCTACTTAGTGAAATGAGTAATATCAACACACCGAATTGTATTTCCTTTTGGGATGGATTGATTTTATTAAAATTTACAAACTTGATCAATATTTTTTTATGATTTTATTGATTTTATGATCGATTTAATGTAAGTTTATACTTTACCAATTATTAACTGGATTTATATCGATAATTAAATATGTTAAAGTATTATACATATTATATTATTACATACGTTCAAGAAATCACAAATTAAAATTTAATTTATTATAGATTATAAGGATGATTTGATTATACTTAGTAATAACATTTAAAATGTTCCTAAATAAGAAAATGATAATTATTTTTTAATTTTTTTTTTTTTTATGACTGTTTAATTAATCAGATATTAAATTATTGGTCGCATTTAGTAAGCATATCATACATAAACCACAATCATAGTTAATCGTCAGTGCGCTGATATATTTCAAGGATTTGCTCATACAACTAGATTTTTAGTTTCAGAGTGTTAAATTTTAAGACATTTAATCGTAGCTTTATTTATTTAAATTAATTTTAGAGCTTGGACAGAATTTACATATACATATATTGTATTTACAACATTTTGGAGTGGGATTTATCGTGAAACTTTTTTACCTTCTCATTTTTGATGGAATTTATATGTAACCCCTAAAAAAAAATAATTTTATACCCTTCAATAAGCGTTTAAACAAAATTTAATAATGTATTGATTTAATTTGAAACTATTTATTAGAAGTTCGCCAATAATATGAAATATTATAACTACCTATGTATTGATTTTCGTGTTATTTAATATTATGCTTTCGTTTACACTAAATTGATCAGACTTTGTATGGAATTACGACTAAAGTTTTTAGTGTTAAATAAATGTTTATTAGATAATAGC
The DNA here is from genome assembly GCA_014851325.1 of Pentalonia nigronervosa. Taxonomy (NCBI): domain Eukaryota; kingdom Metazoa; phylum Arthropoda; class Insecta; order Hemiptera; family Aphididae; genus Pentalonia; species Pentalonia nigronervosa. The sequence continues at coordinate 15,049 of JACXSJ010000415.1, forward strand.
AAGACTTGAATGTGATAATTCAGAAAATATCACGCACGTGCCTTTCTCAGTAAAACTTATATTGAAATGAAATCAAATAAGTATTTTTATTTTATATCATAGTCGTATTTTGTTAGGTTATTATGTATATCAATTAATTTTTTTTCTATGACCCTTTTCCGGAAATCATTAATTTGCTCTAATACAATAAATACTTAAAATATAATTCTTTTCATTCAGAGTAATATATGGGACGCACAGTTAATAAATATTTTTATGTAGTGATTATTGGTTATGAAACACGGTGAATGAAGTATAGCAATAGTATAATGTGTTTAAAGGTTAGATCGTGTTAGATTAAGTTTATTTGTTTGATTGTATTCCTTTATTTTATTTTAAAATAAATATTTTTTTTTATGTCAAGTGATAATTTTATTTTTGAATGCATATACATTTAATAGTCATATGGTTGATAATCAGTACTGTAATTTATAAAATCATAAAGTACTAATAAGTATATAAAAATAAAATCGTTTAATAACATTTTTAATGAATAAATATAAAAAAAAAATAAATAAATAAAAAAATTGAATAATAAAAACATAAAATATATTATATGTTGGTCTACATTAAATAAAATGTTACATTTATGAAAATGTAGTTTTAATTAAATAAGAGAAAATGATAAAACTGTAATCAATGCATGTTAATACTAATTTTATTCATCTAAAAAGGAATGCAGTTGCTTTAGTGGTTAAGGCCGTGGTATAAATCTGCATTGTTACTGGTATGAACTCATACACGAGCTGCATCTCTATTTGGGTAGGCAAATGTTTAGAAAAGAGACCACACGTCCTCTCTAACTAGACATAGTAAAACTACAAACGCCCAAGTAAAAATTCCACAGATGCCTGAACTAGTTTTACTCCTTGCCAAAAATGCGCTATACGAAGAAACCAAGTCGATTAGAAATTGCATATTGAAGAAACTTTAGAAATACTATAACTATACATAAGTACACATGTGTAACAGATTTGTTGGTATAATTGAAAGATAAAAAGGTAAGAGTTGTAGTTAACCATATAATCAGAAAAAATAGTTATAGATACTTAACATATATTGAAACAATTTTTTGTATTAATTTTATTTATATATGGTATTTGTTTACTTGAAATAATTCGAGGCGCCGGCCACTACAATAATAGCTTTATTTTTATTTTAAAAATAAATTTTAAAAAAACCTTAGAAATAGAAATCGAGTTTTCGCTTAGAATCGTGTTATGTATGCAATGGTTTATCATTTAATTCAAGATTAACACATCCATTACAAAGTAATGACCTACTCATAACAAAGTATATTTTAAATTACTTGCTATACAGCATTACGGTAGGGCAAGCTTTTCTGGTTTTTTTTCCATAACATTTGAATATGAATTAAGTAAACATTTTTATAAAGCAGTTTGACTTCTCGAAGTTTTTTTTTATCTTAATTTTAATGTAAATTTTACCATATACATACACACGATTAATTGATAAGCATCTTGCGATCGATAATACAGTTATAGTTGGTTATATACTTACAGTTGGTCGTTGCCACCGGTGTCATTAACATGTGATTATGTACGAGATTAATTGTGTTGAGAAATGTAAAAATAAAAAGTAAATGAAAATATATTGTTTTGCATTGTGTAATCAAAAAACTTTTTTAGTAAAATACTATTGTTAAAAATGTTTTTTGTTTATTGGTTTTATTATTGGGAATCATAATACGAGAGTAAACGATAGTAAATTAGTCTATGTATGATGAATAAGCTATGCATTATAATACTGTACTAAATACTGTACTTATAATATCTGTTTTGAACCGGGCATAGTAGTTATGTCGTGTTTTTATTAAAACCTACACAACGCATAACAGTGTTCGAAAAATAATCGACGAATGAAATTAATCATTTCACATTTAATTGCAAGTTTGATTACGCGTAAATAATAATAGCTGTTATTATGATATGATAATATAATAATATGTACCGAGCATAGTATATAAGTAACACGATATAAAATAGGTACAGTAGTAGTCCGTTCACTTTAGTGCGTTTCAATAGTCAGTATAAAATGTCGGCATTTTACATATGTGTAAAATTAATATAAGTGGCAATTAAAGGTTCACAGTTTTTGATCACGTTTACAATAGATCAAAGAGACTCGGTAAAATGAGAAAATACTTTTACCCACTCAAAAGGGGGAAAATTATAATGAAAGATCCTCTAGAGATAGAGCGACACCATTTTTTAGTATTATCGACGATGACCGTCACGACCTACAGTAATTTTAACTTTATGCTCGGGAATTTTACCTGCTAACACTACCCATGCATTTTAAATAGTTTTTTTTTTTTTAATTTAAAATAAAAAAAAAAAATGATAAAATATTCCTTTCAAAATAATCAGTATAAATTAAGTTTTTTTTTTTGTTTTTGTTTTAAGTACTATTAAGACAGAAACCTCCGATTTGAATGATGATGTGTTTATTTAACTCAGATGAGTAATCATATCACGCCAGTACCTAGTTAAAAAGAATTTAAACAAATATATACCTATATATATATATATATATATATATAACATAAATTTAAAGGCATGTTATTATTTATCAGACAAATATAGGTATAGTGGTACACTACTTATTTGTGATGGATACATTATAGCTATGATTATTAATTATTTTATAATATCCAATTTAAATTTGTCTCTAAAAATATTGGAATTGATTTTACTCTTATTGATATCTAGTATACATTAATGATTTAAAAATCGGATTAAATGACTAAAAACAGTTTTTGGAACACGATTGTGTAAGTATTTTTTTAACTAAGTAGACTGTTATAATGTCTCCAAAAATATAACACGAATGTGTTATAAAATATAACACAATAATGTGTGAAATGTTACAGTTTATTTAAACTACGTTTTTCATTTGTGATTGAAAATTACTATTAAAAAAAAAAAAAAATGTAATTAGCTTATTATTAATAATATATTATGTATATACTATTTATAATTATTATGTTAATAGTTGAAAATTAAAAAATATATATATTCATTTTTATGTACCATTATTACTTCTAAAATAAAATTTGATCATATTTCAATAAACCCATAGGTGCCCGAAAAGTGAGGGGCATAAGCTTGGACATTGACCCCTTGGCTTTTTGGATTTTTTTTTTTAATTAGTATACTATGATAAATTACTAGTATAACAAATTGAAAGTGAAGTTATATTAAGCCGAATTAACAAAATATATTATATTTTATGTACTATTATGTATAAATAAACTCGCCTTCCCCTTCGAACAAATGTTTGCAAGAGCATGTGGTATAAATCTTATATTATAATTATAGACTTGAGAAGTTCGATCTAATATATACAGGAGTCTGTGGTATAAATCTTATATTATCATTATAGACTTGAGAAGTTCGATCTAAAATATATGTGTTTATTAGAGCAATTTGTTTAATACGTAATTTAAATATGTTAAGTATTTTGGTATAAGTTTCTTTTTGCAGTGGTTCCTTTATAACGGAGATTTTCAAGTGATCTGAAGGGTATAGACAATGGTACTGGGCGTTTTAATTTTGATGAAAGGTTTCAATAGCATTTTTTTTTCGATAATCATCAGTTATGCCAACTATATTATGATAATTATAAAAACGTAAACATATATATATATATATATATTTTTTTTTTTTTTGAAGGACATTTGCTTTTTTGTATGAGCCACATCTGGTACACACATATGGTCTTAATATATTTGGGAAAAACAATGTTGGTGTACACGTTTCGTTAACTAACGAATATATAATGATTTATACAAAGTAATATCCGATTAATTTAATAAAATATACTATAACCATGTAATAAAAAAATTTTACGTACATAGTATGTAATGTTATGAAAATCCGTCAACATTGTATGAAGTTTTAGGTAAAAACGTACGCAATCATGTAGGTACTTCAAAATACACACGTTTCAATGGACACGAATTATAAGGGCCATAATATTCAATCATGCTATATCCTAAAACTCAGTTCAATTTTCATATAGTTTCAACGTTAGCATAAATATATTTTTAGGCTATATACAAATTTTCTTTTTTGATCGTTTTTCGAATCGCTTTATTACCATGGTTATTTATTATTATTTTTCTTCAATTATATGTATTATTCATATTTGACATTATTAACTTTAATGTAAAACACCAGTTCTTATAAGTTCTCCGTAAACCTATTTATGATTAATAGATAATGATTTTTATGATTTTCTTATAGAGGAAAAATATAGAGTAGCGTGCTAAGTTTTATATAAATTACGTTGGTATACCTAACCAAAACAAATATTTGAAATACAATTATTACATTATATTATTTGATATCGATAAAGAAACTGTTTAGAAACATTTAATAAAATAATAACCTGCAGAATAGTTTATTTGTTTTTTTTATTAAAATTACAAAATCTTATTTTTCCACAAATTATTATATTCAATACAAATCGGTTTATAATTTTTTTTTTTTTCATAAAATTGAACCAATTGTATATATGAAGAAATAGGAATGTACAATAATATGAAATTTTCAAAAATATATTGTTACTTGAAACGACAACGGAATTTTATTTCAGATTTTATATATTATGTGTTACCTATAGCATAATTTATTAGGGTTATGAATTTGAAATTGTTCTAAATTATTTAATTCTTCCAGAAATATTGCGATGAAATTATAAAAAATGTTTATACTAAAATTTTCTATACGTAGATAGTATAATTTTAAATATATTTTGACTCTTTTAGCTATTTATTGGCATTAAATATATTTTTTTTTTATTTTGCTTGTTCGAAACTTGAAAATTTAATATAAGACTATTATATTTATTTGAGAATATTAGAGATACAATACATGCACAGTTTTCTTATAAACATTTGAAGTTAAAATTTGGACGAAATTAGATATTTAAACTAGAATTACGATTTTAGTTATTTTGTATTAATTAAAAATACTTTACGAGTGATTTTTACGTATTTTATTATATTTTATATGACATTTTCAAACCATTTAGATTAATTTTATGGTATTGACTAAAAAGTTAATACAAATAATATTTTACATAATAATATGTTATAACGGAATAAAAATAATATTACCATTTGACTTATTATTATTTTTTAATATTGAGCTATACTATTCTTCAAAGATAATTCTATCATAAATTATATATGGGAGTTATGTCTACTAGCAATGTGTAGGTTGACTACTGAACGATTATTTTCTGTAGTTAACATTCAGTGCACTTTTGTGTCCGCTCTACGATAGACTACGGAGCTGTAAATGAAACGTTTTAGCACATTTATTGCGTCGAAATGTTTTCCAAATAATCAAAAAATAATATTGTTGTGTTTACTATATAATCAATAGAGTCGTTTAGAATTCAGAATTTCGTTATATTTACTTACGTTTGAATATTATATATTTACACTAGTTGTAGGTAGTGGTTTTTTCCCATTCGCCAATATTCTAATATTTTGACGCAAAATAATAAGCCGTCTTGTTTACGGGTTACCGACAGTTGTCTACGAGTATACAATGGGGTGTGTTTTTATCACTGGCTAAAGAGGTATTTGGCTTTTATTTTGCTTTGTACAAAGGATCAAAGACAATTTTTCTGTTTGCTTGGAATAAAAGGGCGGGAAACAGAATAAAAGTAAGAGGGCATGTGTGGGAACAATACGCTGGATACCTACTTCAATGTTATTGCCGTTGTCAACGCGTGCCAAGTGGGTATTGACCGAGTGTTGATGGCAGAACACCCAAAGCAGTATAAGTGAGCGAGTGGAAAATAGAAGTATGTACCTATAAAAAAAATCAAAGAGAGTAGCTATTACAAAAAAAAAAAACCCTAACCTTTCTTTTTACACTCTATAGATGTATAGGTATATTATCGTTGCCATTATTTATTATTATAAAGTCCTGTATGTTTGATAGAATGTCTTGGCCAAAATAATAAAAAATTTTACGATTATTAAACCTCTGACCTGAATCATAAGTTATATCACCCCAATGACCATAATGCATAAAGATATAATAGGTTTAAATGTATGTACCTATGAAAAATCATTTTTCTTATTATTTGTGAAAAACTTCAATTTTTGTTTATTCAAACAGAAGACAATAGTGGCTTTTATGCTGCAAAATGTATTTATATTTATGTAGTGTTTACTTATGAAAGTTGGGTAGGCAGTAGGATTTCATTATTCCGTTATATATTATTATGAATGAACAAATTTGTGTGGCCATTCGTATTTTTTGACATGGAAATTCTTATTAACAAAAGGTTAATAATATAATGACGACATTTTCAATTTTATTTCTTCAATCAATTCGTGTTTGATGTATTTTCAATTAAAGTTTTTCATTAAAATATATTTTTTAATTAAAAACGTGAAGTCAAATGTGTAATTCGACGACAAATAGCCGACTATTTTATTAGTAGAGTTAATATAAGATGTCTACAATTCTACCAATAAGAAAAAAATTATTAAAAATGCTTATTTATTTATTTATTTTGTGTATATTACAATAATAAACAAATTTAATGACAAACAGCCTGAATATTTCTATAGAAAAAATTAAAGTAAAACTGTGAATGCGTTGTGTCAGAAATTACAGAATTAGTCTCCAAAATTTTTGCTATAATATTTTTATTTACGAAAACAGATTACTATTTGATTTTTTTTTTTTTTAAGACTGTTTATAAATTGAGCACTTAATGATTTGAAACAAATTTAAATGTAATATAATATTTCTTATATTACTATACAGATTAATAAAATATTAATCTCGAATTATATTACTGAATATATTTAAGTTTCACCAGAAATATGTTTATGGAATTCCTATTATTTTTAGAATAAAAAAAAACAATAATTATCAATTACTTTTTTATTATTTTCATTATATTCCATCAAAATATGGTTATCGTTTAACTACCGTCTATATACGCAATACCATCTCTTGTATAATATATAATAAATATATAACTCATAACTAATGTAAATCAAATATGAGTTATCGCTGTACTAACAAGGTGTTCAAAATTAGAAACAAAATTACATAGGTATATTATACCAAATATAAAAAAATAACTAAAAGAGCTTATAAAATTAAAGATTAAATATACAGATTGAATAATATACTTATCAGTTACCTATTGATATCCTCACTCAAATGTAGAGTCAGCAGGGCAGCCAAAATATTGTTTTAGGAGAATTTCTTACCATTGACTAACTCTAGATTTTCGAGATACAGAATACATACGATATTTTTTTTAAATGTAAATACATTTAAAAATGGATTTTTAATATTTCACAATAAAAAATATACGTGGAATTATAGGTACATATTATTTTTACTCAAAAGAACTATTTACTCTGAATACAATAATAATTATTAAATATAATATTAACTGTACATTTTTATATATTTCACACAATTATTATTAGTATCGATGACTGTATTATTTACATTATTTGAGGTAATAATAAATTATTTTACGGAGATCAGTTTTTTTTTTATAAAATTGATAAATTTAGGTATTGAAGTTGCTTTTCTTAAAGGTGCGAGATTTCTTTTAGAGTTGGTGGAAGTTGATGCTTGTGTCTCAATCAAAAATATTTTTGATGTTCGTGAAATATGTGTTTGACCGATACAAGTATATCACGAGATTGGTGTTGAGGTTTATCATCCTTGGCCATAAGGACATGAGGTCCATCTGTTATATTCTTAGGCAGTTGATTATATAACCTGCGGTGGAATTCGCTTATAATGATATTCAAGGAACCTAGAGAATCAGATCGTTATATTCCAACTTTGTTTTATTCAAATAATTATATAAGCCATATTATTTATTTATGAGTAAATACCATGAATATTATGAATTGTTCTATCTGGAATATCATTATATACAGCATCGTAATAAGCAGATTCGACTGTATTTTGTTTATTATTATATGTATCAAATACCATATAGTTTAATATCTGAACATTTTATTTTATTTCATATTGTATAATTTGGGTGCATCAACATTTGTTGTTGTATGTGTTTAGTTGGAGGGAGATTATAATACGAAAAACACTTTGCTACAATACATTAAATTGATAAAAATTAGTTTTACTTGAGTACCTGAAAAATGTATGTTAATTTACCATCACTAGTGGGACGAAAGTTGTCTATAGCATGTTATTGACATATCTATAATTGATATATGATGTTATGTACGTACCTATATAATTATTTCTTTTAAATTTCAACCTTCGCTATTACATATTTTTATGATAATTGAATTAGAACTATTATGATTATTATTTATTGCAATTGTATTTATAATTAAGTATTAAATACTTCGAACTTAAATTTAAACAATTTAATTTGTACTTTTTTATTATACTTTTAGTGTTATATTAAGAACATTACTCTTAATTTACAATTTTATTAGTTATTAATTTTATTAGGTTGTGCTAACTTCTTGATTATAGAAGTATCTATTTTGAATTCAGATAAAAATAGTCGAAAATTAAATAACTCGATTTTAACTCCTTAAAAAACAATTAACTTTAATTAATCTAGACTTTAGTACAGAATTTATGTATCTATAGATTAACATTGAATTAAGAGAGGTATTTTAAATTATTTGAATATGTTTATTGAGATGTATTGAATTTATAATGGTTGTGTGTTTTTTCCTGCCAATTATCACTTTTTGGGGAAGTAAAAATGCTCTAATTTTCTATTTCAGTATTTTTTTTTTTTTGATAGAAAGTTGAATAATCTAGTTTGTACTTAAAAGTAAGATATTTTCAGTTGTCTTCAAATGTGTTGAGAAAAACTAAAAAAAAATTAAGGTACCACCACACCTAAAGTAAAATGTGTGCAACTCTTAAGAGATATCATTGTGTGCCGTATTGAAAATTTTTGATTTTTTTTGTTATTTATAAATATTTTCCATTTATTTAAAATTATAATACTAATAGTATTTATTAGTATTTATTTTTATATACAAATGGTTGCCATTGGTTACAGAAATAATAAAATAGAAAATTTTCATCGTGAATTTCATTTTTTTTTTTTAATTTTACTTATACAACTTAATTATAGGCTATAGATCGATATCTAAAAAAGTATGGACTAACTTTCTAGCATAATTCATTTTTAAGAAATTATGGAAGTGCAGATATTTCGGCCAAAATGAATTCAAGCTACCTATACTCCATCCTTGTTAAGAAGTAACTTCTGCAGCCGACTTATGCACAGTATGTGTCTTAACTACACGGTAGGTGTACAAAAGGTTGACTCGGTGGGGATGACTAACGGGTATTGCTTGAGTACTACCCGACAAAAACTGATCACCACCTAAGTTCTTTCTTAATGTAAATGGAGTATACAATTATTAAAACGATAATATTGTTATGAGTATGCTAAGCTGACACATTGTAACTGCTCAGAATCGTTTATTGTATACAAGGATTTATCATTAAATTTAAATTTAACACATTCTTTACAAAGTAGTGACCAAAGTACTCATCATGAGGTACATTTTAAACTACCTGCTATATAAGATTGCCATTATAATGACACACTTGACAACTACTGTTCAGCAAAACAGTACTCACTTGTTCATTTTTTTGTAATTAACTTAAGAGAATTGTCAAAAAAAAAAATATATATATATAATATTATATGCTATATGTATAGTAATATGGATATTGAATATATGTTATATAATCTAGTTAAAGAGTAATAATTATAGACTTACGGTTATAATATGCGTTAAATGCTAGAATTTAGAAGAGATATGCTCCTTTAGGAATTAATTTAGACGAATCTGATTAAAGCTGGACAGTTTGCGAGCTGATTATTGCATTTAAGTAAGAAATTGTTTAGGATAACAAATGTATGGAGACAAATTGTTAGTGTTACTTTAGCATAATATGATTTTTTTTTTTTGATTATTTTATGACTGAAAGGAGCATTAGTTATTGAAATATTTGTGACCATTATTTAAAACACCCCTTAGAGTGATTCTTCTTTTGAAAAATTATATAATTGTTGTATGACAGGCAGTCTTTATAGTTCACAGAATGTGCACCGAAACATAAAGCGCATTTGGCCGGTAGTTCATGAGATTTAACGCAATACTCAGTAAGATGTTCATTACTGCATTTGACGCACCGCGAGGGGTGTGCAGTGTGCACAGCACCATGGCCGTTCGGCTGACACAGCTTGCATTATGGAGGTTGACGGGCTTTAGGCTTTAAATAATTTTTTGACGACAGATTTTTTTTTAATACCATTGATAGTTGATAAATATTCTGGTTGAACTATTTTTAAACACTTATCACTAATCACTTATTTAATGATGGACACAATTATACAGCATTAAAATAAATACATTTAACGAAACTGATTAAATATAATAGACTATAATCACCACATTAATCACTACATGCCGAGGATTGGGACATGCCGCTATCACTCTTTGATGTCAACCAAAGGCGGCATCTCACAATCATCGTCTATTTAAGCCCATAACACACACACAACGGCGCTCAGTCGCTCTCTCCATAAGTACACTGTTAATATACCTTTTTTTTTAAAAAATATTTTTTGTGTTCTTTTTAATAAAAATAAAACTTAAATTACGTCATGAAATCATCAACAAGTTTTTGGTATATAATTTCTACCTACACAATCCTAATTCAAAAAGAAAAAAAACAAATCATCTTCGTTGGAGACTTGGAGATTCAGTGAAAGGTAAAGAACATATTTTATTATCCGAATATAAATATATGTCAAGAAAAACTCTCGTACTCACCCCCCCCCCCCCCGATAATATACCACATTAAGTGGGTTATTTCATGTAATGAGCTAAAGACGTGAAATTTGACATGTTATTCAATTAAACCTTATACAAATATATTGATCATCCCAATTTAAATCTTTAATATCTTACATTCTTAAGTCAACACATTATATACCCTTTTACCCCCTATTTATATACCCCTAACATTCTATTATATTCCTAACACACTCCACCATATTTTTAACTCATTTCTATCTTATTTTTAACTCATTACACTTATTTAAAAAAAAAAAATAATTGATAGCGACCAGTTAAAGTTTATCTACGTGAGAAAGATTATTCCTCAATGGTTACATATCAATACACCTGTGGGTACAAAATTATGTATATTTTGATAGAGTAGTCACATGAAGTGAACAATTTTTGTAATAAATACAGTTCATTACAGTACTCTAAGATTTTTAGGAATTCGCAGGACTTGAGTAAGAACTAAATATTGGAGCAAATATATTGTATATTTCAGATTGGTGGGGAGAACGGGGGATTTAAACATAAACGTCCCGTACGTAATAAATTTCGATCAAAGCTCATAAATATAGATAATTTTTTTATGTATATTGGGGCGATTTCTGTATACTGTTCTTGTGGCAATTTGATAGGAAGTTAGTGGACTCATATTGAACCGAATGTGGTTTTGTAATGGGAGGAAGGTTAAACACTTCAATGGAAAAGAGAAGAAAAACGATTAGTGAAGTTAAAAAATTTACTTTTTCTTTTAACTGAGTTTGGATGTTGACGATGATGATGATAAATTACTTATAAAATAGTTCAGTATCTTATTAATACGATACATGGCGATTAATAATAAATGTATTAACAACGGCACAGAATACTCATTGAGAGAATTGTTTGTATTATTAATTTTTGATAACAGTTGAAATTAGAATAATAATGTTTGAATAAACTATGTTTCAAGTACAAAGTTATATTTTATAATAATATTTACACGTTAAGTTAGAATTGCTTTTCAAATTTCAATCAAAATCAATATTTTTATGAAAACCACTTTTTATTTTTTTTTTATTGTAGAAAATTAATGACTTATGCCTAATGTACATAGTTATTCTTAGTAAAATTTAGTGGAAAATATTTTTTAAAAAATAAAACATTAATTTAAAATGAAATGAAAATGAAAATTTGATAATTTATCTTCAGTTATTTAAGTCATTTGGCTCAATAAATGTTTACAAAAAAAAAAAAAAAAACAATATGACTCAATCGCTCTTATTTTTACATATAAGATTATCATACCATACGAATAAAGCATGATAAAATTTAATATTATAACGTTAAGATTTGTTTATTGTGCCAAAAATTATTTCAAAACAATTGCGGTAAACAGGAAACACAGTTCCGAGTAAAATATCTCAAAAACAAGGTTACATGACATGGCCGTTTGTGGGCGTTTATATTCATGATACGAGTTCCGTTTACTTGATAATTCAGAACGATTATCTTTGATGATCAGCTAAATTGAAACAAATACAAGACCAATGGGAGAATGAGTTTTGTGTCTATTAGTGACATGTGAGTATGCAAATTTCAGTAATTTTATGATATGATATTAATATTATATTATGTATCTAATAATACAAATTATGTGTAATTGAAAATTATGTAAATCGAAGCTAGTCAGTATTTTAGACGTGGGAACGGAGAAAAATCCGTGAATATATTAAAAAAGAAAAACAAATATATTTGAATGTTTTTATTTAAATTGATAACAAAATAATAAAATAAAGTGTAAAGAATAACACAGACTTTTATTAAAATTTCCACATTTAATAATTATAATTTTATGTCATTAGATTTTTATTTTTATTTTTTGATGGCCATTAGTGTGGCTATTATCCGCAACATTTGTACACTTTCCTTAAATATATTATCTGCTGAAAATAAGATAATCTTATAATAATATGTAGGTATTTAGAATTTAGGTAACTACAAGTTGCTTTATAATTTTGATCGATGTGCATTTCAGTGAAAAACAATTTTTAATAATTATTATTCTCTAAGTGACCTACAATTATGCGTATATATTAATGCCAAATAAATTATATAATATATAATAATATATATGATAAATATAGTATTTTTAATAGCATTACGATGCTTTTGTGTTTATATCTTTATAGGATATATAAATTGTATTAATAGTACCGTACTAAATGATTTTAATTTAGCACTAGTTGTATAAGGTCAATTAGGTATCTTCATATAAATTAAATTAAATAAAACCAAATCATCTAACTTGATTAAAAAAATAATATTTTTAATGAATTTCCCGATATGGACTCCTTATGCTTATTTATAGATGATGTTTTTTTATAACACATCATATCGTATTTGAGAAATGGATCCTAGTAGAGTTTGCTAAACAAATATTATTAATAGCTTCATGAAAAGAATATATTTGGCCATAATTCAAAACTTCAAATACATATAAGAAGAATTGTTATGTATAATGATTTTTATATTTTGATATATAGTTATAGAAACGTATTTTTCTTTTTTCGTATGTCTAGACGATTTTTGGTAAGCGGGGTGCATCAAAGTCTACATTTTTCCTCTTAATTGGAATTTGGTCACAAAGCTTTGGTACTTGCTTGTATTTTTTGAGAAATGCACAAATAACTTGTTATGAATATTAATTAGCATACAACTATCTTCAATCGTTTTTTTTTTTAAAATAGCAATTATATAACTAGAGTGTTTTTTTACATAATCGAAACTTAAAATTTTTTACCTAAGGTTTGTTAAATACATTATTTATTTACTCTAAATAAAGATTTAGTTTTATATGAATTAAAAATGTGTAATATTTCTAAAACAATTATTTTTTATGCAAAATATAGGTGGCGTTGAACTTAAAATTGTTTATCTATATAATAGTCAAGTTAATGTTTATTTTTTCTAATTTATGATAAAAAAAATTGATTTTCTATTTTTCTTAGATTTATTTACATAATAATACCATTTTTTCTAGTGCTAAATTATTTGATTTAGAAAAAACTTTTAAATTTTTTTATAAGTAGATGATTGTTTTTAATTAATTAATACTAAGTTCATAACATATGCTATTTAATATTTAATATGTATTATTAATCTATGATCGAATCACATAAGCATATAATTAAATATTATAAATCAATATACGTTATAATATAATATGTATATAATATATATTTAATTATATGCTCAGGTAATTCGATCGCAAATTGTCATGATATGGTATATTTTTCGATATTGGTTTAGTTATAAGTAATAATTCATTACAAATTACCTATATAGAAAATTATTCAAGTAAAATTAAGGATAGTAGAATTTTTTTTATCTAATTAGAGGTTCTTTACATGCTTAAAGTATACATAGTAAGATATTGTTCAGATAATTGTTAACTGAGAAAATAATAAGAGAATGAAGTATGAATGGATTTTGAATTGTATAATTAAATATGTCAATACTTCATAAAAATACTTACTAATAATATTATTATTCATAATTTATAACCAGAAAAAATAACTATTGTCAAATGAATAATTGAATTAGTACATCTAGGATAGGTTTTAATAATATTTGAGTACTTTTTATCGTTTTATACCCAAATCAAAAAAATATTTTTTAATTTTTTTTGGATGGAAATATAATTACAAATAAAAACGAAAAATAAGGTCAAAATTAATTTATGACTTATAATTATTTAATTAAGCATATACTTTTGGATATTTTAATCTATAACATATATTTAATGAAGTAGGTAACAAATTTATTAAAATCAGAATTAGTTAATAACAACAACAGTTCTACCATATAATGCATATTTTAATTTGATTATGATACTTAAGGAAATTAAATTAATTAATTTACACATAACGTTTTATCATTCCAATAAACAATACAATAAAACAGAAACCAATTATATTAACAATCAACCGTAAACATAAATTAAATGGTTTATTTGGTCTACGATTGAGTGGAAAATTACGGAAATAAAAAATTACACTGAATACGCTATTTAAAATATTAATTTTATTTACAAGGGTGAAATAAATTAAGGAAAACCAGATGCAATAGTCAAATCGCTACGTTTTATAGTTCTAAAATTAAATTATAAGCGCAACAAAGTGTTAATGTTATACAATATACAGGTTGTTACACAAAGTTTAATTAAAACTTTCGGAGAAAGCTTCAAATGTAATTTTGAGATGGAACACAATCATATGTTTTATGAAATCTCTTAATTAACGGATAGTGTTAATCAGTGAAAAATTTATGAATGACGGTCCACTGTCAGTGTTTTAAATTTTATTAACATTTGTTGCATATTAAAACATGTTGACTATCGATAAAAGTTAATGTTTAAATTATACGCATATTTTGATTGTTCGATATTAAAATATATTTATAATCATCACAGAAACGCAGTTGAAAATATGATTTTTACAGCGTCGTTTTCAAACACAAGTAAATTATATTTTTTTTTTGACTACAGTTGGTTTTAATTGAAATGTTATAAATTAAAATTTTGTTCATAACAGTTTATAAACACGATGATCATAATTTCGTGTTAAAAAAATTGGATTAAATGGGAATAAAATAGACTAAAAATCATTTGATACCGCCACCATATTTGTAATACAGATTAATGATCGTCCCATAGTCTATATTATAAAACATTTAAACAAAACCGTATTAAAGCAAGATTCTAATAACTTTTAGTTCATATACCTTGGAGCATTTTTTTGAATTGCGAATACTATCTACTTAATTAGTATTTGAAGAGGTCATTTTTTTTTTTTATTTCAAAGCAATTTCCGTGATATAGAATGAATCTCTTCGACTTGGAGGGTCTGTTATTATATTTTACCCTTTATTAGAATATCAATATATGACATATAATTTATTATGTTTATGATTGTGGGATTTATAATATTTTTAGTTGTATAAGATGTAAGTTTTAATATGTATGATGCTTAAAAATGCAGGATACTAAATTTCAACTGATATTAACTTTAGTGTTATGTAATATAAAATGCACTTTAATACCAGTTATTGTCCCACAAGTTTGAACAAATATATAAAATAAAATATGTTTAAAGAAAAAAATCCTAAAAATGTGTTATAAAAAAAAAAGAAATTTTATTTTAAAATTATAATTTATCAATAAATATAAAGGCAAAAATATTCCGAGGGAACAAAAATACTATTAAATTGAAGTACATGAATTGTTTTTTTAATTACTATTGCATAAGTGAAGTACACATTGTTATGTTAGCCGTTAATTGATTTAATAAAATTATTTAACATTGTATAGGTAATATTTTTTTTGAAAATATTGTATTTAATATAGAAAAGTTTAAATATCTGTTTTGTTTGATAACAAAATATGGAATTTAATGGTCACGTGCTATTTATACCATAGTCACCGTGTGCTGTAAGGTAGGTGCTTATAATAAAGTAACACTTATTAGTTGTTTTTTTTTTTTATTATTTTAATTTTAATAACACGATAATTTTTAATTGGATTCTTTTAGCGATATATTATTTTCATTTTTTGTTCATATTAATTAGCATATTTTTAATTTGCATATTCATTATAATAACGTTGTTTAAATAAATAATCAAGACTAAAATATAAAGTCTAGTAGTCATATTGAATTTTAAATAATATAAGAGTATTGATTTATATTATACATTTACTACATTTACTACTTTTTTACAGGAAACGATTATGTTTGAAATATTTGATACTTAAATGTTTCATAGTCATTGTGCTCAAATTGCGTCTTTCTTTACACAATTAATATAAAATAATATATAAGTTATAAATGTCACATCATAATACAATATTACATTTATATAATGTACTATTTATTATCAAATAAAATTTTTAATCAATTTTATAATATAAGAATTTTCATAAAAAACAATTCCAAATTAGATAAAAAAAATCAGTCAAGTAGATATAACGTACTGTTTTACAGTAGACATTAAGTGTACCAAGTCATTTAGTAGGTCACTGTAATGGGTATGTTAAATATGACTTCAATGATGAAATCATCGCATAAAAAAACAATTTGGAACGGATAGACTGTGTTACTAGTCTATATTACTAAGTATATTTTATTATATGGAAATAAATTCATACATTTATATTGTTATTTTAGTAATTTATTTTACTATTATTATTCGTGCGGTAGACTGAATTCATTGTTAACAAAAACATTGCTTTTACCGTACAAATAGTCTAAATAAGTACTATGCATATCTATAAATGGTACCTAGCTTAAAATTTAGTAATCTAAATATTTTGAAAGTATAACAATTGCTTATTGTAAAATTTAATAAAAACGTTTAATTTTTAAGTCCCAATAAATAATAGTTTTGAACAACTGTAAAATAATTAAAATTGTTATTCTTTGTTTAAATATACCTAATTTTGTACCTAACTTCATAAGTCTAATATTGTCAATTTTTTTAATTTCAATAATTATGAGCAATTTTGTATTCATTTTGTAAAAATTGACTATACAGATTGAACATTTGACAAATTTTTAACTACAAAATAATTTGTATATTTTTGAAATTCTTACAAATGTTGTCAACATTTGAATTTCAATCGTATATTAAAAAATCGTGATAATGCATTTTTAATATTTTTTTAAATTTCTATTAGAACAATTTATGTGTGAACTTATATTACCTTTTCAAGCTATTCTATCGAGTTTAAATATTTGTATTAATACTTAAAAACAAATTAAAAAATTGTTTAGCATGCATATCTTACAATTTTAACACAATTATTAGTAATTGTAATAGTTGTAATAAAAAACTGTATTCTTAACGTAATTCATTAAAAATAATAATTTGTAACCAAAGCATTTTCAATAAAAATAATCAAAACATCGTTTTGCATCTAATGGTTTCGTCTTTTTGATCAATATATAAAGTTAAACTTACTTATGTCATTGTTTGAAATACAAAATATTTGTTGAATTCTAAAGCCTATTTATCGTGTAATTGGTCACTTATATTATAAGACATGTATTCGTATAAAGAAATAATATGCTTAACATTTTGACCAGAGAAAAATGTATTAAAATAAAATTATGTCTTATACAATTCAAGAATATTTTAAAAAGCAATTATAGTTTTCTTATTCAAGGCACATTCAAAGGTTATCAATACATCTGTCAAATTTCTTATCAGTTTTTATTTGAATTTTGGTATTATAGCATTACTTTGGGATATGACTCATAAAAGTCTTTAAGTGGTATCAAACTACATACTCGTACATCTGAAACATAAATATATTCTAAAGACGATTTGGACAAGACAGGCTATTACATATGCGTAGAAATGTCAAAAGTTTGCGATTTAATTTTCGTAAGATAAAATTATTATTGTATTTTATAATTTTTATATTAAATTGAAGTTAGGTTATCATCATATAATAATAATTTTAGTTAACAAAAATTAAACCGCAGATTTTTGACAACATTTTAAACGTATATGGCCCGTAGAATAAATTGTAGTTACCAAAGTATCTACACTTCGATTTTACTAAAGACTTTTCTGAGTCATATTCCAAAGTAATGGTATAACAGTACTGAAACGTATATAATAACTGAAGAAAAAAAAGAAAAACTATTTAAAATACGATACTTATATCATTTTGCTAAAATCACTACACGTTAATAAACTGAGAATTATATGTCAAACAAAAAAAAAAAAAATGTTTCATTTCTTTGTATTATCTATTTATAAATTTTATTTTATGGTTCTTAATACTTATTTAGTTATATTGTACGCTTGTTTAACAATAATTTGTCTTTAATATTTCATATATTATTGGATTACGAGTTCTAGCATTAATCCCAGTTAACAGTATTATATTTATACTCCCTTCTATATAATTTAATATATTACTTAGAACGTATTAACTAGAATCCAGTTTAATCAAATTGTTTTCAATTTTCTCAATAAATTACACTTTTTTGTATTGTATGCTATCGATAAAACGGCAGATAAATGTAGTCCGATAAACAATACATTTCAAGATATTACGTCCTAATTTGATACATTACTTAAACAAATCATATTTTCTTGTATTTTAATGTTATATATAACTACATTACTCAAGCCTGAATTAAAGATCCATCGACCACACCAGTCAGTGGTACAACTTTTTTAAAAAAAGTCATGTGAAGGTGATTTTATTTATAAAACATTCTTATATTATCTAGGCTTTGGGAAATTTATACTTTTGCAGTGTCTTGAATACAACACTCTTAGTAGGCCTTTTTGAACTTAAAATTCTCTTCTAACTTTTCTTAAAAAAAAAAAAATTTTATCACTACTTTTCACGATTGTTTGTTATTTAGAAATGAAACAATAATTATGGCTACCAATATAAGTATGTAATTAATATTGTATAAGCATATATCTAAATAAATAACTCGTCAATATAAAAAATATTAAATACATAATGTATTCACAATTCCTATGTTCGCTAATTTTAACTTTTTTACCATAATGCCAAATAATATAAATTTATAATAAATTTATTATATATTAAATTGATTTTTTTTTTAAATGTGAACTTTTGAATATTTATAAAAATAAATGTGGAAATGAGTGGGATGGTTGTCATGTCTCCCTTTAAACAGGACTTGACGGTACATCAATTATTTATTGTTTTAGAATTTCACTAATGCTCATTTAGACATAAGGATGTATATTACTTTTTAACTTTAACTAATAAATTCTTGCTAAACTATTATGCAAGCAATTTATAAACACTTAGCCAAAATTAAACATTTTATTCGAATTATCAAAGATTGAAAGAACACTTACACACCTATAACTTTTCAAGTTTTCTAAACGTAGATTTCTTGGGGGCTTTTAGGTGAGTAAATATAATTGTAAAATCGAATTTGATTTTCTCGTGAAACTTGTTATCAATATTGTGACATTTTGAGTTAAAGTAAGTTTATTTAAATATGGCTACTTTGTATTCACTACGTGACGAATTAATAAATTAAGAATAAAAACAATGACGTTAATGTATTCCTTAAATTATTTGTAAATAATAAATGATAATAAATAAGCTTTTTTTATTAAGTATTTATTTACTGTAATTGTTATGAAATAGATATGATCATAAATCACCCTACTACATTTTTGACCCACTTACAATTTTAAGTATAGTTGAATTGATTTTTTTTATAATAATATTATTAATTTAAATTATTTTCTAAATATGCCGTAATATAGTCTAGAAATAAAATGTGATATATATATATATATAAATGTTTATTATTATTATTATTTCAGTTAGATTTTATACATTGATGACCAGACATAAAAATTATACTAATGCGGCGTATGAAGTATGCATTATAGGTACTTCGATACAAGTATAAAATTATTACATTTATAATTATAAATAAAACAAAATAAATAATTAAAAACTATTTATAATTATACATAAATATATATAATATAAAATTATAAATTATAAAACATTATAATGGTTAGTGTACAATATTGTTATTTTCATTTATTGGAATTTTTACTTTGAAAATAATGTAGCATCATTTATAAATCATAGATAATATTATTATCATATTACGCAGTTTTATGATATGATTAACCTTTAATGAAACTTAAAAAAAAATCACTTAGCTGATACATTTTAAAATTAGAGAGTTTATTATTTGTTTAAATTGAAATGAATATATTTTTAAGTTGTTTTTTTTGTTTACCCTTATTTGTTATGTTATATGAATAGCCAACACTCCTTAAACTTAATAATCAAACCTAATTACGACTCTCATTATTATCTTCGTTCATTTTCGTATACTCCTTAGAGTCAACTTATTTTCTACTCAAACCTGTGAGTTTCATTACGCAGAACTTGAACATTGGTTTAGTATTTAGATTTGAAATAGGTTTGTGCAAAAATGTGTACTTCATTAAAACCGATTTTCAATGGGTACTCCTTCAAAGCGAGACGTCTTCATGATCACAACAATTTATATCAAACAAGACTTCGAGGTACTTAAATATTGACTGACGCTCTTAAACGCCAATCTCTCACTGAATGATTAAGTTATATCTGATAATATTGTACAATAATAATAAGATAAGTAAAGAAAGTACTGTAAAAATAGTAAGTGGATAAGAAAATAAGAAAATAAGTAATAGTAATAGTGGATAGATGGAATATTTCGTATATATTTATTATTTTGGTATGCGATTATTATAACGTTTCTTTTGATTTGAACATTAATTTTAATAATTACATGTTAAACACGGGCGAGTGTAATACGGAAAGGTCGAATACAACCTAGTCGTCGTCTTCTATTCTGTCACAATTTGGCGGAATTATATATCTATCAGAATAATATTATTATATTATTCTTCTACAGTTTTTAATGAATTTTATTATAATATGCGTATATTCTAATTTTTTTTGGCTGATATAATAACACGATAATTATATGCACAGGCGATCGGTGTGTATGTGTATAATAAACTCAGTATACGATAAATATATTCGTTGAAAATATTACGTTTAGAAACATATTATATACGGCACGATGAATACAATAGTTGTATAGGTAATAATATTTGGATTGAAGATCGAGATAACTATTTTGCTATAATATTTTAGAACAGTATTACAATATGTGTTTCTTGAGGGATTTTCAAATGGTCAAATGTAGACATGTCGATTTTTTGGTTCAACGAATTGTGAAATGCATACGACAAACTAAATATAGGACACGATAACGAGACACCTTGCTTTAGAGAGTCAATGGCACTGTAACCTTTTATTGATACACATTTTCTTACACACACTGGACAGTTCCGTTGATAATAGTTATTGATGTTCAAATGCTGAAATATTATAGTGATTTTATTTCATAAAGAGATAATATCTTATATCAAAATAGTTGTAAATAAGATGAATGTCGATTTAATTATAAAAACGCATAGCGTGATTAAGCCATCATTAATATATAGTACATATTCCATAATCGAGTTCAACTTAATCTCAAATTTCCGTAAGTGGAATTGTGACTAAGGCTCAAGATTATAAAATTTATAATTAGTTATATTGTAAGTAACAAATGATAAACTATGAATATCATGCTAAATACGAGTTGTACGAAAATATAGGTCGAGTATAGTTAATTTGTTGTAAAATAATAAATATTTAAAAATATTTAAAATTGTATTAGGTTATAATATTATACTAGAAAAGTTAAATAATAGTTTATACTAATTATATATATTAACTCTGAAACAATAATTACTACAACAGATTGAGTACTGAGTTCAGTTTTCTTAGCAAACTCCTTTAAATTTCCTATTGCTTTTTTAGCTTCGATATTGGCAATATCGGGAAAATGAATATGTAATATTTCAATTAGGAAAATTTTAAATAGAATACTAATTTGAATATATTCTGATTTTACAATTTTTTTTTTAAATTTTCAACATATTTTCATATGGTTTTTTCATTATTTTGACTTTCAAAACGATATAAATAACCATTACGCACGAGCATATTTCTTCTTATTTCATTTTTTATAAAATCTAGAGGCATATAAATAATTATTTTTGTATTAACTATAAAATTGGCATTAGACTACACCGTCTCTCACAGTAAACTGAAATGCGTGCACACAGTACAGTCTATGTATTATTTGGATTCTAAATAAATGACATCTGATAATAATATTTACTATCGCAAAACGTGAAGGTACATATAATATTTAATAATGATTAATACTCAATTTGTACATAATGTTCTTAAACTCGTATTTACGTCTCGTTACGAAAATAAACCACGATCAATTTCATACCATCAATTAACGTAAATTCAATATAGGTATTGAATAAAAATGCACAGAGTAGTATGAGATACTATAGGGAAGGGGTTGGTGATGGCATTTGTATGAAGGTCAATAAGTTACATAGATTTCAATCTGTTTTCCGTATTTGTATTGCGTTTTAATTTTTTAGAATAACTGAGATGAAAAAAAAAAACATGACAGAGTGTTATTTATACAATTGTAATGATTACAGATAATGTTATAAAGCAGCTGACTTACTAGCTCGCTGGCTGGTTCCAGTTGTTGTTCTTTTCGGGTATTTTTTACATTTTTAAACATTTTTTTTTATCTGTGACTATGTAAGCCACTTCTACCTACTGAAAATAGGATGTCGGATGAAAATTTGTTAGACGCAGTCAAAATGTTTATACTTAGTAGGTAACCTACGTTGGTACATATATAAAAAAAAAAATACTATTTAAATAACATGCAACTATATGCAGCATAAATCTATATATATATTGTTGCATACACCGATCGCTTCTGTCTTACACTTATAAATAATCACAATTGACATAGAACACTATTTATTATAATTTGTTTAGCAGTGATCGCATCAAGCGATCACCACTGAAGAGTGTCTTTCCTTATACATTCATATCTCATATATATTACAGTTTAACCTAGTTCTATGTTGCTACATATACTAAAACTTACTGACTAAGACTTAATACTAAATTTTGTACAACAAGCATGTTTTCTTAGCCTAGTTTATAGCTTTGGTATTTATGAATTATGACATACGTTTGCATATTACAACACACCCCAATGTAACATAAAATATGTTCTTATATTTTTAAACTATTATTCCATTAATTACATAGTATGTAATATAAATTTGAATGATATGAGTTTTGTATACAAAAAAAAAAAAATGTTGTTGTTATTGTGTGATCAATGAACATGAAGTATTTATGTTCATTAGTTTATTGTTCTTCTCTCAACGAAGTGGTTGTTAAACTGGGGACGGAAAAAGACAGAAAGACTAATCTTCCAATTTCTTATATACTTATCATATTATATCATATATCTATATTTTGTAGACTATTAATATAATAATCCTCATGTAAAAATATTGTTGCCATTGGAACGTATTGATAGATATGCTTTGTATGTGACCCTTGGAAAGTAAGACATTTTTGTATATCCATGATGGACGATGGTGTAGGCAAATTATCAGCATAATATTATTGTCCATAATACTATTTACTTTAGGTACTGTTTAATTTAGTATTTCATCACAATATTAAATCATATTACCATAATTTACAAAGTTAAGAAAAAGTACAATTTTTATTTTTATGAGCTTAATATAACGCATAGCTTTATAAAAGGCTAATAGATCGCTTAGACAAAAAAAAACATTGTAAATAAAATATTGAACTTAAGATAAAAAAATATATTATACTTTCAATACAGGTATAAATATAGACATTTTTTATACCTTTTATATAGATTATGACAAAACAAAACAATCGCATCAAAATATCATAATTATGTATAATGCTATTTTTAAAATGACGTGCGTGCCTTATTATTGTAGTTGCATTATTCGAATGGTCTATTGAAACGATTAATGAACACATTCAAACAGTATGATGAAAAACACAATCTGTCCGTATACAACGCATTCACTTCGAGTATATTATGATTTTTGCCATACGTACCTACATGGATTAATAGCATTTAGATTTTTTTGCATATTCAAATTGAATACATTTGAATGGTTTAACAGCACCTTATTCTTACAAAAAAAAAAAAAAAATACTTTCAATATATCTTATGCAATGGCACGTTTTATCGTATTATTATTATAATAGCATAAATTCATTGTTTTAAATAAAATATAATATATATTATATCATTCCATCTGCTGGTTCTACGGTATTAGTTTCCTTATCGTGCGTTTTTATTTTCGATCCATTAAAATATGGGTTTAAAACACGAATATTGTTCCGTTCACGACACAATGATGTATGACAGTGGCGTATTTGAGGAGCGGGCGAAGCGTGTGACACCGCACTCACCGCTATTGGGAGTTGGAAATTAGTTTTTTTGTTATGTCTTTGTTTTGCTATATTAATAATTTTATATCAAATAACTAAATTGTCAAATAAATACATTAAATAAAAACTGAAATCTAAATTTTAATAGTTCATTAACGCGGGTGTGAAGAGAGATCTATACGTATCACCAAGATAATATTTTAATACTCCAACCCCCTCTGAGGTTCGAGATTCAGATGCACCTCAGTTGTACGAAATATATAATAATAAATTAGACATATGTGTTAGAAATTAAATTTATTATATAATGCATAACGTGAGATACTATCATTAGAATATGACCGTATAATTACTGCAATCACTATAACTATCTAAACAGGCGTATCGGTAGAATATATTATATGTATTTATTTATTTCTACGATCTGATTCGTCATCTCGTCATCGAATTATTATGCACCACATCCCTTTTTTCCAGGTTTTTTTTCTTTATTGCACAAGTAATAAAATTATCGTATATTCAACGAAAACTCATATTCTTCAACGTAGAAGTATAGGTACAACACGGCTCTTAACGACGTCCTAACCCGCAAAGTTAATAATATATTATATGGCCGACGACCGTTTTTTTTTCAGCTGACACCATCAGTTATACATCTCTTTCTCTCTCTCTCTCACTTCATCTCACCGTCGCACCCCTCGTCGTGTGTGTGTAAATATTATTATTATGCAAAAGCCTACATTTGTGCGAGTGTGCAGTGTATATTGTGCAAAAATAAAATAAAAGAATAGGAAAAATTTCCTCCGGCAGCCGTTACGGGAGCCAAACTGGACCGGAGCCAAACGTTAGGGGTCGTGAGCCGTATGCTCGACCGCAACGGGTTTAATAAAAATAAACGATAGTACTGCGTGCCGTCGCCGCTGCGTGCGTGTTAAATGACGAGGAAAACCACCGCCACCGCCGACCTTGTCACCCGATGTGCTCTCCACTTGTATCCACACCGCCGTGCTTATGTGTCATGAACGTACGAGTCCTTTAAAAAAAATGTAAAATAAACACAATAAAGTATACATATCCTGCGGCTTGGGTAAAAATTAAGTCTTTACTCTTACGAGAATTTGTCGATCAAGACGTTTGATCGTTGTCGCCTCGCACACTTCTAGTTTATTGTTATACTATTGCATTACTTATAATTATGGGTGTGTGTGTGTGTGTGTGTGTGTGTGTTTGTGCATGTGTGCGTGCCTCGCAAAAATAAGTACTTTTGAAATTGGTTCGAGACAGGTTCAAAACAGAAAATTGACATCCCGTAATTCACCGGGAAGATTACCGGCTAAAATCGCAGTCGTTAAAGTAGTATAATAGGTAGTTTTTCCTCTTGATATGTATATGACAACATAACGAACAAATCGGTTTTAAAATGTAAAAATAGTCAGCTGTGGGTAGATACGTAGTATCTTTAGGGCGTCGAATTAAAAAATCTTCTGAAATTTTTATTCAAGTTAGTTAAAAACCATTATCCGATTTGTGTTCGTAAATATCATGTACATTGTACAGTGGATTTTATTTAATATAAAAGTATTTTGTACAGAAGTATATTCTTTTGATGCATAAGAGCAGAGAAAATTTGAAAAACTTCACTAAAATAATCATCATAATATAACATCAGTTAATTATAACAAGTGGTCGAAGTACCTCTGTTGGGGAGCCACTTCACCTTATATATTTGCATTTATGTTACTTATATGTTGATGTAAAATCGAACACTGTGTTGTATTCACATTACAGCAATGATTGAATGAATAATAATAAGATAATAGTGAAAAGAAATCAAGAGACTATTATTAAAAAATAATTAGCAGTTATTAAATATATAATATAAACAATATAATAAAATGTATTTTTGCATATTTAAGTAGCCTTATTTTTGTGAAGTTTTTTTGAAATAAATTACCGCTCATGTTATTCAAACGAATGATTTCAAATCGAACAATCTAATAGCAATTTTATTTGTTGTTGATCATTCATTACAGCTTAAATAATTTGGTTTTATCGGTTACAAGCTGCAACTAATAAAACATTGTAAATAAATGGCATTATGATAATACCAACAAGTACCGACATGTCTCTTTAACATTTTAGTATCGTTAAAACATGCTTTATTAATGTATATTATTACACGGGTAATGCTATATATTGAACATTGTGTGGACCATAATTTTGCAATGTTACTCGTGTATTACAAAGACACATTAACTGAGCCTAAAATGCCCTCCTAATCTCTAGTAATACTCCATAATCATTCACCCCACACAAGACATCTACTGTAATAATGATTAGATGACCGGATTTATAGTTTCCGTTCTAAGTCTGTGGTTTTACATACCTATACGTTTGCAAACATACAGTAAATTTAATTTCATTCGACTGCATGTGCGGTTATGTTGAAATAATCTATAATAGGTAGATATAAGGTGCCCCAATAACCACAAATTACAATACTTTGCACGCGTGTAAATATAAATTCCAATTCCGTTTGATCATTCAAAAATATTAGTAACGAATACGTTTAAACATAATTTAAAGCTATTAAATTAATTATCGATTTGAAGTCTGTACTGTGTACCTAATATAATATTATGTGTTAGACAATAATATTGAATTTTATACGATTTGTTGAATGATTTTTAATGAATTATACATTTTATAAACTACGGTAAATTCCCTTTGGATATATTATTAGATGTATTATTGAATATATTCTGGACTATTATAATTGTTTATTATTTATATATACTGTTTATTGTTTATATATAAACAGTATATTTTGTATCGCACAAAAACACACAAATATGTTAGGTTTTAAGAATTTATAATGTGAGATTGATGTTCATTATAAAAAATTATGAAAATCAATTGAACTTATTACTAATTGATGGATATTTTTGAAAAACAAGCTAATTTTTATCTGATTGTATAGATTGTTTTTATTTATTTTTTAATGTCTATTAGAACGATTTTATATTTTATAAAAAGATTGATAATTATTTTAAATGTTGTAAACTGAACAAATTTATCAACTAACAGCCAAATAATAATATTAATATATGAGGATTTTAATTTCAAATAATATAAGTGGAAGCGTACACATCGTGAAATGTAGGTGCACATTCAGCTTGTTTGTTTATACACATTTTAAAGCATAATATCAATAACCATTAGTTCAATAATTGACATAGACATTTTCAAAAAGGTATTTTGTTTAACTAAACTCAATATATATATACATAATATATGTATAGCCATATGGGATTCCATGCTTTGGAAAAGTAACGGTATAATATGTATATTTAAAGTTGAAAAATTTAGGTGTAGTCTAGTTGTTTATATTTTATGCAACTATTATATATTAAATATAAGAGGATCAAAATATTCTAAAATAATACAATACCCACAGAACTTACTCAAATTCTAAGTTATAAATGCTATTGTTATATACCAAAATATAATTAAATAAACGTGAAAAGACTCAAACGTTATAAAAGATCTAATCTTGCGTTTTTTTTTTAAGATCGCAGATGGCGCGCCAATCCAATATTTTTAAAAGCACGTTTGAGAGTTATATCACTAGATTATGCTCATGTGCAAAATGTATCAAAACTTTTGAAAGCCACTATTGCATTTAAAGTCTAAATGTTTCGTTACACATTCGTATTTAAAAATGTTTATAGCCAATTTTTTTTTTAAAAAAGTGAACATTGGCTATGATTAATATCATAACTCATAAAAAAAAAAAAATGATAATACAACTCAATATTTTGCATAGCAACAATAATAATATTAAAAAAAAATTATAGTTTTGCTGGTTTGATAATTTTTACTGTTTATACCTATTGTCATAGTTAAAAGATTATAATAATGCCACTTTATAACATTATAATATTACTAAATTTTTGTCTTGAGCTATTAGTTATTAACTCACTGTATAAGATAATATGTGTTATGTGGAATTTTAAATGGACGAAAAACCACCCTTGATGTATCTATGAAAATGGTTTCGTGTGAGACGAACTCAAGGATACAGTATTCTCAGTAGTTTTACAAAATGTTCACAATTTTATCTAAGCCGTATATTTGTTTTTTTTTTATAACTTACATTCAATCCTAATCATTTATCATAAAGATTTATATATTTATTTATTTGTTTATTATGATCTAGATTAGTTCGTAATGATAAAAAAAAAAAAATCAAAACTCTACGAATTTAATTTTAAATTTATTTTCGATTAAATGAGATGATTTTGTAAATCTTCTGTTAATATTCTACAAGTACATTTTTCCCAAGCAAAACTGTTTTAATAATATAATTTCGTTCAACTATTGTTAGTGCTGATAACGTTTAAGGTATCACACAATTCTATTAAAATGTTTGTAATAAAACCCCTTTAGTTAAAGTAGGTTCTATGATTGTAATAAAAACAAATTCATATACTGAATATTTACAAAATATAACTAGTACTTATAAAATATTACTGATGAAATAAATTATTAAAGTATCTACACTTTATTATAATAAAAACTGACAAATTTTTCCATAAATAGTTATACTTTATATGCGTTTTCAAATCAGCTCATTTCTCAGACAATGTTCAGAAATATTTTGATGACTTTAAATCGTGTCGAAGACGACATCTCATGAACGCACTGTTTATTTTCGTCTACAACTGATATTTCTCTTCATACAAATACGACGTACGAAAGAATGAAATACTAATACTTTCTACATCCAAATATTGTCTACTATGATCTCGAATCGTATTCCTAATTACTATACCTATCTATCTAATTACTTCTTAAATACCTTACAGAACGGATATTTGCATACCATCTACCTAATTTATATTGAAGATATAAATATAAATATATTTATATTGAAGTGTTTGCTTGAAAAATATTTTCTACAATAAATGTCCTCTTTTACGCATTAAAAACAAGTTAAATTTTTATTTTGAATCATGGTTCTATATTATAGAATATTTTTTATTTGATAACCAAGTGCAATTATTTTCTGAAACTTTTATGTACATAAATTAATTCAAAAACTAACGGTGTATTAATTATAATAATTTAAAGTTATGTCAAGAGAAGTAGAGTGGGGTTATGTAAAAACGGATAACACATTTAATACTTATTTTTATTTCTCTTGTCAAAACTTTAAATAATTTTGGTTAATAAATTGTTAGCTCATTTTTCGTCATTCAAAAATGTTCGTCATTTAAAATCAAATTTTCATATTTCAGAAAATTTCTTGTATTTGTATAATATAAAATTCGATATTTTGTTATCTAAATTAATCATAATCATATAGTTGGGTCATTCTGTAGATCACGTTTACAAATGAAATAGTTTATCTTATTTTATTTCAATTGAGTTAATTTTTAGGGTGGTATGTATTATAAATTGTTGTTTGAGTGTTGGTAGAAGTTTTATCTACCGGTGAGAATAACGTGTGTAGATAGTTATGGTTGAGGCATTGCGTTTTCCTGTAAAACCATTTGGAATCGTGTAAAGTTGTTAAAATATAAAAAATTGAATGTACCACTTCCTTGAGACAGTATCCGGAGTGATTTACTTACGACGACTATGAGGTCATAATATTACCAGAGCATAAAATTATTTATTTGCTACCACTTAAATACTTTTTATTATTTTCGACCTTAGTTACTATGATTTGATTACCATAATCACGGTCCGTGCCATGGTTTACATTATGATATATTGTATTGATAGCATAAAGTTTCCGTTAAATTGGACGTTTTACAATATTCATACAATAAGTATGGCATAATAATTGTTCAAGCATTATTACATATATTTACCAATTTATCACAGATTTACTGATTGCAACATTTTTTTCAGTTCAAATGTTTTAATTTTATCTTAATTTGGATAATTTCATTTTCCAACAAAATCGGTCTTATTTTTTTAAACGAATAGGACGAAAGTATCAATAACATGCTCGATTATTGGAATATGTAGCATAGTATAGTATTGGAAAATTCAGGGACCATCACTATATTTACTACTAAGGATAATATTACAATATTTGAATAACTAGATTTATAGTAACTCTTGGACATAAGAAATTGAAATATTAAATATTTTTTTACAATCAGGGTTTGAAAAAAAGCAATGGAAAAAACAAGTAGAAAAGACAAATGAAAAAAAGTAAAAGTAGTATAATCCATTAGGTATACATATATTATTTTATAATAAGTAATACGAGTGTAAGTGTAGGTATTAGTTGTATAAATATGATATCATAATAGTAATGACAATAAACATGAGATTTTAGATAGTTTTAGGAAATTGTTAGGGTTCTATCATTTGTTGTATGTTACATATTTTATATTATAGTTGTATTAGAGTATTTACATACCTAATTATAAATTCATGTTATTTATCTACATTAAATACCTAAATCGTTAGTCTACTCAAGTTTCAATTTCAATAAAAATAATTTACTTAAACCGTATTTGGTATAAGCTACTGTTTTCATACATATTTCAATATTATTAATATTGTTCCAGTACACAGTAAATATATTTTTTCCTGGATATTTTACTATTTACGAAGCGATAAAGTGTCTCGTAGATAATCTTATCTAGATATAAAATATAAATATATAGTCGTATGACCTATACCTATATTACGTACCTATGGATTTTTACTACTTTTTCCTAGCTTTCTATTCCTAAACTCTTTACACTCATATGATATCAATCATCTTATAAATAATAAATGAAAAATGGTCGCATAGTATGGTATTGCCTGTTATTGATTTATGAATACTATGATAGTTTATTATTTTTATTTAAAAATATTTTTGTAATTTTTATCCGTGTCCCAATATTGTTCCAAGTCTTCTTAAAAGCTGAATTTTAATACAGATAACATTTTTTAGAAACACTTTGAAAATATACAATCAACAAATGACAAATTTAAGTCACTTCATCAACTATGGTCATATGGTGCAAACATTATTGCTATATTTAAGTGCACTTAGTAACAACAATAAAGTGTACTTTTATTGTAATAAAATATTATACTCTACGTTGATAGATAAATTGATTCAATGCATAATTCGTTTTTAATTTTTTTTTCTAATAAATTAGGTCTTTATGATGGTATTGAGAAATAAGGTTACTTGTAATCCATATCCGACTACGATATTTCTTTGTTTATAATATTACCTATTTTAATATTGTTGAAATTTATTAATATATTAAGCTTTATAAAAATGTATTTAATATTCAATAATTAATATATTATGGTGTATGCAATTGTTTAATGATTTTTAGAGGGTCCCCACATTTCACTGTGGAATGTGGAACAATAGTTATATTTTTAGGTTAACCTCACAAATTTCTTAAACTTAATTTTATTAAATTACTTTGTTCTTTGTAATATACTGTTAAAGTTTCATAATAAAATTTCTATTTATTAGTGAGTTATAAGTCATTTTATATATTAGCGTTCCCACTCTATCACACGTCTCCCACACATAATATTAATGTAGTTAAATAAATTATATTGCATGAATAGATATAATAATTTGAACCAAATTTCATTTTTTCTCATCAATATGTTTTGTAAGATATAATACCAAAAGTTCAACATATTAATAGTACAAAACAGTCAATATAACATTTCTGATCACATAATTAAAAAGATACTTATCATAAAATAACGTGTCATGAAATAAGTCAAAACTTAATGAAAACATGAAAGTAATCCGAATAAACTAGTAGAAATTACGAGTAAATTTAATTATTTATTATTGTGAATTAAATTAATTTATAATATAAAAAAATATGTTATAATATATTAGCTGAGCCATAAAGATTTAAAGCCTAATAGCATAGATGTTTGTCGTAATTTTATGTTAAAACTAGGATTATGGGAAAAATATTAATTAATGCTCATGAAGATTAATATAAACCATTATAATTAATCAATAATCTACTACTGATGGTTCAACGTGTGTTAAGTATATTTAATCATTAAAAATTTACAATTTTTTAAATGTATCATAATATTTGAATAGTAAATGCTTAACTTGCTACTTCCATTAACGACCATTAATAGATGTTTAATGTTCATCATTTTATAATAATGGAAATGTTTGTTTAGTTATCATCAAATACTATCTAACGATTTAATGTATATGTAACTTATTCGAGCATGTTATTAGTGAGCGAATGAAAATCACCATTCAGTGTTTTTATTTTGAAGTTTTGAAGGCGACTAAATAAATATGTAAATGCATTCCTCGTAGAGCTATTAAATTCAAATAAATACACATATTAAGTATAATATAGGTAAAATAATAATTTTTCGGTTTCAACCAAGGTAATACAATATTAATATGTTAAGTGTTAGATATTATTCGTAGATTTGTTCAAGCGGATACGTCATTATGATAGTGCCCAGTAATTTATTTCTATAGAAATATATTTTAATTTTCTAAGACTTTTTGTTACGATATTTTTCAGAGTGCTTTGAGTGTTTGATTAATATGTGCATTTTTATTTTTGTTGAATCATATACGTTCTTTCACTTTTTCTCGCGACTACAGTTATAAGGTTACTATAAATCAACATTATTTATTTTAGCAGTTAAAAAACGTTGCTAATACATAATAAAAATTTGGTTTTTAAAACCATATAGTGTTTGATTTCGACAAAATAAATTTTTTTTTCTGAATAAATTTTTATTTTAAAGTATATCTAATTATTTGTGAAATTTAAATTTTAATTATCATATTTAATTTTATTTTCAATATGTAGTACGTTTTAAAGAAATATTTAAGCTGATTTTATTCTATTTATTATATTACAAACCTATATTCAAATGAATTATTAAGTCGATACTGATAGGTTGGGGATATTGGACATTTTTGCAAAAATTAGTTTAATCTATCGAATTATGAAAATGATAACAACAATATATATATATTTATGGTTGTATATATATATATATATATATATATAAACTATCCTAAGAAAATAATACTAGTCACGTGACACATCTTCGCTCAGAAACGAATTTTCGTATTTAACGATTTGTCATTGAATTCAAATTTAACACATCCATTACATAGCAGTGACATATTCAATGACGATGAAGTACATTTGAAACTAATATATAAGAGGGTGAGCTCTATTGATTTTTTTGTTCAAAACAATTTAAGTTTGAATCAAGTAGATACGGTTTAAAATGAAAGTAATATTTATAAAATAAAAAAGTTTTAT
The DNA here is from genome assembly GCA_014851325.1 of Pentalonia nigronervosa. NCBI lineage: Eukaryota > Metazoa > Arthropoda > Insecta > Hemiptera > Aphididae > Pentalonia > Pentalonia nigronervosa. Next base: position 49,229 of record JACXSJ010000415.1, read on the forward strand.
ATTTAAGTGTTTATGTTTATAGTTCATATATTTTATATAATATACAAATAGTTTACACAAACCCAGTAATTAAAAAAAAATAATAAATAAAAATTAAATATATATATTAAAAAAAATGATTTTGATTAAAGAATATGCATGAATGACATTGCGAAGACTAATTTAATCAAAGGCATAAAATAATTACTATATTATAAATATGTTTACTATATGAACTATAGTACATTCAGCGTTCAAAATACGTATCTCCGGGTGAAATGAATGTCTCTCGATCGCAGAAATGTAGTTAATAAAATCATGGAAATAAAAGAAACTGTAAGATTCTGCAAACGATAGTGTAGATTATAATATATATATATATAAGTTATATACTGTAGTGGAATAAATAAAAGATATATAAAGAGAATTAAAAATATACAATTAGGGAGAAAGTGGTGTGGTGTGGTTTTAGCTGAAATAGTGATCCTCAAATACAACATAAGATTCGATTTTATAGCTCATTCGGGTTGTATTACTACTTGTTATACTACTTATTTGTAGAGTGAACTATTGTGTGTGTACGAATTATGTGCATGTGCACGCATGTGTGAGTCAGCTTGTGCAAAACATATGACAGGCAAAAGTCGAAGTCGTTGTATTGAAACCTCTAATGTAACTCTAATGTAACCTCTATATAACTTATATTTTATAAATTTTTAATAAACGAATATTGTCGAATACGATTATAATTGTGCAATTTGTGAATTTCTTAATAACTTTTTTAAATTAAGATTATTAAAACATCACAATAACTAAAATATAATACAATTATATTTACGCAATAATATTTATGTTATGTAATATAAAAAAAAAATATGATACCTAGCTACTATGTAATATTCAAACTTATACATTTTCTATGGTTTTTCCAAAAATGATATTGGTCACAACTTAATTTTCCCGGGAAAAAGTCGAAATATGATGTTAATTTATAATATGTAGACATACGTATTAATGAATATATAATGCTTATAAATTAGTTGTTATCATAAACTAACGGATATGGTTAACTATAGATAAAATTAAATTGTATAAATCTACTGCAAATGGTTAGATTTGAAATTTTTTGAAATTACATCATGTTTCTAATTTGAAAGCTTAAAATAGGTTAATGTAACTTTATATAAAATAAACAAACTATTGTTTATGAATAACTTTGTAGTTATTCTACATCAATATTATTATATTAATATATATTTATATTTAAAAATAAGCAGATAACAATAAATATACTACAAGATCAGTATAATTATTATATTTCTACATTTTTTAAATAGTTTTTGTTTTTATTCATGACGTTAAATAGAGTAGTATTAACATAAATAGTTTGTATTAACATAACCTGGTTTAGCACTTGGTCGATATTAACAGAGTAAAAAAAAAAAAAATCCTATTTTTGCGTCGTTGGACTAATCCGTGGTAATTGAACGGATGAAAATGTTTTTGAGTTTATTTGTTCATGTACTCTGGAAACTATTTTTGATTTCAGTGTATAAGTATAATAGTATTGAATATATTGCCTAGATATTACATTTAAATTAATCAAGTACAAATATCTAACATCAAATGTTCAATATTTGAAATATACCGTATTATGTAATAAATTTTACTAAACTATATTTTATATATTTAAACAATATAACATGTAGACAGTTGAATATTTGAAATAGGTACTTAAGTAAAAAAAGAAAATGTTGGCAAGTGGATTGTGCTCTGTGTATAGTTGGTGTCGAGTAGGGTCACTGTAATTGATTTGTTAGTATTGATTTAATAGTGTCATTTTCTAATCAATGACTTATTATTACCAAATGTAAAACATTTACGGAAATCAACAAAAGAATTTGTATTGTTGAAATAAAAGAAAAAATTTGGGATATTGCACTACTAAATTGCTATGCGCCGATGGAAGATAAAAATAATGATGTAAAGAGCAATATTGGGCAAAGGTTCTCCTTAAGAACGGTTGGTACCTTTGTCCTTGTTTCAAAAATTACTTAAAATTCAGGACAATAATAATTATCATACGATAATAATAATGATGACAGATATTATATTAAACATTAAAATAGTAAAAAAAGACGAATAATAATAATAATAATAATAATACTAAACTTAACAGTTTATAGAGTATATAATATAAGGATGATAAGGTAAAGAAATAATACATAGAATAATATATACAAATTGTTAACAATAACAACGACCTGTACTACTAGTTACAACATGAAAATACTCCAAAGGTTGGTCCAGGTAATTTTCCCCCAACGACAAAGCTCTGATAAGCGTTCAGTTATCATACTGCGATGACCAAGGCTGATCAATAGATAACAATATAAATCGATAAAAATGCATTGCCTCTGTTCGCGTAATAATATAGCCAAGAAAACCACACGACCATGATCACAACGAACGCGCTTGGTTGATACGGACATCAATTTGTGATCTTCATAAAAAGCAACGAGACAATATAACCGTGGCACTACACCGTGTATTCGAGATACTACGAAAGCGGTGAGTTTTCGTACACGGCAAAAATGGTTGTTCGACATCAACACGGCTTAACACATAGCAAGGAACGTCACACAAACGCGATCACAACGAACACGTTGGGTTTGATGTGAACTTGAACCTTATGGTTTTTATACACGACAACGGATCGATCATACGACCGTGGGCATTACGCTGCGTATTCGGGATATTACGAAAGCGGTGTATGGTGTGTCGATACAATGGCACATAGATGACTAATCTAAGATACTCAGGGAAGAACTGTACGTGTCGATAATGTTCGGGAGCCAGTGATTCTAATGCAAGAATATTAACGTAAGGGAACACCAACAAGTGAATTCTACGAAAACTTAGAGAACGCATATGACTCGTTACCTGGCAATACAGTAAAGATCATACTAGGAGATCTTAATGCACAGATCGGACGCGATCCCAACTGCAGGCTAACTATTGGACAAGAAAATCTACATATAGTGTCCAATGACAATAGGGTACGAGTGATACACATTGTGGTAAGTTGTACTTTTTTCATAGAAAGGATATCCATAAACAAACATGTATATTCCCAAACACAGTAAATAAGAGTCAAATTGACGACTCCATTATAATAGAAAATCGACATAAATTTTGTATCAGTTACAAAGCTATAGAGGAATGGATGGAGACACGGACCACTACTTTGTAGTTATATATAGATTTTTTCAAAAAACTATCAGTTAGTTGGAGAAGGAAATAGCAACCAAAAGGAGTCAAAATAATTCAACTGGATTAAAGTCACTGACCAAAAAGAATTACATAGGTATCAAATCAGAATTAATAACTAGATAGGTAAATCATCAACAGCTAAAGTTGAATTAGAAATGGAATCAATCTGGGAAAAAATAAAAGGAACAATTACTGAAGCAGAAAGTATTTTTCAATAAGAAAGCCAAAAACCCAATAAAAATTCGTTTGATAAAATTTACCACGTCGCATTATATGCAGATTACAAATGTTTCAAGATGAAACTGAAGAAAACATACAAGCATATAAAGAAGTGATGAATATAGCCAACAGTATAGTTAGACACCAAAAGAGGTTAGTAGAAAAAAAAAGCGATAGAGGACATTGAAAACTAAAAAATAAATCCTAAACTGTTTTTCAATCAATGTAAATCGGTCAAAGAAGGATACAAATCTTGAAATTGTACCATGTATGACGATGATAGAAACCTAATCAGTGGAACACAACCCATAAATGATCTATTCAAAAATCACTTTGAAAAAATTACTGAACAACATACAAGTAGTGAACCGAAATGATAGGTACGAACAAATAATATACGACACAGTGCAGCTGTAGTTACTGGAGTTAAATTTTTACAAAATTAAGATGATAATAAAGTTCCTGAAGAACAACAAAGCACCAAGGAAAGACAATATTAACTAAGAACTTTTTAAACTGGTAGGACCATATTTAGCAACACAGATACAGAAATCAATTGAATGTATGTGGGTTAATGAACAGATTCTTAAAGACTGAAACACAGCGATCGTCTGTCCAATGTTTAAAAATGGAGACACATTTAAAGTTGAAAATTAACAAGGTATCTCAGTATTAGATACAAGTTACAAAGTGTTATCCCTTGCAGTGCTAAAACGATTAGAAATATACGCTAAAGACATAATTGGGGAATACCAGTGTGGTTTCCTCAAGAGGGAAGTGAACAACAGACCAGATTTCCACTGTCTGGCAAACAGTGGAGAAGTACCACGCATATGCTAAGGACTTGTTCTTGATTTTCGAAAATTTTAAATAAGCCTATCATAGTATCAACAAACAACAACTATGGACAGCGCTGAAGAACTTTGAAATTCCAAAAAAGCTAGACGGGATAATAGAAATTTGCAATTCGAACGCATACTGTAAAGTATGGTACCAAGGGGAATTGTCACTAAAATTTAAAGTTCAATTAAGATTAAAGCAGTCTGATGCAATGTATCATGTATTGTTTAATCTGGCATTTGAAATAGTTATTAGATATATATCAGTATGTCACGAAATGGAGCTTAACGAAAAAAATGTAATAACAGCATATGCTGATGATATTTTAATATTAGGAGATACAGAAAACGATGTACTTAAGGCCACAGAGAAATTAATAAAGTCCAGTAACAGAATAAACCTTACTATTAATGAGAAAAAACCAAGTACCTAATAATGACTCGCGTTCAGTAAATAAAACAGCACTAAATGTTGGTCCTTACTTATTTGAACAAGTGGATGAATTTAAATATCTTAGAGTCAACATAAACATAAATATTAATATGCATAATGAGATCCAATTGAGAATAAATAGTGTAAATAAAGCATATTTTATCATGAATAAGATGCTCAGTTCTAGACTACTGTCCAAAGATACGAAAGAAAAACTCTATACTTCTTTTTTACACTTGATATTGATGTACATATGTGAAACATGATACAAAACATAGGGAGACAAAAAAAAAAACTACTCATTTATGAAACGAAAATCCTACGAAAAATTCACGGACCTGTTTGACTTCGAAATGGTGAATACAAGAGAAGAAAAAATGAACATCTGGAAATGTTATTTAAGAAGCCAAATATTAGATTTTTCTTGAAGGGAAAACGTTTGAAGTAGGATGGTCACGTTTGGTGTACTGTCAAAAGTCTTACAAGAAATGTCTTGATCAAAAACCCCCCAAAAAAGCGATCAAAGAGGAAGACCTTGACAGAGAGAAGAAGGATATTTTAGATTTAACAACTCAAAACGACTGGATGACGTGATAGACCGAAATGGATGGAAACACTTTGTGGAAACCTGCAAAATGCTTTAATTATATTTATAATATATAAAAAAAAAAAACATATATTGTCTTATATTATAGACAGTTTTCAATAATTTTTTTAACATGTGTTATATAAGTGGGAGTATATCATAGTTACTATTTTATTAAGATAAGTCAGGCCAGCGAAGCGAAATGTACTGAGGTGAAACTAAAATTTTGTAAATAAGACCGCCTCATGGGCAGGTACGGGGCTTTAAGTATATTGTCGTGAGACTCGACAGAAACGTGGTGAGACGGTCGTATGCGGAGATAAGTGACGAATGTAGAATGAGCTGAGCGTTATGAACTGTTTAATTTTATGTTTGTTCATTGCTGCAAATAAAAGTATTTCCGACTAAAAGAAAACTATGTTGAATATTATTTCAGTAATTTTGCGTTTTTATCTATTAAAAGGAACAGTTCCGGGATATACATACTACGATGTGTCAATGAGGTATTAATTAACTGAATTGTACCAACGGAATATGTAATCTTTGAGTTATTCTAAGTCAATAGGGACGGACATGAGATTGGCAAATGCATACCATCATACCTCACAAGTTAACAGTGCCATTCTAATTTATTTTTGAGATTGTCATTAGCCAGAGCGTACAGAGTTAAAGCATAGTAGGTTTTAGTGCGTGTCACTCTGTACGGGCGATACGACAATCTATATATATATAGATACACTTTTCATAAATCAAAGAATGAGATAATTATTTAATAAATCGATTTTAAGACGAGCATTTCAGTAAATATTTGCTTAGTACGAGCACAATCAAAAGTCCTAAAATTATTGACCAGTGGCTAAATATAAAAGGGTATACCATTGTGAAAATTTAATAATTGAACAGAGAGTACTGCATTTGTATCGAATAAATTAAAATCTAAATGTTGTTTGCCAAATAGATTGATGAATAATTGTAAAAACACATTGAACATTATGTTTTATGCATGTTTTCATTCAAATCTAGGAATAAATTGACTTAAAGATTGGTTTACGGTTTCTTTTTTAGGTATAATAAATACTCAGCGACTAAGTATTGTCCAGTAATTCGAAATATATTATTACTAAATCCGAGTAACCTCAAATTTAAAATTTTTATATTAAGTTGTTATACTTACATTTTTCTAAAGAATAAGTTGATTGAGTTCTGATAATTTTGCTCTTTATATTATGGGGTTTTTTTTTATACAAAACCAGTTTTCTTCAAATCGATTTTTCTTATTTTCTTGTAAGTATGTAATTCATAATCGAATAATTGTAGATACTTGAAATTTGCACCAAACGTTTATATTATCATTGTTTAAACATTATATAATCTTAAAAATATTTTTTAATATAATATAATAATAATATAATAATATTTTTTAACTATTAATAGGCTTTATATAAACTTTCAATATTTAAAGATTTTTTTTATAATTGTCAATAAAAAATATTTGTTTGGTCAAAATATTGAAAACTTAATGCATGGTTCTTCATAATAAATTTATACTGGAATTGAAAAATCTAAACAATTAAATAATTTTTTTTTTTTTTTTTTGTAGTCATTTAAATTCAAATTTGGACGAAATGAAGTAATTAAAAAATAATTGTTTTAGTTATTTTTTTGTAGTGTTTTACGAAAATTTGAAATATTTAACGTATATAATTATATTTTATACATACAATTGTATTTTCAAATGCAATGTTTTTGGCCAAAATTAATTCAACCTACCTTTTTTTTTTTTTTTTTTTTTGTGTTTCTATACACTCAATAGTCTGCCGGGGGGAACTTTCCCTTTCGGTAATCCTACCCCCGTAGACCGAGTGCCGTTTATTGAATGATTTGTATCACATCAAAACTATAAATGGCCAGCGACAGGCCAGTCTCCTGTTCGCCAGACCTTACAATACTACTTTCACAATTTACGAGGTGCTCTATCACCTGAACTTTGCCATTAGCCACAATAGCTTCGCTTAATTAATTAATAACTAGGTATAAACGTCGCTTCCTTTGTCTTTCATCCTCTTCTCTTGTTTTCAGAACGTGGACAATGTAGTTAGTGACCGCTTCCCAGTTCTTCATGCTTCCTAGCATTGTCTTCATCACCGTTTCTGGGTTGAAATTTCCATTTGTTTTTACTTCTAGCTCCCTCCGTAGCCTCCACCACCGATCACACTTGAAGAGCGCATGTTCGGCGTTGTCGACCGGTTCCATACAATCATAACATATGGAAGTTTCGCGTCTCTTAAATTTCATGAGATAGTCTCCAAAACAACCATGTCCAGTTAAAAACTGAGTTAGGTAATAGTTAAGTGAACCAAAAGACCTAGTAACCCAGGGTCTTAGGTCTCGTAGTAGTCTCCTTGTCCAGCTACCAGTAATAGATTCCTGCCACTCTTTTTGCCACTCATGTAATGACTCCCTCCTGAGTTCCTGTTTTGTAGGCGGAGCTAGCCCCAACCGTTTTGCTTCATATATTGCTCTTCTCTCGTTAGCCATCTGTTTCAGCGGTAACATGCTCGCAACCACTAGTATAGCATTTGTTGATACAGTCCTATATGCATACGCCACTCTTAATGCCATCAATCTTTGGGGACTCGAGATTATCCTTACGTTTTTTTCGAAACAGAGTGCTGAAGCCCACACCGGCGCGGCATAGAGCATTTGGTTTTGGACGGCTGACATTAGGAGTTGTCTTTTCCCCTGTTTCGGCCCTCCAATATTTGGCATCAGCCTTGATAGCGATGTTATCGTCTTCTTAGCCTTTGCTGACGCACACTCTAGGTGTTTGCTAAAACCGATGTTATTACATAGCTCAACTCCGAGATATCTAACATGTTCCTTGAGTATAAGCTGGGTATTCTCAATGAAGAATCTTGGCTTTCTATATCCCCGTTTGGTCGTCATCATTAATGCCTCTGTTTTGGCTACCGATAATGTCAATCCCCTGCCAGCTATCCAACTCGTCACATCAGCCAACGCCTGATTCATCGCTTCCTCTAAGAGGTCCGTCGTACGTCCTGTAGCCAAGACAGCGACGTCGTCTGCAAAGGCTATGATATACGAACTTGATATGCCTGGTATGTTCCTCGGCATCTCCATACGCAACAGCTCATCATACATGATATTCCACAAAACAGGGCCGAGTACGGACCCTTGCGGTACTCCACTGTTGATTACGCGGCGTTGGTCTTCTCCGTATATGAGCGATCTGTCACTAAGATAGCTCCTCAGGATGAGTACTAAATAATTTGGTACGTTCTTGGCGACCAGAGCTTCTTCGATCCTACACCAGGATGCCGAATTGAAGGCATTTGCTACATCGAGGCATACCATGGCGCATAGCTCTCTCTTGTATAAAGGCCCCGTACCTACCTTCTGTACCACTTCGGTCACCATCTTGATTGCGTCTACTGTGGAGCGTCCTTTCCTAAACCCGAACTGACGGCTGCTGATCCCTTCAGTCTCATCTAGGTGTATCTCTAGTCTCCTTTTAATAATCCTTTCCAAAAACTTACCTATCGTATTTATAAGACATATCGGCCTATACGAAGAAGGATACTCTAACGGCTTGTTGCCCTTTGGGAGCAGTACTAGTTTAGCTTCTTTCCATGCTCTCGGAAACAACCCTTGGGTGAGGCATTTGTTGAGCGTTCCTAATATGAGTTCCGGTCTTTTAAGAGTTATTAGCTTCACCATGATATCCGGGATTCCATCGGGACCAGGCGCCTTGTTTGTGGGAAGGCTTCTAGCTATAGATTCGACTTCTTCGCGTGTGATTTCTGGTATATCCTCTGGCATATCTACTTCAGGCCACGCCGTTGGTTCATGAAGTGGAAAAAGCGTATTCACTATCAGTTCCAGCCGTCCAGGAATGGATATTCCCATTATCGGCCTGCGACCTATTAACTTTTTTGTTACCACCCTATAGGGAAAGCCCCAGGGGTCTGCTTCCACTTGGTTACACAGTTCGCGCCAGCTATTTTCTTTACTTTTCCTTATTTCTATTTTTAATTTCCTTTTCAGCAGTTTATACTCTTCTAGCCTTTGGAGGCAATATTCGCCCCGTTGTCTGGCTTTGCGAAGCCTCCTTCTTGCGTGCATGCACTCTCTCCTAGTGTCCGCAATCTTTGGGGACCACCAATAGCACGGCTTTTTCCCCCATTTGTACTGTCCGTTTGGCATGCAACTGTTACATGCTTCCTTGATGAGCTCGGTACACTCAATGGAGCTGGATTCCGCGTTATCCGTCGATGGGGCTCCAGCTGTCGCTATAAACTTATCCAGTTTCTCTCTGTCCATCTTTCTCCAAGCCCATCCGTGCCTTAATACATGTGTTTTCCTCTCAGGCAACTTTAGGTTGTAGAGTACATATTGGTGATCACTTAATGATTCAGTCTCTAGGACTTCCCATGTACCGATCATTCGTACTAGGTTCGACGTTGTTAGGGTCAGGTCCAGGTAAGAGTTCCCGCGCGGGAAGGTTGGCACTTTACCATCGTTTATCACCACAAGACCTGAAGACTCAACCATTTCTAATAATGTTTCTCCACGTTTATCAGTGGCACGGGATCCCCAGACTTGTGAATGTGCATTAAAGTCACCGGAAACTATGACTTCCCCCGTAGCTTCTCTGATGCTTTCGTGTAGGGTGTCGATGAATACCTGATATTCCTCTAACCTGCAGTTTGGTGAATAATAACAACTATAAATCCTTAGATTGAGCAAATCCGTCCACGCGAATCCTACGTCTGAGCCTGTTCTCAAAATCTGCTGGGTCTCACTTATGTATAAGGCACATTTGCCATCTGTGCTTCCCGTCCACCCTGGTTGGTCTGGCACCTTGTTCGGTTCGCTTATGCACAATATGTCTGCTTTTAACTCCATCATCGTGTTTAACGCTAACGCCTGAGCTTCCCTGCTCCTGTTTGTGTTAATTTGGAGAAAAACAGCCATGTTACAATAACGATGGATCTGTACTCCTAAAGTCATTTACCGCTGACCTAGCGTCTTTCTCCCTATCCAACATTTTACTGAAGGCCGCCGCTTCTGACACAGTCGCCGTACAATCTTTAGCAAAGTGACTTTGGTTTCCGCAACGTTTACACCATTTGCTTCTGTCGGGGCCATCGCAGCCCTTGGACGTGTGGCCAAAAGATAAGCAATGGAAACACCGAGCTCTACGGTCAACCTGTCTGATCCTACAATTAACCATTCCAATTCGTATCCGGCCCTGTGTCAGCATGTCCCGACATATTGCCGTTGGGACTAGAATGAGAGCAGTCTGGGTTCCTCCGTAGCGTTTCCTCAGGCTAATCATCCTCACTGCATCTCGGTTAACACCCGTTGCCGCTGATATAGCTTCCGTCACCTCTTCTTAGCTTGCCCACTGGTCCAGGTCCCCGATTTCTAATAACGCCTTTTGTTGAAGAGTTCGCACTTCTATATCTTCCCCAGCGGACCTCGACACCTCAGCTCGAACTGCTTCCACTTGTTCTGGATCCCCTTTAATCTCTATCAGAAGGTCTCCAGATTTCGTCTGTCTCATTCCCATAACATGATTTCCTATGACGTCTCGGTTCGTTGTTCCGCGAATTTTTTGAGCGAGCACCGGAAAGTCTTCCCTACCAGTCTGGACCAGGATCGCTGGTAGACGATACTTGGACTTGGCTGTTTGTTTGAGAGGTCCTGTCGTAGGTTCTAAAATTTGTCTTTCCTCAGCAGCGTTTTTCTTTCGTTTCCTTTTGACTACGTCAGTCCATTGCCCGGTTTCGTCTTCTCCAGTCGTAATAATAGACGCTAGTGCAGAGATTTGCTCAGCCTGTTTAGTCAGCTGGGAACTCATTGATCTTATCTCTTCCAGCACTCTCTCGTCCGAGGTCTTCTGGGTCTCAGGTTCCGTTGGAGTGTGGATTTCCCGTGTTTGAGTGTGTATGGTCCTGGGCGCCTTACTCTTTACGCCCATGGTAGGCCTTTGGCTTTTAACTTTGAAGTATTGCTCCATAACCTTGCTGGTGTTGGCCAGAGTTTCCTTAAGTTCTTTGTGTACATTTCTGTTGTTCTGGGCGAAGTTTGTCATAGATTTGATATATCCTCGGACCATGCCCAAAAGTTGGTCCTCATCGAGAGTACCAATATCTAGAACCCTCTTTGGTACTACCTCATCAACAGGCTTGCTTGTATTACTGACTTTATCGTTCACACTTCCCACTATTGATGGAGCGCCCCCTGTGGCGCATGACTTTGTCCCTAAATCCGATGTCTCCAATTGTTTCCTTTCAGTAGCTTCAGTGGTTTTCCGACCACTGGAGGAGGCCTGTTTCACACCTCCTCCGACAGTTGCAGTACCAGCTCCATTACTGGCGGTAGCTGCCTGTCTCGGCACAGCTACTCTTTGGGTGCTTGGGGATGATTTCGACACCTGGGGCGAGCACCGTCCCCCAACCGCCGGCTCTGGGGCTTCCGAGGCCCCTGTAGCAGTAACATCAATTTGGTTGGTTGTACTTATCATGGTAAATTTGAGAGGCTTTGCCCCCACCGACGACACCAGCCTCGCATCGTCTGCCCTTTTTTCCGTCCGTTTGCCTGATCTGCCAAGGCACCGGGGGTCGATCATTTCCCCGGTGGTGAGCTTGTCCGCGACTGCTTATTCGTCCATCCCGAAGGTGTGGCTTATATCGCAGCTACCCTGCATATCTGCAGGGCGTTCCCCTATCCGCAACCTGGGGACGCGCCCGATGGCATGCTCATGCCTCCCATAAGGCGGGTAATTCAACCTACCTAGGGTTACTAGTATTTTTAATAGTAATATACATTAGTTTAATAGCAAAATATAATTACATCATAAGAAATACTTGATAATATAGGTCTTTGCTGATAATCATTTTTAATATATAATATTTATAATTTAATTCAAATTTAACTCATGTATTACAGTGACTACCTATTCAATGACAAAGTACATTAAACACCTGAAGTACAGCAGAGCTGTAGGTTATCTAAGTACCTACTTTTCCCCTTTTTTTATTTATAATTTTTTGAGAATGAATTTTTGAGTAGTGAAAACAATTTTACGTACTATATTAATAGATTGAAAGCCAATTTAGATGTTACTTTTAAGACGACATTTTACGATTTTATCAATAATTTCTTTTGCTGGAAGGAAATGGAATAGATAACCGATAGCCGACGAAATATGTTGTACAAATGTCAGCCATCGTGGTTTTAACCAACTTCAGACTTGGTTTGAAATTGTTTTCCAAATGCAATGATTTCTTATATTTCTTTCAGATTTTGTATAACTACAAATCGATTAATAATAATATTAATAAAATATAAAAATATATTTTGAGTCGATGTAAGCAAATGACCAACATCAAGTTACTATATAATTTAATTTTTTTTTTTAACCAATTTATTCTCGAATTAAATTGATAACTTTAATACAATAAATTTCAAAATATAATTTATTAAATTTAAAGGTAAATATGACAGTAATATAAATATGCATGTCCAATATATTATAAAATATTTGTTATAAAAGTGAAGTGAAATACAGGTAAAAAAAAATAGTTTCTGTTTTTTTTTTCAAATTAAATAGCAGCTTACCTCGAAATATAAAAATGTATAATACATAATTATTTATTAAATTCATAAAACATGTAATGTATAATAATTTATTTTACTTTCATGGGAACACTAATAAAAACATAATATTTTGAGTAGGTACTATTATATGTTTGTGTTTGTTTAATTCATAATAAAACTCATTAAAATATTTTAATTTTACTATGGACATATTTTTTTTGAATTTTGTTCTTATAGAATCAAGTTAATAATCAGTTTTGAATTATTATGCAGGTAGATTAAAGTATGACATTTTTTCTTATGAATATAAATTTAAAATAATATTGTGAACCTTACATTACTTAAAATATTAATTTATTGCAACTGATAGATACTTAATTATCCGTTAGCATATAAAAAAACAAAAAAAAAGCACGTAACTCATAAATTAATATATTTGATACATTACATGTACTTTTTTGTATGTTGTAAAAATGGAATTCTACCAATATATTTTGGATTGATGAAAAAAAAAAGAATTGTTTTTATGTTTAAATAATATATAAATAGTTAGAGATTTCTTCAAATACTTGAGTATTTTGTTTTATATTTCTCCAGTTTAATAATAAATTAGCTGTGAAACAATTATTATTCTACGGTAATAAAGTATATGAATTGTGAAATAAAATATCCATTGATATCTAGATAATGAACGCGAAACATGTATTTTATTTTACACTTTTTATTACCAGTTGATTTGCATGTATATTATGATGATAATAACTAATAAGACTTGGTTTTGTGTACAATATTATAAATAATAGTTGACTGCAGAGGACTTGTGATTATTTATTAACTATTTAAAATATATATTGCTCATGTTTTATTACGTCTTAAAATGTATAAAAACAACACAAAAAATCAGATACGATAAGCAAAAATAATTAATTTATTATTTAAATATATTATTATAGTACATACATAATATTATTTTATGTAACAATAGAGTTTAATATTTTAATCAAATACATTAAAGACCTGCAGTTATATTTTGAACGGGTACCTAACCAGCTAGTTGATTAAAAACCGTTTATGGTTAAATAAAAATTATATAGGTGCCTATATGCCTATATGCCTATATATGGTTCCGTTATATTATAATATCGTTAAAAAAATTTTTTCACTTCGCAACGGAAGCGTTCCAAATTGTAAGGGTCAACATATTTTACATACAAAACAGTAGGCAAACGTGACGTTGTCGTTGGCTCGAGCAGTTTCTAAACATTATGACGAGAAAACACGAACCACACAAAGGTTGCGTATTCACGTTAAAACTTAATTAAAACTACGGAACTTATACTTTAGTGAAACTAATTATTGCGAGTCGTTTATTTTGATATGCCCCGGCGGGGTTACAAATTCCACACTATATAACCGAATGGCGTAAATCACCATGTGTAGCATCTTTGCTGAAAGTGCCGACTCTCCCGTGTATAGGTAGGTCGGCATGTCAAACACGAGGCCCACAAATCATTTTTTTTGTTTATGGTTCGCATCTACCAATATTAATATTAATGAATAATAGTGAAAAAAAATTTTAAATCATCATACGATTTTCATTTCGTGTCACAGTTATGACGTTAGAGTGAGGTATATTACACTATATTGCTTTTTTTTATAATGAATATATATAATTTACCTAATACACCTATTAAGGCCTTGGTTCCAAATTGATTTCCCCGATCATCACGTCTCCTTATTTTCGCTTAATCACCCACTTATCATTCGCCGCTGTATTTAGTTTCATTAAATCCGTAGTAGTTACTAGTTAGTTTTTTTTTTGTTACATAATTATTTTCGTTTCGACTATTTTATATAGACGACCTCTTCTATCAGAAGACCTTCTGTCCTAATCATATGGTCGTATACGGTTTTTTATTATTGGAATGACATATTATATTTTATGCTAACGGAAAATCCAAGAATTCCGGAAACTCGTCTTATGTATACGACTCAATCCATCAATGTAAAGTGGTCGTGTTTTTTGTAATTACACTGATTAGGCGTTTAGTCGTTGTATGAGTATATTGTCTGTGGACGGCTTTAATTTTATTTGTTTCTTGTTTTTCCTAAACTAAATGTCAATATAATATATTGTGTTATATAAATTCTGTGTCCTGTTGTTGTGATAGAGATTTGGAGCATGGGCACCATGCAAAAGATTTTTATTTGACGTTTATTATTTTGCGTACAACGATAAAATAATTTGTAGTATAAATTAGTGGTCTTCAACCAGTGAGTCACGTAAGCCTTAAAAATGGTTTGCAACAGGTCAAACATTTTTTTTATTATATATATATATATATATATATATGATAATTTATAATAATAAAAATAAAATAATTCCTATAGAAATTAAAATTTGTATTTATTTAATTATAATTATAATAGTACATTTACAATGATATATTTAGCTATTTAGTATTTTTTTTTTCTGAAATAGGCCATTACAATCAACATTTAAAAAAAAAAGAGATGGGTCCGAGTCAAAAAGGTTGAAGACCATTGGTATAAATAATCACGGTTCACTGTAGAATATATGATTATTATATATTAATAAAATATATAACATATTTATTATTAATATATTATTATTATTAGTAGTAGTAGTATTTAAAAATATAAAGAGCTTTTCAGATTAATAATTATTATTCAAATATGACACAACTATTTGATTTAGACAAGGCAGTAAAAAATTAAAATTAACATTAATAGTGGTTTTAACTATTTATTGTGGAAATTTTTAAAAAATGTAAAATAAAAAAAAATACACAAAATATCAATGCGTAGTGTATTGGTTATTGAATTTGTATCACCAGATAATTTATAATTAAAAGTGTAAATAGTACACTTTCACAATTTGATGTATTTTTGATACTATGAGTACCTATATAAATTGCTTTCATTCCATTATTAAAACCAATTACATTTATTTGTTATCAATACTTTCCATAAGTAATTAACTTTATTCAATAGTTTTTTTTTTTTTATTTCAAATTAAAAAAAAAATAATTAAAAAACTTTATTTAAATTTTTTTTTATAAATGTGGGGTCATTAGTCAATGCATGGAAATATTTGCATTACATCGTGAATAATTAGGATAACTAACTTTCCAATTA
This sequence comes from Pentalonia nigronervosa, assembly GCA_014851325.1. Classification (NCBI taxonomy): domain Eukaryota; kingdom Metazoa; phylum Arthropoda; class Insecta; order Hemiptera; family Aphididae; genus Pentalonia; species Pentalonia nigronervosa. The sequence continues at coordinate 65,343 of JACXSJ010000415.1, forward strand.
ATACAATTACCGTACAGTATATGTGCAGTGAAATTATTTTTAGCTAAAAATACAAATGGTGTTACAATAAATTATTAGATAGGTATGTAAAAACCGCTCATCGAAAAAGAATTTATAGTGCTTTTCACCTTGCTGTGACGGTTTTCATTGGAACTGTTCGAGTTTCTCGGTGTTATCACTAGTGCCGAAATTTCACTACTAGATGTAGAACATAAAAAATAATTTTTTTGCAACCATTTATATACCTTAGTCTAAATAAACAACGTAATTACAGAAGGGGGGTTTGGGTGTCGTATCTCTCCAATGACATATTTTTTTAAACTGCCAAACTACAATTGTGTACTTTTTTTAACTATTAATACTGTTTTTTTTTAAATATAGGTACAACTATAGTACTTACCTATACTATAAAAAAATAATATCAAAAAATCAGAATTCTCTATGCTATAGTTTTACATAACTAAGGTAATATTAGTATTAGTAGTTATTACATTGTAATAAACACTAATCAGTAATCATTAATCCTCAATCACTATTGCACAAAAATATTGAAATGCATTATATTTTATTGTATTGTGGTAAAAAAAAAAAAAAAAAAAAAAAAAAAAACACTGAGCGTTCGAATATTATTTTATTGTAAAGTGATGATGTAAATCAGCAATGTGTTAACACCAAATAAAATGTATAATGTTTAACTTATAACTTATAACTATATAAATGATCTAACAATATTATACGCCCTAAGAATAATTTAACCCTCAAGAAGTACTTAATGAAGTAGGATTAAAGCCACATAAAGAGGATATTTTATTGTGATTTATCTACCTAGGTACTACCTATCTACCAATAAAGTTAAAGTACCTAACCTATAATACCTACTTGTAAATGTAAGATAATTATTTATTTCAATACATACAAATATTAATGGTTGTGTTGAGAGATGCTTATGATATATATCTTTTTTTTCTTTCCAACATGATAACTTATTTTAATACGTTTGTTCATATTTCGTCGGTAGTAATTACTTTCGTATATTTATTTAGTTAAAACCCAGTATGAAATAATGTGTGTTTTTCTTACAGTGGATAAACATCAAATTTATTTGTTGTTTCCTGATTAATTAATACTATTTAAGTGAATTAATTGGCTTAGCATCAGGTCATGTTCAGTCCCCCCCCATGGGATCCGCCTTGTCGTGGCGGGGGGCTTGCGGGCTCTTAATTGAGTCTTACCAAGCGATCCCGGTCTAAATTAGACCTAACACAAGTCTTACCTTAATTGGTCGGACAGATCTGGTCCACCTGCAAGCTCCTGCAAACGGACATATGTAAAGGTAACACCGAAATTAAATCCCCTGGCAGTAGGGTTAAAATGCAAGGGAGAAAACCTTTTAAAAAATCCAATATGGAGTCAAAGAACAGAAGTATTGTTACCACCCCAGGGGCTTCGGAACCCCAGGGGTCGGCAGGGGCGAGTGGATCCGGCCTCAAAACCGGATCCAGTGTAACGGGCTCGCCCCGGTCGTCATCAAGCGACCGTGAGAGTTTGGGGGTGGCCAGCCAGGCCCCCAACACTCTATCAATTACTAGAGCTGAGACAGCTGCTTTCAAGCCGGGCACGCAAAACCCCACCACCGCCAGCGTAGAGAAGACAGGCACGCAACACAATTCAGTACAAGGAAACCGTGCACAGTTAGAAGCAAAGTACACGAAACTTCTAGAGGAGTCAATGAGGTGTCTTGAGGCTTTGGAGCTTGCAGTTAAAAATACAATAAACACCAAAGTTGACATCAAGACAGGAGTCAGGACTCTAGGGCTGACGCTTAGAGAATTCGCGGGCGTAGCAAAAAAGATCGGGATGACTAGATCACCAGAGGCCACGGAACAAAGAACTAAAGCTCTGCAGTTGCAGCAACAACAACAACACACCCAAACGGTAAACCTGGTCAACGAACTGAAGAAGGGACAAGAACAGATGTTACAACAGCTCGGGGACCTTCAAAGGCAACGCGCCCAATATACGGATAACTATCTCCAAGTCACAACAGATCCACCACAGGAACAAAGGATACTGGAAGTCTCATCTCAACAAACAGGTGCGAAGGGAGTGCAGTCAAAACTAGCCAGGAACGAAGATGAAGCATACACGAGTGACGAAGGATACAGTAAGGCTGTTAGAAAACAACGGCTCAAAAAACAAGAGCTGAGACCAGAACTAAGAACCGGAACGAACACAGAATATAGGAACACAAGCAAATTTATAAAAAGACGACCGGCTGCACTCATAGTTGATCCCGGACCAAACACTATCCAAGAGATCGTTGCTCGCATCAAAACTGGAACGGACCAAGAAACAATTAATAATAATATAACCAAAATCTGGTCAACAAGAAGCGGAGGAATTCTGCTAGAGATACGTGGAAACGGAGAAACAGTCAACGCTGTCGCGAAAGATGTCACCAAAGCCGCAGGCGTAGGTGTCAGAGTGGCCAGCCGGAAAGCACTACTTGAGGTCAGGGACATCGATGAGTGGACACTAAAAGAGGACGTAACGGAAGCACTTGAGTGCGACAACAAAACGGAAGATGAAGAACCCAAAGTAATCTGTCTTAGGAAGGTACCAGGCGGCACGCAGACGGCCCTGGTACTGCTACCCGAACACAGAGCCGGTATCATTTCGGGGAAAAAATTTGTTAAGATTGGAATTGTTAGCTACAGAGTCCGACTGATGGAAAAAAATGAGAGATGTTTTAAGTGCCTCGCATACGGTCACGAGAGGAAAGAGTGCACTGGATCTAACCGAGCAAAGTGCTGCCGAAGGTGCGGAGCAGAAAACCACTTCGCAGCAAACTGTGACGCTGACGAGGAGCGGGCCACTAAATTCAGGCAACAACTGAAGGATGAAAATCCACCGAGAGAAAAACAACATGATGATAAGAATACTACAAATTAACCTCAACTGCTGTAAGGTGGCGCAGCAGCTGATGCACCAAACCGCCAAAGAAAATAATATTGACTTCATTATCGTATCTGAGTATAATAACCTAAGCAACCTACACTGGTATGCAGACACGAACGGAAAGGCAGCGATAGTCTGCAACCCGAATAGCACAATCTCAAACCTTGGCCTAAGCGAACGTGGGTTCAGATGGATAGAAACTGAGGGTATTACGATATATTCGTGTTACTGGTCACCGAACTCTACTCTACAGGAGTATGAACATTTCCTGACCAGACTAGAAGACAGTATCAGAAGCAGGAACACGGAAACCTTAATAGCTGGCGACTTTAATGCGTGGCATACGTCATGGGGGTCCAGGATCAACAATCGCAAAGGCGAAGCCTTAATAGATATGATTACATCCTTGGGTCTGGTTATATGCAACAGGGGCAACTCACCGACATTTCAGCGAGGGAATTTAGAATCTATCGTAGACCTGACTATAGCGACACCAGAGCTTGCAACCCGTATTAAAAACTGGGAAGTCTCCAACTCCACCTCTCTTAGCGACCACAAATATATCAGGTACACAATGCTGACGCCCACCCAGGACTCCACTACCTTCCCCCAGAATACTAGAAGAATAAAGCTCGACTATCATAAGCTAGAAGAAGCGCTCGGCGCTGGCGACCTCGTCGATCTGTCACTATTAGACGTCGACCACAGTGCGTCAACGCTGGCTACAAAAATCGTTGAAGCCTGTGGCAAAGAGATAAAACCGTACAGTAAGAGGAAATCAGTATACTGGTGGACACCCGCCCTGAGCACACTGAGGAAGACGGCTAATCACACCCGCAGAGTTGTACAAAGGAAAAAAAGAAGAGAAGGCCTAGCTGGATGTGCTGCGGAGATCGAGCAGATGAATAACGCCAAACTAGAGCTGACCAAGGCCATCAGAAAAGCCAAAGAATCGTGTTGGAAAAAGCTGTGCGACCTAGTGGAACAAGATCCTTGGGGTAAGCCTTATAAACTTGTCATGGGCAAGCTGATTAGAAGCCGTCCAGCTAAGGAACTGCAGCAAAACACGGTACTTCAAAAGGTGATAGCCGGACTGTTCCCCGTGCACCCATCGCGAGATTCATACACTTGGCAGAAACAGGACGTACCGAGAATTTCCCTCGAAGAATTGGTTAGAGCAACTAAGTCCCTCAGAAACGGCACCAGTCCAGGCATGGATGGAATTACTAATGAAGCTCTAAAAAGGAGAGAAATCACCGGAGGAACCCTCGTCCTACAGACCATTGTGCCTCCTTGACTACATCGGGAAACTATTCGAGAAAATTATCGACAACCGACTGAGAGACATCCTGGATTCTAGCAATGATCGAGGGCTCTCTGACAACCAGTTCAGATTCAGAAGAGGGCGCAGCACGTTGGATGCCCTCACCGAAGTCTGCAAATTCACCGAGGAATCCGGTGCCAGCTACAAAGTAGGTCTGCTGACCTTGGACGTATGCAACGCCTTCAACGCGGCCCCTTGGGAGAAGATCCTTACGGCGATGAGCGCCAAGGAACTGCCACCTTATCTGTGCCGGTTAGCAGACGACTACCTCAAAGGAAGAACCCTAAATTTTCAGCTACTAAACGGAACGATGACGTCAATGCACCTATCAAGCGGAGTTTCTCAGGGTTCGGTTCTCGGATCAACCCTATGGAACATCCTATACGACAATCTCCTTAACCTAAGACTTCCCGCAGGAGCAAGGTTCTTGGCGTACGCAGACGACATAGCAACCATAGCTCGGGCCAAGGAAACATGGGAACTAGAAAGGATATTAAGGATAGCGGCGAATGAAACAATATAATGGATGCAAACTATAGGACTTCAGCTAGCACTCCAGAAATCCGAGGCCCTGGTCATAACCAAGAAGCGCCACCACAACGAAATGAACTTGCTAATCGACGGAACATGCATTAGCGCTGGACCTGACCTAAAATACTTGGGAATACAAATGGACGGCAAAATGAACTTCACGGCCCACTCGAAACTTATAGCGGCCAAAGCGAATAAAGCAGTGCAAAACCTGTCAAGGATTATGCCCAATGTGAGTGCTGCCAACCAGGGAAAAAGGAGGCTATTATCCAACGTGGTTCACTCCCTGTTATTGTACGGAGAGCCAATATGGGCAAGGAAAATGAGCGCCAAAGGGCTATCTGACCTCGAAAGAGTCCAGAGACGCATAGCGCTAAGAGTGACGTCCGCATATCGTACAACTTCTAAAGATGCAGTACTGGTGATAGCTGGCATCGCTCCACTTGAACTGCAAGCCTTAGAATGGGAAAGCATCTACGTACAAAGATCAGACCCATACCCCAACAGCATCAAGGAAGAAGCACATTCCAACATGGTCGCAGACTGGCAGGTTAGATGGGACGATAGCGCCAAAGGTCGATGGACCCACAGGCTGATACCGTACATAAATCCTTGGATCTCTAGAAGACATGGACACACTGATTACTGGCTGACCCAAGCCCTAACAGGCCACGGATGTTTTGCAGCGTACCTGTACAAATATGGTAAACTCGCTTCCGCAGCATGCTGGTTCTGCTGCCACCCATCGGATGACGCATTACATACCCTATTTGAATGCGACGCATGGGGCACTCGACGAATCAGTATGGAGACAGCAGTTGGTACAAAAATAAGTCCAGAGACACTGATTAAGGTGATGCTGAGGGACCAGGACAGCTGGAATGCCATCAATGGCTACATTCACGAGGTCATGCAAAAGAAATCGGAGGAGGAGCGAAGGAAGCAAAATTTACCTACGTAATTTGTTTGAAAATTAGTTAAGAGCATTATATTGTGGGCTGAAAGCCAAATTTGAAGGTTAGAGGCCTTCCAAAATGTAAATACATATATCTGTACAATTAACGATGTGTTTTTTGACGAGATCAATAAACGATGGTGACTGGGGGGTGAAATGACTAACGTCAGTGCCATCCCCAGTCATCGATTTGCAATGTAAAAAAAAAAAAAAAGGTCATGTTCAGTGCTTTTTATCAAAAATAATTATGTAACTACCGGAGTTAACAAAAAATATGAAAAATATGTATTGTTCTGCGTATAAGTATTAAGTAGTTAGTAATAATGATTTTCAATTTTGTTTTGGAACGTTCAATTTCTATTGAAAATTTATTGATACTCAACTTTTGAACGTTAACGCCTATATATTGGAATATTTCTCCGAATCTACTAAATTAAAGAACTTTGTATACATATGTACCGAATATATTTATTTTTTAACATAAAAATGATGAAATAAAAACATTGATTTTTGTTAAAATTTATTATTTTACTATAATACAACTCATACAGTCCAAAAGGCAAAAATATATTCTAAATAGCAATTTTCTATTTTATGTTTAGGTTTATAAAAATCTAAACACATTTATAACATTGCTTGAGAAAAAATAAATAAAAATAACCTATAATTTTATTGATTTTGATTTTAATAAAATTAATTTAATTATTAAATAACAAATATTGATATATTCGAAAATAAATTATCAGCAAAAAACCTTGAAGAAATGTTTCGTAGCTTAAGTGGTATATTTTGTAGCTATTTTACTATAAGATAGTTACATAATTATTGATTGAAACCACCTTTCGTGGGATGTCTAAACGCATTACAATTTGCAGTGCGAGAGAATTTTGAGTTTGTGAAATAGGTTAGAGTGGAATATTCAATATATTGAACCTCGAGGATGCTTCATTTATGTTATTTAGTAATTTCAGTTGGTTTGTTGATCTTTGAAGTTTTTATTTTTTTTAATCGTAGATACACGTTACATGTTAACAAAATCGTAAAAATACGTAAACCAGTCTTTAAACTGTCTATTTCATTCATGTACTTCTAATGTACATGAATTTAATAGCTGACAAGTGACATTGTGGTGTGTTAATATTAAATTAATAACAGAAAATTACGCATTTTCTATGGTCTTTACTCAATAATTTCATATAGCTTGATACATTTAAAATAATTAAGTTAGGAAAACTTAATCTACGAGGCGTGCTGAATTCCCAGTTTTAAAATATATTTTAATACAACGTAGTACAAGTATTTCATTTCTTCTCCACTATATACATGACCAAATTATGCCATTGGTCTTAGTCAGTAATTGCAACACTTGTAATTATTGATAACAATTATAATTAATGCAAAACATATTTTAAAATTAGTTTTAATAATTTAATAATATAACGTGTTATAATATGTATATTTAAATTTACCAAATACACACACACGCATTTTTACAGCCCATAATATACACTATAGGTCATAATATATATATATTAATAAAATAAACAATATATAAATAAATAATAATATAATTAATAATATGCTAATATATATTACAATAAATAATTCATTTTTCGAATATTTTTTCACAATATCAAGGCAATTATGAATTTTTGGAATTTTTGTTTTGAAACTGGTGAATTCTTGAATTATTTCATCATCGCTAGTGTACGATGATGACATTAACTCCAAAATAATTTATGCCTTTAATACATTATCCATTTTAAAATTTTATAAAAATATAAAATAGAGAACAGGATAATGTACGATTGAAGATTTCAATTTTTATATTTTATTAGTAGTGATAATATGACGACCGTTTATAAAAAAAGACTCAAAAAGCTCGGGCGTCATTACTGTACTGAGTACTAAACATTCGCGCAGTTTTTCAAGATGGAACACACTACATCAGAATTGTGCAAACATGTATACAGAAAAAACAAACGAAATTCAGAGCGCCTTCAGTGCAATAGTGCAACTAAGTAGAAAAAGCTATTAATATATTCTGTTATCTTTTGCCACAGTCAAACGAAGTAGGTAATAATATGAGTTTAAGTCGTCATAATATTAATGATATTGTGGATTATGACGTATACTATACAAACTATAAAATAATCTATAGTAAGAAAAATATAATAATTTAATTATATAATATGTGTACATTTAAATGCAATTAACATTTTAAAAAATAATTTATTTTCTTTTGTTTTTTTTTTTTTGGTATGAACTTTTCTTTTAGCTGTAGGTCAAAACAACTTATCTGAAATTCATGAGACTTACTTGTTACACTTTTTATCATCTACCAGTTGCTATGGTGACATTATTCATAGCTATATGATTAACGCATAAACATATATTATATCCCTAAATAAAATTCCGTTTTGAATACCGTGTATTTCAAAAGACATATTCAGGATCCAATATCTTTCTTAAAATCCCAACAACGAATAGGTTTGTAAAAAAAATTACACAAGTTACCATATCCAATCTCTATTTCTATGGATATTTTATAATTAATTTATAAAAATAAATATACTGCAGTTTCGTCAAAATTAAAACTTTTAATGTCTATAGAATAAAATTATGCATATGTATTTACAATACTTTTAAAAAGTTGTAAGATTAAATTATAAAGAATCTTGTGATAAATGTTCAGATTTTAGCTACTAAAATTGACATTTTAACGAATTGTTAACTAAAAAAAGAAATTCCAAGTTTTCGGGATAATCCATTTTTATCACACAAAAAAAAAAAAAAAAAATAAATAAATAAAATAAAATAAATAGATTTGGTCAAAAATTTTTCGGTTTCTACATTTATTTCGATAAAAAAATTGAAAATTTTTTTATTTTTAATCCACTGAAATAGGTACCTACATACCAACTAGATTGAAATTTATCTAGAAATTATTTTCAGAGTTAAAGTTCATACATTTGTATTGCTTTAAAAGTTCACGTTAGGTGGATAAAAAAATAAAACACTCATGATTTTAAAATTAATACATTTGTCACTCCGATCATAATCTAAAAATATATTTAAAATATTAAATCGATAAAAAAATATCATAAATTTAACTATGATTGTATTAACAACTTGTCACAATCGTCAGTTATTTCATATTATAAATTAATTTGGTATATTTAAAACAAAATTACTTTTTTGTACCTTATTATATTTTATATTAATAATTTATACTTACTATTATATAGTAAATAATATGCATAAGACTGCGTGAATTTCGAAATAGTTTACGACTTTTACGTCCCGACTTATTCGGCAAATAATGTCGGTTTACCACGCAATCGTTCTATTAATATTACAAAGTGACGATGCCACTTTTTGTAAAACTTTTTTTTCATAACTAAACGAGTTTCCGGACCTTATCAACATATCAATTTTCCGTGACACCGGTAAACCGTGTTTGGAACCCATCTGAAATTTGTTGTGTATAAAATGGTAATAGTAAGTGATAAATCGTACAGTACTGTCAGTACCTACTCATAATTGAGTTTTACAAAGGTGTTGTAAAGAATTTACTCAGCGTCCCGTAAAATAATATTTAATCGTTAAAAATAGTAATATTATATTATTATTACCGTTCTCTTTAAATGATCAGTGTTTTAAAATTAAACTTATATTTCTTCTTTTCTTACTAAAATAAAACAATAGTTAATCTAATGCGTCAATCGATATGTTTCTGAATTATTTTTATTCATTTAGCTAAGTAAATATATAAAATCAAAATTATAAATTTAACATACCTATTTTATTTATTACATACATCTATTTTAATGACCAATGATTTGTATTGAACGTTTATAAACACACACACACACACGGTATATATATATATATATATATATTATGTTTATTACCAAAAATTAGATAGAATAATATATATTCATAAACCTACTTTTAGATTACTAGATTTGACACAATTATTAATTTTTCACGTTCATTTCTTGAAAGAAAGACAAAGAATTATTGAAAATATTACACTGTTTTGCTATGAAAGACTTAATCGTTCTCTTTGATGTAATAAATTGCACAATTCTGGCTGAAAATTAACATATTAAAACACTTTTAAGATGAACATTGAATTAATATACTGCACTATATGCGGACTAATTGATGAGACAATCAAATAAAAAGTTACGATTTCAATTTATTCTAAAATAAACGTTTGTATCAATGCTCAAATAAGGCGGAGTAATGTAATTAAATAAAAACCCGTGAAACTCGCATTGTTGTATAGTATGGTTCGAGCATGTCTCGTCATTGAATGGGTCACTGTAATGGATGTGTTAAATTTTAAATCAATGATAAACTATTGCATATAAAAAACGATTCTGAGCTTTAGATTGGCACACCGTTTTTATTTATTAGAATATTTTTATCACTGATACTATAGTGATTTTAACTAAAATCATTTTCCTATTCATTTTATAATAGCAAAACAAATTATCTAGATGTTATTTAACTATTATAATTAATTTGTGAAACATAAACCATTATGATTTTTTATCTATAACATCAATATTATTTTTAGCTTAAAGTAAATAACAAATCTCGTCATAGTTTGAACTTCAAATGTTTATAAAATAAAATTATGTAAACCCTTTTTGGATATTTTCATTATAAAATAACAAAAAATTAGTGAATGCTACATTTACTATAGTTTGTAATATATTTTTAAGTTTTACTATTTTAGTCTTAGATATTAAAGTTAAAAATGGTTGTTTTATTGTAATATGAACTTCAAACGTTTAAAAAGGGATGATTATATTTTTAATATTTTTGAATTTTTCGAATTCCTATAAGAAAAACTTAGGAGAAACGTTGTTCTATATTTTCAAACCTTTTAATCGAAAAACAAAAATATTGGATGTCAATTCATAGGTAGTATGGTCGCAAAAAATATTGAAATGTCAGTAAATTAAAATAAAATATAATAAAGTAACATTACTGTGTATCCTCATGAACATTCAGAATTGTAATATTTAGGGAAAATAAATAGTAAAATAATTAATTGGAAAAAGTTTTTTAGATACAATTACATTGTAACTTAAATAATACAAAGTATTATTAGATTACTTAAAACGCTCAATTTTATCTTAAAAATTTTACTTACTTAAAAACTTTTTAGAGATCTTGAAGGAGTTAATATTATAATAATAATTAAACTGTCATTGAAATTATAAGTTATTACAACATTATAAGATTCATTTTTTTCTAAAATATCAACGTATAATTGGGGTCTTAGTTATATGAATGTCTATTTTGAAAAATCGTTTTTAATATTTTTAGTTCCTTATATATATATATAAATATTTTGTATATGGACTGAAAGATCAAATGTATATAGATCGTACAAACTTCAATCTAGGTCAACAAATAATACGGGTTTTATATTTTTGATTAAGTACCATGTTTATAACTTTCTAGACAACATAATAGTTTTGAATGTTTTAATGTTGTATTATTAAGATGTGCGTATGTATTTTAGTTTGGTTTCGTTTTTGTAGACAAAATTGATGTTTTCCACGGTCAAAGTTGTTATTTAGGTACGATTATTTTTCAAACTTTATCTGTTAATTGACATATTTAGTGAGTGTTTAGTAACAATTTAAAAGGATGCGGTATGAATACTGTTTTTTATTTTTATTTTTATAGATACATTAAATATTTTAAACTTCTTTCTCTGACTTGAGAATACGTTGTATATACTTAATAATACAAGAGAATGTGATCTATTCAAAAATGAATGATCACTAAAAGACATATTTATAGTTTAAATGTTATACTAATATAGAATTTATTAGAAAATTTGAATTTCAAAATTGTATTAAATAAAAAAACTATATACAATACGGTACATGTTTTTAAATATTGGCGAGTGAATATTCGTAAAATACGTCATAAAAAAACAAAACACAGATACATTTATTATCCTTTAACCTTTTATATATTGATTATACTTATTGTATTTGTTCAATATAAAATACAAAATTATAATTCAATTCATTTAATTTCAAATTTAGATACAGTATTTAAAGATGTACTTATCTAATATGAATGTATATCCAAACACAATTGAATGCATCAAAATTAAATTGGTAAGTACTTAAATATTATAATAGATATTCAAATACTTATTTAATATGTTTGTTGAATAGACAATGTTTTCAAAGCGGTAAATCATATTAGCAACCCATTAAAAACTATTATTAAATGAAATACACTTCCTTTTCTTTGTCATGAAATGTATAAATCGAAAAAAAGAAAAGAAAATATGAAAAAAGAAATCAAAGTCATTGTTGCGCATTTCTATGGTTAGCTTTGCGTTTTTGTTTCGTACGATGTTTATTATTATAAAGTTGACTGCGGACTGAAATTACAACAAAAGATACAAACGAGCATAAGTCTATTATTATGAGTGAGATGTGATATGTTTGGTGTCATTCAGATTATAATAAGGAAATGGAATGTTTGAAAAACTGACACTGATAACTTCAAAAAAAAAAAAATGTACAAATAATTGCAAATTAATTGACAAATTATTTGAACGAACAAAAGTATATTCGAATAGAATGAATACCATTACAAAATAAAAAATCAAATTATAGAGAATAAATATGACTCTGCTCTCATTAATTTGTATATCATTCTACTGCAAGTGTACTGCATTAGAAACGTTTTCAAGAATAAGTAAATTCCGTCTGAAGTCTGGGAAAAATGATACAAAACCGTTATTTGACAGGAAATAATAATAAGTTCACAAATTGTATTTTGTCAAATTATATTGAGGTTTTGAAATATGTAATTTAGTTTTGACAAATCATTTGGACGTTTAATTTAGAATAATTCAATAATAGTAATAGTGAAATTGTAGAATAATAGATCCCTATATAATAAAAACAAAAAAAAAAAAAAAAAAACAATAAAAAAAAAATGAAAATAAAAAAAAATATAAAATAAACAGTTATGTACAATTTATACTTTTCGCATAATGAAAAAACAAAATATTTCAATAATTGTATCATATTGTTTGCTTTAGTAACAAAATTCGTAATGTGGACATCAAAATAATATGAATGGATGTTGTAGGCTGCCACATTGGCCAAATGTTTGAAATAAGAATTGTGTTCGACGAATCAATTAGTGAATTTTATTAATTTTAATAAATAATTGAGTAAGTAACTGGTAATTAATGTATCTAATGATTATTAATTTTTAACTTGAAGTTCATTTTATAAAATTTTGCTTAATTATTTTCAAAACATTAACCATTTAGTACTATACAACTAATGTTATATAATTTTACATACCTTTAATTGTATAAATAATCAGAACTATTAGTTAAGTATTAATTATTTCAATCGATGTTGTTTTATTATCCAATATTCCAAATTTCAATTACGAACAGGAATTTTAGATGAAATAATAAAAACTGTATATTTTTAAGTGGTGTAAATTTTATTTTAAGTTTTTTAAACAATATTATCATTTATCCTACTAAGTAGACACTATGTGAAAAATTACGCACTTAATATAATATTAAATATTACATGCATGTTTATACTATCATATTGTATATTATATCTTTTGGAAATATGTTGCAAAATAATTTTTTTTTATACATTTTTATATAATACATGCAATATGCAGTTGGCCGTGCGAAAAACATGGAAATTTGAGATTGATTCCACAGACTTCCAATGATTGGCCTTGCGATTTATTGATTGTCATCGCAAAAGCTAATCGAACGGGGAACTGAATCCTCTTAAATTGGAATGGTAGATAAGTTCAAATAATCCAAATTCGTGAGATAAGGACTTCCTCTTCTTTGAATTTGCTCTTGATGATCGTCGCTTGAACACATTGTCCATCAATTTCTTGACGAACAATCGCGTACCATCGCACAATTTCGGATGATTCAAATTCGCTGCTAGAATTGCCCGTTCATTAATCCAATCGAGATTTTTATAATTGTCTGCAATATTGGGGAACACTTTAGTGATGAGTTCCTCCTTCGACGATGTGAACTTACAAAAATTTTCAGGGAATGATATGAATCCAGTCAAAACATCAACATGAATTTGACAATTGCCGAGCGCCAACAGTTGTTTCGAGAATTCATCAGCTGATGGGTCGTTCTGCAACGCGAATCTCATTTTCATGGTCAATTTCAACATTTTGATATGCTTCTACAAATACAACGATTTCAGGAATGTATTAAGTTCTTCGGCAGCAGTAGATTGCAAGATGATGGAAAGCGTTAAAAAAACCTTCGGAGAGCAATATCATAGCCCTACTAAATCGTCTGGAATCATCTCGTAAATCCTTCATCGATCAGTCAACTGCCTACAATGTTTGTTTATGCGTTATCGTGCATTCATTCCAAATGATGATTTTGCATTCTCGCATCAATTTCGCTGTTGTCGAATTCTTGATAATTATGCACGTTGGCTTATCAACCGTGAGAAGATTTATCGGCAGCTTTAAAGCGGAATATGCAGTTCGACCGCATTCCAACAATGTTGCAGTATTGCTAAAGGATGTAACAGCCAACGCAATTTAAGATCTTGATCGAATTGTTGACAGAATCAACGAAATGACAAACGTTTTGCCTGTCCACTGGGAGCATCAAGAATGTAAATGCCTCCCGTTCTATTAGCAACAACCTTCATCAGCGAATTGTACACTTTCTTCTGCTCGACATTCAACATAGGCATATTTGTTTGGACTCTTTCAGCGCCAGCTCATCTCGATCATAGTTTTGCTCCCGTTGCAATTCGCGATTGAATGCATTATGTATCAAAACAATTTGGCGTAAACATTCCTAATATCGATAACAGATTGCTCCATATGTCTTCGATCAGAACTAACGCTTTGTTGTACATATCGTCGTTAATTTCAAGATTCAAATTCGAATTTGTCGTGCGAACTCTGTGCAAAATGTCGTTAGCTATCTCGTCCTTGTATTTATCCCACAATGCGGTTGGATTCAACGGATGACATGTGGCTATGATGTTTGCAAACAATGTACGAATTTAATTCACTGGCGCAGAAATAGTTGCATTAATGAGCTTTGAATCCTAATATCTATCGTTTTTGATCAAATTCGAACATTGGAAAGCCACCCGAAAAGTTGCACACAACACACCATCTACAGTATGCAGGGAATTGAAGGATATAGGGCCTCTAATGTTCACCAAAAGCAAGCGAAGATAGAATCATTCGTCTTGGCGTGGATGAACTGTGAATATTTGTCCAAGAGCATCAGTTAAATAGATATTAGAGAATCCAGAAACAGCATAAATTTTCTTCTGGCGTTGAAACTTCTTCAATACAGTGTTCCATGTATAATATTGTGGCATTTCCAAATAGAGTTAAGTCCTCACGAACGGATCGCTTTTACACATTGAAAAAAAATTTGTCAATGTTGTCGTTGGTGGTCATTTTACTCTTTGCGCTGAATTTAGGTCCGTAAAGTATACACTCTGGCCGTTTTATAAGTGAACTGCCTAATGTACGACAGCCGGGTGATACTTATGAATCGGAAATGAAAACAGTCACCAAATTGCCTCGTTAAAACTTATATAACATCTAAATTGAAATTTCGTTACCTCTTCGTTTGAATTTGGTTCGGCAACGCCAAAAACTGACGTTTCGCTTCCTTTGTTCACATATTTAATGGGTTGCAGTACTCAACATTGCAGTGAATTGGAAATATTTTCGACAAAAGTGAACAATATGCAACGATCTAGCGATTATCGACGACGACATCATTTTGTTTCACTTTCATCACGATTGATCTACCCATGTCATCTGGAGAACGACGCCGATACAATGGATATCCTTCGATTCCACTGATTGTGTCAGCCACAAACAGACGGGGAAAAAGTTTTATTAGATTTCGTTTTCCGTGCACGGCGAGTCAGGGCTGTAGGCTCTGCAAAGGTCATGGATCGTCCTTGTTGTTAACGAAATGCAGCTTCGAATCAGTTTTTGGATTTGGTATATCGGCAGAAATGATGGAATCAATATGATCTGGTTATTATTTTATAATTAATTTATAATTGTTACTAATTATTAATACTCTTAAAAAAAAAAAAATTACGTAATAAATGTTTCACAATGAATGGTCGTAATCCAGTTGGATAAGATTAAACACGTATTTCTCTAGTATTCTGCCATCTCCACAGTGATTCTAAAAAGTGCATTTTTCTCCGTTGCATCGCCGAAAAATTATTGAGTAATATTGTGTGTAATATGTGTATGTTATTCACATAGATCATATACAAAAATTCAAATTTTTTACATTAAAAAGAAATTGAGTTTTTCAAAAATTTTCTTTTAAAAAAAACCTTCTAGCAATTATGAACAACTGAAAAAAAATTTGAGCCAAATCGGCCCAGCTGTTCTCAATCAATGAATTACTATACATTTTTTACACCATTTATGTATATATATATATAGATGTAATTTATATACAATACAATATTTTAATAATGGTACGAAAAAACATTGGAAAAATTTGATTACAATTATTAATACAGTGACAATATCTCGACAAAATACAAAATATGTATTTGATATGTATTTTTTTGATATTTGAAACTTGTTTAAATAAAACTATTTATCTAGAAAATAAATATTTACAATATATTGTATATTATTATTTTGTCCAACGTTTGTATAATTCTAATATATTTTCAAAATATTAAATCATATTCAAACACAATTTTTTTTTAAAACTTTCATTTAATCGCTTTCCGGGAAGTATTTTATTTATATTTGTTAAATAATTCTATGTATTTGTTTATTGTGGTAATATATAATACATTGTAGAACATATTATAATATGACAATGTATTTTCTATGTAGGTATAATATTTATTAAAATTAAATATTAGAAAACCCATTGCAATAAACCTTTCAATAAATCTATTTACATAACACACAGTAATATAATTCATAATAATAATACATAGTACCTTAATTATATAAAAAACATGTTTGGAATGTACTGCAATACATAAATAATTATGATACATAACTTTTCATTTTTTTTTCAAATAAAAAAAAATTATTTGGTTCAAACGAAACTTTTTGATAAATATTTTAATATCTAGGGTAAAAACACCGATAGAAGGTTTATACGTTGACATATTCTGTTACACATATCTACCCTATATTATAGTATTATCACTGGAAACAGAAAATAATTTTATTATTATTAGTGTATTTTCAATTTAGGAATGTTATAAAATTGTTAGTATCTATTAGCCAGTAGACTCGTATCGCTATGAATTTAAAAATGTCAGGAGAATTATTAGATATTTTATGGATATCTACGTTTGTTTAAATAAAATATAATTTTTACAATTTCGTAGTAAAAATATCCGATACCAACCGTTTTTTAGGAGTTCGATATAGAATAATATTCCAAGTGTGTGCGTACGTTTTGTGTAAATGTGTGCGTAGTAGATAATCATAGTGTATGTGACTAAGTGTAAAAGAAATAGCTGAGTGCTCCCACACGTGTCAATAATGTGCTACTTGAATATTAATTATTATTTTTTTTTTTATTGTGTAAAAATATCAATTGTTTACGAATTGTTATTACTATTACTGACCTATTTATTCAAAAATATATATGAAGACATATTTGAATTTATCATGAAATTTACTTGAAAAAACTTTATTAAATTATTTTACTTTAATATAAGTTATAATTATAATTTTATAATTCTTACTTGGTATTCAAAATTTAATCTAATTTTGAAGACTTTATGAATTAACATTAAAAAAAATTGTAATTGTATTGTAAACTTCATGACAAATTGAAATATGTTTTAATATGTATTTGTTATTCGATTATTAGAATAGTCAGAATAGTTGATATGATATAGATATATTTTAGAAGAAAACGGCCGAAGTTCAATCCTTAATTTCCATTATATAATAATTATAAAACATCTAAAAGTACAAACAAAAATATTTATAAAGTATATTTTTCATTTAAATTAGAAATATAAAAATATAATATACCTTATCATAATATAAACATCATATGTAAACAATGTCAATCTTATAAATAAACAAAACAAATATTTTTTTTTCGTGAGCTGACAACATAATTACTGTGTGAGCTACTCTTTAGATACCAATAGGAGTTGAAAAATAAAATATAAACACCCTTAAAATCTTAGAGAATCTATTGATATATTTTTTTTTTATTGAAAATGGTTGGTGTAGTTTTTTAGTATCTAGCTAACAATCAAACAGACAGACAGACTGACAAATATCCATTTTTATATATTTAGATTGTTGTATGTAGTACGTGCATTGTTATCTGTAGCACATGTGTGTAATAACAGTTCACTATTATATTTATTCTCGTCCGATTTTCTCACCATACATATATGTACGTTAAACCAAAAAGACCGGAAAAAAATATCATTCAGTCATCTTTAACTATTGTAATCGGACAAAATAGTAGTTCAATAAAATAAAATAAATAATTATAATTACATTTAAAATAATTAACAATAATCGCACGCGTCATCCCGGCCACCGGCTGGTGGTAGTTATACCACTATCTACAATTCATTATCGTTAATTACACACAATATGTAACAAATAAAATCCAATAATTATCATTCAAATAACGTTTTTAATAAAATACATACAATTATTATACAAAATAAAAAAAAATAATGATGATGATAATCTAGAGACTCTAAATTTATGGTCAACTAATAATAAGAATAACCCCACACGCAATCACTACAGAACAGTTCAAATGCACCACTTTCTTCTTCATTAAATCCCACTAATAAAATAAATAACGACCACATTTATACTTTAATAACATCAAAACGTCACTAGTGTTTTTCAAGTTCCCATACTGATTAGAAGAACAATGCTCTCTCTTTCTTTTTACTTTAAGAAATTAATATACCCTAATAAAAATATAAGAAGCAGACGATAACTAAGAAAAAATAGTTGCACAACAGTTCCAAAGATTTAAAACCTAACCCTGCACAAGAAATACAAAACCCAATACTACCATCTATCATTATTATTGGTTAGGTAACTCATTTTATGAATTAATTCAAAATGTTCATTAAACTTTTATATTCTCTCCTCATAATAGTACTCAACAAAACTGTTTTACAAAATTCTAAATAACTCCCCCGTCTATAATTCATTACTTATTCTTTTATGGAAGCAAAATGCCTCTATCTGAGTGACTTTTTATTAACCACAAAAAATACATTTATATTTATCTTATTGCAAAAATCCACATAACTACTCGTACATTAAATTGACTTACTCAGTTATATTATATTACGAACTAACCATTACAAAGGCATTGCTCATGGAAGCACAGCATTAACTATCAATTTGCTTATACATTTTCATTTTTTTTGCGTTTGAACGAACCACATTTTCAAGCAACCATCGTCAAAATTTTATAAGAACACACTTTAATCACACTTACTGAATTATACTATCCATCTAGACATACAATATCTACACAATTTGAAAATTTTCCTCCATTCTAGGCAACAATTTAATAGTAGGAGGAAATTTAAATGCCAAACATATATAATAAGGGGTTGCTATTCAACCTTCCCACGAGAAAATTCCTTTCATCAAGTAATCAACTCAAAGTAAATATTTATTTATATCCTCAACAGATCTTACTAATCAGCCTACCTCCTTCAGAATATGCCAATCAGACATTCTGTGTATATTCTTTACCAAAATCCCTAACGGATTACGTCGTGCCATAGGCAACCTTATTTTGACAAGTCTCCATCTCTTCTAACTTTTCTTTTATATATGGTATAGTAAGCTTCCAAGCAACATTCGACAACAACATAGAATTGAAAAATCAATTAACAACTTAAAATTATATAGTCAAAGCTATCAACTAAACAAAATTAATCTAATTACTGGTAAATTAATCCATGCTTGGTAGTTCGTATCACTAAAATCCTTGAAAATCCGTAAATATTTTTTCAACGCATATTGTCCAGTGTTATTTAAATCATTATTGTCATACTAAAAATAAGAGTAAGGACTACCTGAAAAAAAAATAAATAATCTTCAGATAAAGAAAAACATTTTAATAATCTCTATATCTATATACTCTTTATAGTCTTGCTAAACGACGTGCATGATATGATTTTATCAGGCACACGCATAATATTTCTCTGAAAAAATGTGGTAGTTTACTTTAGAAAACTACTTGCAGAACTCTAAAAAATAAATCAAATGATTCTCCTTAAAAAAAAAAACCATATGCAAGTAGGATAATGATTCTCCGGGGTAATTAATGATATCGATGAATTCAAAATATTTAGAGAATATTTATCAACAGTATTTCACCAAATCAAAACACAACGGCATTCTCAAATCGAGATAAAATGTATACATTCTTATCCATCTAATCATTTTGTTCATTCTATGCTTTCCAAATGCTGCTTGTTAAACATTTAGATTTTGATTAAATAACAGTCAAATAGCCTGTAAACTCAAACCAGAAGCTAAGATATATGCAACTCACATACTCAATGATATTCCTAGACTATATTTTTTCCCAATACAGTAGATATTTTCAGATGCAACCCTTTTTCCTAAATTATTAGAAGTGCACATAATCCCACATAATTTCGCCCAATCAGTTTATTTCCCTCATTTTCTATATACTCTGTACTATGTGAACAACTAATGATGAAAAGTATTTACTGTCTTATCAAAGTTTAAAATGTAATACAAAATTCAAATTTTTGTTTTAGAGAAAAATACTCTTCAATACAGCAAATAAATAGACATAATATTATATTCACTGGAACAAAAACAATTTGTCATAGCAGAATTTTTAGATATATCTCTTCAGTATAGCCTTAAATAAATTCTGAGGAATCTTGGCCTATAATTTAAATTAAAAATCGTATTGTCTCCGTTGTAATTTTTCAAATTATATCCCAGCAAACGGTTCTTTGTGGTTAGATCTAACTCATACTAAAAATTGTGAATTTAATAAAAACTCGAAATAATTTAATTCATATTTTAGACAAAATTGACACATCTGGACATGTCATTTCGTGTACTTAGTATATAGGTATCAATAAATTATTTATTGCATTTCTCGTCAATTATAATAAAAAAATAATAATAAATTATTTTTAAAAACATATCTTGATCTAATAAAACGTAAACAATTAAAATACTAAAAAAATATGTTTAATTATGATATTGACTTATAATGTTTTGCTGAATAAAAAATAGGACCCAGATTAACTAAATAGACTTAAAACGATTTAAAAAAAAAATTTGCATATAACTTTGGCTTTTTAGTCATCGATATATCCTCTGACAGATTCAAACATCCACTCAAACCCATCTTAATCTTATGTTTTTTTGGTACTCCAATTGACGAGTTAAAATCACCAAAAATAAATCGATTCACACAACTTTTACACATCAACTATGACAACCACAACTAGTCTCATTACGCAATACACTAATATCTTATTCAGAGACTATCGAGTACTCATGCCTGCTAATTCATAAATACTTACACATAACCAGACTACTATTAACTAAGACTAGCTCTTCTTCACCACATCCTAGACAAATTGTCTAATCTCAATCTAAAATCAAAAACATCCATATAAAACTTATTCTTCAAACTGAATTAGGATCTATAGGATTTATCTACGATGAACAGTCTAAATATTAAATATTAAAAAGATTCAAATCATCCAGTCAAGGTATTCCGTCTTATTGCCAACTCTCCCTACTATGTCTTAAACGATTCCTGACATACTGAACAGCACCTCTCAACGATAAAGAAAGTAAAACAGAAACACTTCTAAAAATTTCATAACCACATATTTAAAAACTGAATTATAAACAATTTATCTTGTCACTCATTTTCTGAAAATCCTGAAAGAAGACCCATGCACCAATGACCAAGAGATTTTTTCAGTTAACTTAGTAAAAGTACTAATATATAGTTTATATAAAATACTAGCTGTCCCACTCGGCGTTGCTCGTGCCAAATATATACTCTTTTTATAATATATTCTTTGTAAAAAAATTAATATGCAATACGTTTACTAGTTACAATTCTAGTATAAAATGTAAACAATAGCAATCATTTAAATAAATAAAAAAAAATGTATTTGTGAGTTACCTTTTTAGGTATTAAAAATAAGCTATAAACACCCTCCTCTCCAGTCATCTATTTATATATTTTTTATAGAAAACGATCCAGTAGTTTTTAAGTCTATTAACTTTGGATAACACAACATCCATTTGTATACTATATATAATTATTATCTGTAATTAATGGTAACCCGACGTTGAATGAGCTAGAAATTTGTTTTTTTTTATAAATATATTTGTAAAAAATGTATATGAAATATTTCTACTAATCATAATATTTACATATTATATAATTCTTCAGTGTATTTTTATTTTTGTGATCATGTAGTTTTAAAAGATTTGACTGTTTTAAATAAAAGGTATATCAATAGATTCCTCAATACTTGGAGGGTATGTATAGCTTATTTTTTTAGACATGCAGATAGTTATAGGGTAATTCATACATAAATTTAGTTTTAAACTCATGAAACAAGAATATTTTTTTGATTATTTATAGGGTTGCCATTGATTACACATTTTATTACGATTATAATTAATAAAAATATAGCATAATCATTATTTTACAATTTTATTTCTAATAAATAAACAAACTTTTGGCACGGACAACACCGGGCAGAAAGCTAGTAGTAATATAAAATGTAACCGTTGGCTACCCTTCAGCTACCTATAGGGGGATTGAAAAAATACACTATAAATAACATACAAATCTCTAGAAATCTATTAATAAAACTTTTATTGAAAACGGACGAGCATTTTTTGAGTATCTAACTAACAAATAGACAGTCAAATATAAATTTTTATGTGTTTCGATACAATAAAAAAATATATAAACATCTGCCGAAATGCTGTTGCTGGATGGTTTCTTCAAGAAATGAACATGACTTTTTGTTATTTTTTTAGTACTTATTCTTATTGTATAGATTGTATGTATTATTTAACAGTTTTTGGAATATTTAAAATCACTTCAATTTATACACTGCAAAATTGTTAATAGAATAAAATCCATCAAACTAAGTTAATAATTTAACTTAACTTTCATTTTTAAAAATAATTTATGAAAATATTTATGATTTGATTTTTGAATTTCATTTTAATAATAATATATTTTAATAAATTAAATATCCACTCATTACAAAAAACCACAATGAAAATGATTTTAATAACAGAAGCTGTTAGACAATAATAAATTTCAAATTATTTTTTAGTTGGTTTTCCATTTATTACTACAATATAAATGTTACAACATAAATCTGTGTATAATTTATATTTTTTAAGGTATGATATGTGCTTACAATGTTTTTAAAATATACATTATTCGACATACATTTTTCATATTGTTATTTTAATACGCTAATATATTTTTTAAAATTATGTTTCACTATGCTAAACGTTTGATGTTTGTTTTTTAAATAATAAGAATATTATCATAAATTATAATAAAATTGTTTTATTTATTTTTTAGTCTGTGTGCAAATTTATAATTTAATTTTGCAATGTCACATTATTTTATTTATATAACAAACAATACTATGGGGTAATTCATTTAGTTTAGAATTTGTTGATCAAACTAATCTCTAATGTTGTTTAATGTTTAGTGATTAGTGATTTATAATGAATGATTATATGCTTTTGTTGTAAAAGTAAATTTAGTTTAAAAAATATAGCTTAAATTATGTTAGCTCGAAAAAAAAAGATAGTCTATGATAGTTATTTTTGTTATTCTTTTTAAATTAATTGTTTTATTTTTTTAAAATATTAAGTAAATTTTAAATGTGTAATTTTTCGAATATAGAAAAATGTGTTAAAGAATAAGAAATGTTTTATATAACAATGTATTAAATAAATTTTAAAGTAATTTATTTAAACGGCACCTATAATTTTACCTACCATTTATTACAGTTTACTTAATTGTAAAACAAACTAACAATTCTTCAATATATCGTTATCCTATATTATTATTTTAAAACGCATATAATTATCAAAAATTGAATTTTTGAATCAATATTTTATGACTGAAATGGTTATATGTTTTCATAATTTTAAGTATAATTTATGGATATGAATTTAATTAAAAATATCAGATACATTATAATAAAATATATCACACTAAATTACATTCAATACTAATGTAAATGCACATGTATATGTTAAACTATTTCTTATTACTAAGTAAATAACAACAGTTTTCACTTTGGTAATACTATCCATTATCAGGTTTGACGGATTAAATTTTATTCAATATTCCTCTCACATAAATAAGTATATGTACGAGATGTTTGCCAGAACTAGAGAAAGTTCGTTTTGTAAGTATTGCTGATGTTCGATAAACACATTTTTGTTAAAGTGATTTTTTTTTTTTTGAATACAAAGTACGTAGGTACTATAACTTGTTAACAACGTAATATGTTAGTTACTATCGTCAATATACAAATTTAAATTCAAATAATTCAGTTATCGGTATACAGCAGTGGTTCTCAACCTAGGTGACATAGATCCATCATAGTGGTGGCATAAAATATTCACGGAAAAAGGAAAAAGAATAAAAGAATAATTTATTGATTTAGTCCACTCGCAAATATTAAAAAAAGAAATTCACCAAAGATTTATAAAAATAACTCTAGAAGACAAATGAAACTCGATTTTTCCACCATCAACTCTAATATTCCCCAAAATTTGTAAAAACTATAACAGGGTGAAATTTCTCATTAATTGTGTATAATTTATTATTATTCATCAATATTCCTATATTTTTTTTTAATTTGTCAATCTAAATTGTCAGTATTTATTGAAGCCTACATCTCAAATAATGTGTATAAATATTATTTTCTGCGTATTTTTTTTTAAAAAAATGACAGTTCAAATTGTTTATCATATTGATATTAGGGCGACACAGTGTTGAATACTTGTGACTAAGGATGACATATTAAAAAAAAAGGTTGAAAACCACTAGTATATACTATACATAATAATCTAAGAATAATCAAAAAATTGATCTCAAAAACATAAACTATATTAACTAAAATAATTTAGGGAATTATAATTTATAGTAAAACTATTAAGTTTAAAAAAAAAGTAAATAAATCTAGCAATTAATATTATCTCTTCAATTTTGTTTTTAAGATTACAGATATCTTTAACATTGGATTGTGTTTATAGCTTATTTTTCAATCCTTTTATGTTTTTATAGGGTGGTTCATACAACATGATTTATATATTGAATAATATTTTTTTGTTAAATTACAGAGTTGCCATTGGTTACACATTTTATTACGATTATAATTATAATATAGTAGGTTTACTGTATATACATTTTTAACAAATACATATATAAAAAAATAAAACAAGTTTTTGACATGGACAATGTCGAGCACTGCTAGTTTACTATAAAAGTAACTATTTTATGAATTCAAAATTATTAAAATATCATTCTAATTTTTAAAAATAATTTTTTAAAACAAAATGACCAATTTTAAGAAAAATAAATCTGAAATTAAATAATTTATATACGAGATATAATGTTGGTTAGTTTCATACTGGGTAAAGTAATTATTACAGTTTCTTAAAATGAAACTAATTCAGTAAAGCTAAAATAATAATAAAATAATCTAGTTAAAAAGAATACAGACGTGTCTTTTTCGAAAAATAATTAAATATTTTACCACTAAGTTTAAAAATAAGTTTTCTCCAAAAACATACTCCGTTATAAAATATTACAGTATACCTAAAGGTATAAGAAAAATATTATTAGCATAAATAGACTTTACATGAACTATAAAGGCCATTAAAATTACTGTGTTTAAATATAACTAATGATCAAAGCTGAAATAATTAAAAACGACGATGATTATGAATAATTTTATTGAAAAATATTTTGTTTGATTCTTGGTTTATAATTATATTGTTTTTTAACTACATTATAACGGCGTGTGACAAAAAAAACAACTAATCCCAAAGCTATTATTACAATAGTATTATTTTGCACGGCTTATTTTTTCCGATTTATTGATATAAAATAGTACCAATGAGCACAGAACTGCATTCAGTACTGAATAGGTACCTACATTGTTATAAACACCAATCAAAACCAGCGCCAGATCAACACCATATATCACTTTTTCAAGTCAACATACACCTCAAGTGTCAAAGTCGTTTTTTATAGTATTATTTTTACTAACATTTATCATTAGTGGTTGTTTTCTGTAATATTAGTGTATAAACTATAATCATAAAAGTATTTTACATTTTTTAAATTGACAAATAAATATTAAATATGTACACACCATTATAAATTATTTAAAATAAAACGTGTATAGTTTTTCTTCGTTACAATAAAATAACGAAAACTAATATGTTTAACAAATAACAATTATTTCAAACTAACTAATGAAATATACTATAATAAATATTATTGTTTTGCATTTGTAACTTTATCTATAATTTAAACCTTAATCAGATATTTTGGTCATGTAAATTCAATTTGTAAAGTATATCAACAGTAATGAACAGTATTGTTACTGATTTGCTGTTGTTGTTAATTAACCACATTTCAATTCATTAGAATTCTACTATCATTTGATTATGAGCTATTAAAATATTTGTTAAATTTGAATTTGCTGAAATAGGATATTTCTGTTTGTTTTTATACACACCCAAAGTTACTCTAGTTAAAATTTTGGAAGTTTTTAATATTTATATTATTATGGACATGTATTTGTTGAAAGTAAAATTCAAATATATGAACATTATCACATTTATATTATTATTAAATGTGTCCAAAAACCATAATTTAATGTATCTTAATATAATGGTAAAGTATTATTAATGAAATAGATATATTCATAATATGTTTCTATTATAGACATTCTATCTATTGAGAATTTATTTTTTCTGAAACAAAAAAAAAATAGTAAATGTAATCGTGCTAGTAAACACAATGAAAAATTAAAAAAAAACATATAACAAATTTGTTTGTTGGAATTAATTGTTAATTTAATAATCAATGAGTTTTTTGATGGCTACGATAAAAGTCAATAACAAGATATTTATACCAATTTGGTTGGATATTTTTCACTTTATGACACGATGAAGTAGTTATAAGTTTTCAAATAGTATCTTATTGCTGCCAAGTACACAAAAGCCATTTAATAATTAATGATGCAGCGTTCAATAAATAACCATAAACTTCTATACTTAAAGAATTATTTAATTTAATTAAAAAATACAATGACAAACTTTTAAAACTTAAATTAGTTTGGAAAATATTTTTTGTAACCTAAATATACTTAAGAATGACAAGAAAATAACGAATATCGTGACAAGTATATAAAATAACATCGAATTTTTCTTTTTAATGTGTGAATACGTATTTTTAATCTACAGAATATAATTGAAAATTTAATACAAGGTTCATCATAAATTATTCTAATAGAAATTTAAAAATATTATAAATACATAGGCACGATTCACTTTGTATAAGCATTTAAAGTTCAAATCTTGACAAAATTAATCAAAATCTCGAAAATGTTCTTATTAGATTGTGTTTTAAAATGTATAAAATGATCAATTTTTATAACCTACTGTGGAAAATTTAAAATAAGATTATTCAAGAGTATTTTATATGGCAACGGTAGATATTTTAAGTTCAAATTTAGATGGAACTAGTTATTAAACTAAGAATGGCGGTGATATAGTATTTGTTATAAATCTTTGTTATTTAAAAATATTATTAATTTGTAAATGCAACTTTTAATATATATTTTTAAACATTATACACATAACGACATTATTAAATATGCAATGTATGAACCACCCGACACTTAATGTACATCAGAGCGGTACGCACTTGCCTGCCTTTATTAAATTAATTGATTATTTTATCAAAATTGACTGTGGTAAAATTTTGAATTTATATATAATACACCAGTTTTAAATATAATAATATTATAGACACAAACAAAAGGGAAATGGTAATATGTTTAGTTATGATATACGTATACTAACGTATCGGTACACAATACGTCTTGAAGCATGTGTGTTCTGTATTACTGTGTATCATTATTATTACGATTTATCATTAAATAAAATAATCAATTTAATAAAAGTATCACCACTATCACCTGTTATCAATAAAAATAACGACACCATCTAGTTATCATGCCACAGAAATTAAATTTTATCCTAACTACAACTAATATATAAATAATAACTGAACAAAAATATATATGTTTGGCTAGTGCAATAAGTACCTACCTTAATATTTTATGATAATACCATTTTCTACTTTAATGTTAACATTTAGTTAATATTCATTAATTTCTGATATTATATTACGTGCGTTAAAATAAACAGTCAAATAATAGTATAAAATGTATTGATATACTTTAGAAATATATACCCAAATATTATATATATATATATATATATATATATATATTACATTTTTATTATATTAAATATTTGATATGCTACAACTATTTTATTTGAAATATTACCTGCCAGTGGTTATCATATTACTTGGTGATTTTTTTCTATTGACATATTGTGTTATTAAAATATGTTTATCAATTAATATCATGTTAAAAAATATTCGTCGTATGATATTAACAATTAATATAAAAATAGCACAAATGAATTATTGGAAAAAAAAAACAAAAAAATAACATGTTAACATTCTTACTTAAAAATTTAAGTTACGATAGTGGATTTGGAAGGTATAAAGGCTACGGTGCTTTGAAAATGTTAGTGACTTATATTGCACTATTAACGTTATTAATTTGCAAAAAATAGTTCAAGTATAATAAATACTAGATTCAATATTACATAATAATCTTTATATTTTTGTTATATAATTTTTAATGGCTATTATTCTTAATAAAAACATTTTAATAAGTAACTGAAAAACTATTCGTTTGAATTTTAAATTAAATACATCACCATTTTCAGAAGAATTATCAATTAAATATTTACCACAAAATAATGTGATTCTCATTTGAAAAACAAAAGTTTGTATTACCACAGGAATTTTTTTTTTTGTTAGGGGAACTATCTATTTATTTACACGAGATTCAGAAGAAACTGTCGCCATGTTATCATCACTGTGGCGCCACCGTAGATAGATAATTCGGATCATACCCTTCGTGTGCTTCTGATGGATAAGGAAGCATGACGCAGTGAGTTTTGCCTTGATTGGCTTACAATTGAAAACTCTAGTCCAGAAGATGTTAATTAGCAGAGAGTGCAGTATGATGCAGTGTCTGCCTTTACTACCAGTGTCCTGCAGCAAAAGAAGGATGCAGTGTCTGCCTTCGTCACTAGTGTCCTGCAGCAGAAGGATGATACTGAACGTGCCAGGAGAGAGATGGTCAATGAGTTGCCACCTATAATTGGTGCATGTATTTTGGCTCAAATGACTATCATACTATATAAAAAATAATTCTGAGCGAAACAATTCATGTCTTTTTTCTATTTCTTAGAATTTTTTTTTAATTTACTTATATTACGTTACAGGCTATTCTTTTAATTTATTAAACAGTTGGTAGGTTGAACTAATTTTTACTAAAATAATTCCATAAGTTATTATAATATTACCTACATCATAATATATTATATTATTATTAGACTGTTAAATGTTATTAATGCCTATAAACTTTTAAGCCAATAATGACGTATCGTAGTCCATAGAACGGTCGTGAATAGTTCATAGTATAAATAGGATAACATTTGCTTATGTTTATTTAAATTATATTGTTTGAAAAAAAAATAATACATGTTATTAACAAATAGTTGCAATGATTAATATTTTGTTTGAAATAGGAACAACCAAATTTTTAAATTATTAAATATAATAATGAAATTAAAAAAAAATGTTATTTTTCATTTACTCTAATAATATTGAATGCCTATTAAAAAAATTTAAATTACATACTTTTGATTTTTTTAAACGTTTGTAAAAAAAAAATTATAAAAATCTCATTGTATTAAATTGCTAGATTGTTGGTCTTTCTAACAACATTTTATAGACATAAGGGTAACAAAAATAATAAATTTAATTTGATTAGCACAAAAAAAAGCCACAATATTTTGAAAATTCTATTGTATATAATGAATGTTAAAATAAATATTTTGTAAAAATGTCAAATCCCTACGGTTATTCTTATTTCTTTATGAATTATAATAAGAAAACAAACTTTACTTTGTAGAAAACTAATGTTGTGTAAATATTCCAGTTTTTCTGTTGGTTTTTATTAGTTTTTATCAATTATTAAAAAAAGTTTTGGGAATTTTATAGTTTTGACCTTTAAACTACTGACTAGATCAAATTAACTTCTATGTACGTATACCTACCACACTCAAATTTGAATACAGTGTAGAATATTTAAACTCTTCTTATATTATGATGTCCATTTTTTTTATGATTTAATTTGTAGTGCATATAATATATTTCATTATATAAAATATTATATTAAAATCTGTTTAGTAAATAGTTGTAATTAAAAAATGCATATTTGTTACTTACCTATTGGTTTTCATCACCGTATTAATATATCATTGGTTGTTCAAAAATAAAGCATGCATTTTGTTATATATAGCACATAACTACTGCAGTTGTAATTTACTCTTTCAATACCGATTTTTTTTTTTAAATAAACACTTTTTTCCTCTATGTTATTTTATTACACACTTCCTACACTTATAACATTTTAATTTTCTAAGACAATTTGTTCAGGAGATATTTGAATGCACATTACAATGAGCACTAAGGAAAAATAACATATCTTTTTGTACACTCTAACTGTTGTATCAATCAATATATATATATTATGTATACATAAATTAAAGGTGCATAATGTATGTTGTTACCTAAAAATGCTTGTTGGTGATTGATTTATCTAATATAAAAAATTAGTTTAATAATTTTAGCAGTTCGCCAAAAGGTTTTGATTGGCTAAAAACTAACAAAAATTTGTAATTTTTGTTAAACCACATTTTTCACGATTTAAAATATATTGTTTTTTTTTTTATGAGACACGTGTTTTCTTATCAAAATATACTTACTATTATCATAAATATTTAATGCGCGTGGAACAAACAAATCACAACTTTATTCAGCACACATTGTAATGTGCATGGGGAGTGAAAAATATAATAAATGTATGATTACCGTTGTAGGTAATACAAAACCTAACTTCCTTGTCTAATCAAAGTTAATCAACAAAAAAAAAAAAAAAACAAAAAAACCACTAGTTTCTTTGCCGATATCGGTTGATTGTATTAATGCTGCAGTTATTACGGCTATTTATCTATGCATTATAGAATTATCGCCACATATGAGAACTTAATAATATATCGAACAACAACGTATTTATACTTACCAAATACTTATTAGTATAATATTATTAACATGTATAGCATGTAGTTTCAAATACTTCAGTAAACTTGGAACATATTATAATAGCATAATATATTAATGGTTATAGATTATTCAGAAATTATACTGGTTTTAACTATATAATTGCACATTCTCCGTACCTACTTTCATAGAAAATAATTCTTTACATTTTTAATAATTGCACAATATTCTATTTTTTTTTTCAGAGATGCATCGGTAATATCACAACTATTATTAAATGTCACTTTTATGCACCTTATTGTATTTATTTCTGAATACGAACTTTTAACCATAACTATACAAGCCTATCCCGAGGCTTCCAGGACTCTTGTATAATGCTACAGTGTAAAATAAAAACACAATATTTGAAATTATATATATTGAATTATATTCCAAAATAGATTAGTTAAAAGACAGTTTCAAAGAAGGATGATTAATGTTATTAAATAGTCACCTATTACATTTATGAATACGTATGAATAATCTAAATCTACAAATCATTGATACAACAATATTATAAACTAAGAAAATGGCAAACTAGTATACTAAAAATGCGAGTAATTTAACTATCATCAGAAAAACTCATTGTGTCTTGCAGCACTCATGAATGAAACCAATATTTTATTTGTTTACTCAATGAGTACACACAACCATGTTATTATTCATTTAGTCAAAATAATAATAATGCTCATAATAATTATAATAATAATAATAATAAAAGACGCAAGAACATAAATTTATTTTTAGACACAAAAAGTTTTCTCACACAATACAAACTACAATATCCACGAGTATATTGACTATAGAATAGCAAAATAATTAATTTTAAAAGTGCAATATAATAATAGTTTTCAAGTTATAAGTATTTATTATTCGTGCGAATACTAGATTATATTATATTATATTATATTATAATAGTTGTGGTAGATAATGTAAAAAAACAAAAATTACAAAAAAAAAAAAAACATAATTGTAGTATGTACAATGTACACCGATCGTTATGTTGGTATATGGAACTGTTGGTAGAATGTTTTTCTTATTATATAGTATTATTTGTATTATTACATGAAAAAATTATGACTGACAACCGTATCAAGAATTAGAAATAATAAATTTATTTTGTTAACTTTACATTTGGAGAAGCCGTCTGTCTCGAAACTAGATGTTCTTAAAAAAAAAAAAATAGTATATATTATTAAGTTTATGCGGTAGACGACAGTACAATATTATGTGTGGTTGAATGGTCAAATACGTAAAACCAGTACTGTGTACTGTTACCCTATAATTTGATCCTGGGACTTTTGCTCGAAAATTAGACTTTTGGGACAATCGATTTTCTAAACGGTGTCAGTGGGAAGCCTGAAAATTTTAGTTGTGTTAACAAAATTATCGTACGAAACAGTTTATGCATTATGTATCATCTCGAGCCGGTATTTTCGATTAGTATAATATTACAGTTATGGTCGTCGTATAGTCTCTCTGGCGCAATGAACAAATGAGCGAGATTCAAGTAAATAATAACATTCTTTTTTTTTCCATATAAGCTGTCCCGGCTGTAAACGCGTGAGTTAACAATATGATTACTGTTTGGAAGTTTTAAAAGGAAAAAAAAATGAGTGCAGTATATTACATTCGTATACATAATATCTTTATTATTATAAAATTCAACTTCGTAACGTAGAACTTTTATATAGGTGTATGACGACGTACAGTGCGGACGTCTGACGATGTTATTTTATTTTTAAAGTCTAATCGTATTTATGTATTTTCCAAGAACGCATTATCGTTAGGGCGGGACGGGGCTGAGGTCGGCGTACGGTGCCGAACAAAAAACAAAGGTAAAGCAGGACGGGGAAACGTACATTTCCAATTCCCAAGCGTTGTCAACGGTCGGTCTACGACCAAAAGCCGAATTTCGATAACGCGATACTGTGTTTGCGGTATACCCAGGTGTAAATTCGGAGGATTTTTGGCGAAAGACAGAGAGTCATTTTCCTTTGGTGGGTTGTCGAGTGTGTGTGTGTATGTGCTGGCGGGACGACGAGAAAACAAGGTCCACGGTATATAATATTATTATCGTGCAAAGGTATGTGTTTGTCTGTTGTCTGTTTATGTCACCCGAATCGAATTCGTAAAGGTTTTTGTATAGATGGTACAGAGAAATTTGGAGTATTTTTCGTTGTCCGGTTTTTTTTTTTTTTTTATTCTCATACACTCATCTGTCGGTTGTTGAGGCCTGTGGACGAGTTCCACCCCCCTGTCATGCCGTCGCATTGTTTTCTTTTCGTCCAAGAGGAAATCCTAGTTAGGTTAAGTTAAAACCTAACCTAATATAACCGTCTTTGATACTCACACTTAGAGATATTCGATGACCCGAACGCATGTCAAGCGGATCTCCAGCTACGACATTTTCCGGAGGCGGAGTGGCTGAGGAAGAACGAGGTAGTGTCCGTGAGATGAGAGGTGTTTGGTGAAAATTTCGTATGATAATAATAATAATATGTACTGACTCTTTGTATGAGACGTTTACCTACGTGCTGGCATAAACGTAATTTATGACTAGGTTTTAACCCTATGCATGCAAAAACGGCGAATAAATTATAAAGACGTTGTTTCCGGAGAGTTGAAGGTATAAAATTATGTGATTAAGTAGGTTAGTAAGTAGGATTCGAGGAGTGGTAGACTGGTAGGTACCACGGCGATGGTTGTCGAGTTATTGCCGTCCGCCGTGTTGCTTTTGTGAATAGTGCGTGTGCGTTTGTTTTTTCATTCTTTCTCTTTCTCTTACAGTTTTCTTTTTCGTATCCTTAATTTTTTGCCCGCTCACTCCTCCAGGCCTGATTCTATTTATTTATTTGTTATTATTATTATTTTATATATATATATTGTTATGGGGAGGGGGTGACCTTTTCTTCTGGTCCATCCTTAACATAACCACCTTCCTTCATTTCCCGCCCGACTATTGTGCGCGCAAATAACTTAAAACCTGGCAGACAGTGACAATGGAATTTTTCTACAGTAGAACCCCTCTACTCCCATGAAAAAACGTGAAACAAAGTTAAATATTTCCCAAACAATATCATTCATAAGTATAATAATAATAATAATAATAATATTATTATTATTATTATTATTATAGTTATTTATTTTTTCCCCCGTTATTTTACTACTCGCGAATTGTGCGCTTTTTATGACGTCGAAGGTAAAGTGAATTAAGAAAACAAAAAGAATATTAACTTGTACATGGTGTTGCAGTAAATCGTATACAGTAGTTATTTAAAACAAAAAATAAACAATAAATAGGAAGAAAGGTCAGTATTAAAAATGAAAATTTACAAAGTTTAAACGTGTAAACATTTGCAATCATTCGCTATCAATAATTTCAGTATATTCGAAATGTTAATAATTGCAAATAATATAAAATATAGATAAAAATAAAATTTTGAAAAAAATGTAATAGTTTCGAAAGATTGCATAGTATATTTCGTGTGCATAATATTTTTACAAATAATAAATATATCAATTTTATTGAAAAACCGTCGATGTTGATATTTTTTTTTAACAAACTACTTATATAGGTAGTATTATTTATGACAATATCATTAAACTTTTGAATATTTTATTGCAATAAAATAACAATACAGTGTTTCGTCTACGAGCAGTAAACTAATCTGGTTGTTGGGATTTGTATGTAATTTAACACCTGACAAATGTGTATTACAAAAGATCAATATATTTATGGTAAAATAAGTAGCATAATGTTGTGACTATATATTGTTTGGAACTGAAATAAACAAATGATATATTAACGAATTGTTTAGTGTTATTTGGTACAGGCGTACTAAATTATGACAAGTGGATTGTGAATATTGTTTGGTAGAAATAGATACACGGAACCGATAAAAGTTATACTACTTAATTAATTGTTTCAATACACCACCCCAATAATTTGTATTAAAAGTTAATATTTTCCATTTTCAATAAACACGATAAACAATATGCATATTCTTCAGTGGTTATATTTTTTCAGATTAGTTATTAATTTATTAGTATTATTTTTTTTTTGTTTTTTATTTTTTTTTACAGAACATCCTATCGTTATTGTGATTAGACCCAACAATCGTCAAAGACCGTAAAACGGGCACTTATATACCAACATTTAACAGCAGTTTTCTGGTCGGAAACATCATATTTTGGTTTGAATTTCAAAAATAACCCAATCGGAAAACCATTTTTCGGTACACCAAAGATGCCGCTGACAAAACGTTTTCTTTTACATTTTTTTTTTCAAAATTTCTCATTTGAATAAACAATCTTAAACATTATATATAATATATAGAAGTAAGCGTAAATTTTATGGTATACAACAAATCAGCTGTTAACAATGTTCCCGATATAAAACATAAACAACCAACAATATGGTTACAATCGTTCTTATGATAATATAAATTTACTACCTCGGTGTATTAATATACTTGATAAATAATAATTATGTTTATATCATATAATAAAATAATAAGGGTAGTATAATAATAATTATTATAATAATAATAATATGCTGTATGTAAATAATTAGTGGGTATTAGATATTATTTAATAATTTAACCGTTTATAAATAATAAATGAAATGATTGGCATAACCCGTATTAGTAGCAACCAGACCAAATACAATATATATATATATATATATATATATATATATATATATATATATATAATTATAAATGTGAGTATTAGGTAGTTCAAGTGAAATGTATAATAATGATTATTAAAAGTAATGAGTGTGAATAATTTTTAATAAACACTAGGGAAAAAATCAAACCAAATTTAGTCTTTTTTGACTTACATAAAACATACATACTTAAACTTGAGTGTTTTTATGACGGATACATATTAAAACACTTATATAACTGAATAAAAGTCAACGGAATTTTAAGAGGATTCGAATATCGATTAATGTATTATCGTGACGACTGGGAAAAACTCTAAACACGACTAAAGATACTTAATTGTCAATGAACAATGATATTATCTAGTTTTTGTTTACTCAAACAGATTTTAAATAACTAACTTATACTCTACTGTAAAATTGTGTACCTACTATATTATAGAAAACAATATTATTTTATATACTAGTATAGTGACTAGAGTGAATAGTTGTGTGTCCGATATACCTACTAGCTTTAAAATTCTGACAGTTCAATATCACTTTTTTTTTTTAGTTTTTACTTGCTCAAATATGAAATTGTTTTATGATTCAATAATAAATCGTTACTATCTATAGCCTCCTGTATACTACTACAGTATTCATATTATTATGTCCAGCTGCGTATGGTTTTTTTTCCCATATCGGTTTTTAATGTAATTAAATTTAATATTGTATTATTATGTTTATTATTATTATTATTATTATTATTATTATTTGTGTGTCTGTGTCTATTGCAAAATATTTTAAAATTCGATTCTACACCATTATTATATAAATTGTGGACTACAGTTGCGGTTAATACTATCATCTTCGATACTAATTTAATAGGCGACCAATTTGAAAACCCAGTAGAAAGCAACGGCATAGAAGATGGTGGAGTAGGTGTTGCTGGCTGCGTTTGGATCTGAAATCAATGCATAAAATAACACGATTAATAACATATAATTATTTGCATGCAGTTAACGATTGATATAATATCGATATGATGCTTTTGCCGCGAACAGACAATTTAATTTTAATTTAGTAGATATTAGAATATAAAATCGGAGGAGCAGGCGGAGATATACAGCTTATTTAATGTGGAAAGTGTATTTATAACCGAACCACGAAGAGTCGACTAGATAGTATCGAAGTTTAAATTGGCGTTTGAAAACTTTTTGTTTGTCTTTTATCACCCCGGAAGACTGAACGGAGTTGATAATAGTTTTTGCGCTTTTGAATTATCAAAATCAACAATTATTATTCCCGCTCGCGTTTTTGTCTCTATTATACTGTCTGAGGTCGATTATGCACGATACAATTTGTACAGATGAATACATGCAGTTGATGATATCGCAGAAATTCTAAAGGAATATCGAAGGATTTAATTTTGTATTTAGGAAATGTTTAGAATGATAACTACCTATATGTAATTGGAAAGTCTACTCTGAACTTTTTCTCGTGAACATAACAACTTTTACATTACCTAATAATATAATATTTATCATAAACGCATATAGTATTCCGACGAGAAATGTATCTAACAATAAGAACTTTATGTCTTTACGTTTGATAATATTATACTATTATGACGTACAGAGACATTATGCAATTATTGTTAAGTCATTAGTGTTAGTACTTTACATAATATTATTAAAATATAATGTAAGCCATATACTCGTACACTAAAATCGCTATAACTACTGAAAACTCGAGGGCTAAAACAAATAAATTGAGCCATCGAAATATCAAAATAAGTTTAGAATTTAGATAGATTATTAATTATACATGTGTCATTCTGATTTTTCGTTAATAAACATAATAAATAAAAACTATACTAATTATTTTTATTTGTACATTTATGTTTCAATAAGATAATTGGTCCCTTTGAAAATGTTTATGTGGCATTCGATGAATTCATAATTTGGAATTAAAATCCATAAAACAGTTTTTGCAATCAAATAATTATAATAAATTTTCCTTACATAACTAAAATTTTAATATTATTAAACACATATTTTTTTATTCTTTTATTATGTCATATCATATACAAAATTATGCAATAAAATAATATAATTTTAAGCTACATAAAACTAAAATCATTATCTAATTAGTGTAACAAGATGTTATGGTATAGCATATAAGTTTGTTATATGTCTCTAATTTATTCTCGTAACAGCAAAAGTATAATATTCTTTTTTAACAATATTGAAAGATTTATTTATTAATTTCTAATGATATAATGAAATATGATTGTACATCGGAATAGTTTAATGTACCTACTTTAAGGTTTATTTTATATATATATATATATATATATATATATATATATATATTTGTATTTGTTTGTGCTATTGGATACTGTAAGTGTAGTTAATTTACATTTCATTACATTATCATCATTAAACTTTATAAGTATAGGTGCACATGTACACA
This sequence comes from Pentalonia nigronervosa, assembly GCA_014851325.1. NCBI lineage: Eukaryota > Metazoa > Arthropoda > Insecta > Hemiptera > Aphididae > Pentalonia > Pentalonia nigronervosa. Next base: position 103,852 of record JACXSJ010000415.1, read on the forward strand.
TATACACATGCACCATAACCCATGAAAATACAACAATAATTACTGATTAGTATTCATAATATATCTGCTGAAGAGTAAAATAGTGATAAATATTAAACTTTATATCAAAAGTTCATTATTTATAGTATGTTTACTGAAAAATAATTAGTCTTAATAAAAAATAAAACAAGTGAATTATATCTGAAGTACATCTCAAAAAACTAAATATTTTTTTCCAATTTGTCAACAATTTTGAATTATTTATGATCGAGTAATCGAGAATCTATTATATTATATGTAATAACAATAATTCCAAATTTTAAATAAATTAAAGATTATAATATAATTATTTATATAAGAACTGGACTTTAATTCATTATATTGTTGGACTTAAATTGTTTTAAGCAATTATGTGTTGTTAAAAATAATAAACTATAGATATCTAAAAGTTATTTTATTTAATACGAATTACCTACTAGGTACCTAATAAGGAGTTGTAACTTTTAACGCATCTAACTACTGTAATGGCGTAACAGAATTTACTGTTACTGACGAAAATAATGCTCGCAAGTTAATGCACACACAACATATACATTTTTAAAAAATAACGTAACTTTTAATAAATATAATAATACTTTTGATTGTATAATAAACTTAGCAAGACAATCTTCTAATGGCATACTGCCAGTTGAATACTCCCGACACAGTTAACTGACCGTGAACCGATATTATTTTGAACATAAAATATAGCTGATAACTAAAATAATAATACCAAACATAAATAAAATAAATATAGTTGTTATGGTGAAAGTTGTTTTTGCATCGGATAAGAAAAGTTGAGTGCAGTTATTTACATCATAAATAATTATACATTTATAGTATAATAAATATATATATATATATATGTGTGTATATTATATTGCATATTACGAAAAACTTACGAATCACATTCAAGTTTAACAATAATTAAAATCGTCTATATTTTATTTTTCTGTATCATCCGTGTTACTTGTATCTTTAAATATTATAATTTACTATTATATTCATATGTACTGCTATTTTAATATTATATATATATATATATAACGTAATTTAAACGTTCTATATTTTAATAGATTGATGATAAAACTTTATTTTAGTCTAAAAATTTGTATTATGATTTGTATTTAAGTTTGTGCCTGGTTCAACGTTAAATTCTAGAAAATAGTTACTTATTAAATGATATTACAACGTGTGAAAAAAATATATCCAATCTGCATACTCTTCTAAATTCATTCTTTTTTTAAAATTATAAATTGTTGGCATACAATTGAAGTCCATGTTAATGGTATTTATCCATAAATAATATATACAATTTGTATAATTTGTACAACCTAATTCATCGCCATTTCTACAATATATGTATATATATTTTTTTTTTTTAACCAAATTGCAAATAATTTGATTAGAAAATTATATGAAAACATTTAATCAAGTATTCAAATCACATTAAGTTTTGGTCTCTGGATAAAATACAAGAATGTATTTAAACGTTGTAGTTGGAAATAATAATAAATAAATATTTATAATGAATTCGGACGTTGTATAAATATTGAAACTAATTTTCACGTGTAATTAGCTGTGATTAAAATAAATAGTCATATCATAAAAAAAAAAAAAAAAAAAATGAATACATCATAAAATAAGTTCGAAATAATGGTAAAAAAAGAAAAAAAAATACCAGAAGTAGACAAAATAGGAGAATAAAATAATAATAATACGAAAAATTACATCTCTGGCAATCAGTGGCCCAAAGTGGTTTCTTTTGAAAACTGCGTTAAATTTTAATAAAAACTTACGGTGCAGGGTGTCGGTATATCCGCGCGTGACGCACTGCAAAAAGCTCGTGCCGGATTACGTACGAGTGGAAAAAAAATACATCGTATCTAAGCATATCATCCCCCACACACAGACGCGATATATATATATATATATATACAACACATACATAACATATTTATATGTGTGTATTGTATGCAATGTAATATGTACTCCGCAGACTTATCGTGCGGTACGTGATCTACTCGCATCCGTGAATTGTCGGTCATATGAATGAGCGCAAATGGCCAAAATAAATAAATATTCATGCCGACCGCGATTGTGAGAATATATAGATACCGTCGGGATTGTTTGTGACGACCGCGACCGCGGTATCTTGACGGAATTTGTTCTCACTCGGTGGTGATCCGATACCGAACTAAAATATTTAAAAAAAAACCAAATAAAATCGAATCGAATGTCTAAGGTGTTCGACGACGTAGTCGTTATCTACGCACATTATCATGTCGTTTGCTAACACCTCGTGGTGTTAAGAATGGATAACGAAAATTTCGTCTAGATAAGATACAGATAATATTATATAAATTTATCTAGATAATATGGTGGATAAAACTAATTTTTATTAAATTTAAATAACAAATTTACTTCTTTATCAGCGTAGGCATGACATAGTGACTAATAGTTGATAAGTACAGTAACGGAATTTGTTTTTTGAGTCAACGGCTCGTTAAGTCTCAAAGTATCAACTTTATATAATTTGTTAGTAAAACATGGGAATATGGTAATATTATGAGTGTATGTACTAAATGGATAGTGTTCTGATACAAAGATTTTAATAAAAATAATGAATATGGTTTAAATAAAATTTATCTCTATAAGTAAATGTGTCATATAAGATAACCAATAGATAAATAGCACAATAATTATCTAGATAACATAATAGGTAAGTAATGTTTTCTCTATATAAATACCAACACTTCCTATGTAGACGCGGTTTGGATTTAATTGTTGTGTGGTTGCTATATGTATGTCGATAAATTTGACTTTCGGAAGAATTCGACCACTAGTCCCCCCCCACCACTATTCGTATACCTTCGTTCTACTACCTAGCTTATTAACCTATAATATTAATTTAATATTTATTATTTTACTATTATAAGCTTTATACACGTACATTTTAACACAATATTATAATTAATAATTATTTATAATAAAACACACATTTATAATATTAAGATATAGAGATAGTCACCTCGAATTGACTCCATAAAATATGTTTTTATTTAGATAATTTTTCTATTTACTAGACAATTATATAAAAGGAAAGGCGTAATCGTTATCTACTTATTGTCCTATAAAATTTTCATTAGTTGTCAATAAAACAACATTTTATATGAGGTATGACCAGTTCAATTTGCTGATGCAATTACAAATTTAAAAGCGCTCCCCCAAGTATCCACCGAATTTCGCCAATGAGTCGTCATATTATTCTGCATAATATATCCACGTTGGATTACTAAACTTTTTATTTATAAGTAGGTACAATTATTGAATTAATCGTTGTACGCACATTTACAAAGTCATAAAATATATCGTTCCGAAACTTCGAGTTACTCAATAATATAATTTATACACGTCATCGTCAACTGCTGTACGAATCGTTCGAGCTTTGAAACAAAATGAATTATCGTAGAGTATGCGACGTATTATACCTGTGAATATATTTTGTAAAAATAAAGTTCATAATAATTTTCAATATTCACGGTGGTTTACATAATATTACTTTATTATAATTATGTATGATATCACGTATAACACGTACGTTTATTTCATACCAACAATATTTAGATTACATAATATTACTCAAAAGTCAATACTAACTTTCGATTTGAACGATATAAGTAAGACAAGGCTAAGCGATTTCATATCAAGCGTTTAAAGAGGGTTTATAGTACTTAAAAAAATATATAATGTACATCGCATTTAAAAAACCATTCTACTCTCCACTCAATATTTTTTATGCTCTCAAAACTGATTTTTACATATTTTATTTAAACGTAAAATACTTAAGACCACGATAAAAATGCATGATGAATCAAGACCCAAATCTACATTTTGTTAGCTAGAATTAATTTTTTTTTCATCTAGATTTGTTTTATAATGCAAGGGCACGCGTAAATTATTCATATTATGACAAACCACTCAGATTTTCAAACTAGCTCTTATATTGGTTAATGAATTAATTGAAGAATACATTTTATTTATAATCCACATTAGTTCAATATGCACTTAGTGGTTAACATTAATTATGTCTTATAAATGTATGAGCATTGTGAATAGGAAATGAAAAGTAAACGTTTTTAAATACTCTATTTTTTCATTACTTAAATGTTTTTTTACCTTGAAATAGATGTCTAATAAGTCATAAGAACTCAGTTTAAGCAACTAAAAAATTATACCTATCATACTTAAAGTGATGTGTATAGTATTGAAAAAAATAATGCGATTATAAAATAATTTTACGCATAAGTTGTTATAACGTGTAATGTTTTAGTTTAATAAGAAAATGGAAAATGAAACAACTAGGTTATCGACGCCATGTGCATATGTATAATATGTATACATATATTATGTAATGTGCACATTATAAAATTGCAGTAATAAATTAATTGAGACAAATTTGTGAAAGTAATGAAATCAACTATGAAACATAAACTTCGTTCGAATTAACGACCGAGCGGACGATGGACAAAAATAAAACCTTTTTTCATTTAGCTCAGCTATTTCAACTCAATTAAATCGTGAAACGTAATTTGTACCGTTTTAAATAAAAAAAAAATAATATTAATTACGAACGGACTATCAATCAATGAGCGCGAACGAACGTGAATGCCCGTCATCACGTCACGGAAGACAAAACGGTCGGGAAATAATACAAAATCGGCGCGCGAAGTCATCGCGTGCAGCCGTCTCACAAAGACCACCACTGTTAATATTATTTTACAATACGATAATCGTTATGGACAATATAATAATAATATATTTTAATACTGTAATAATATCAACGTCGTGATAATATTGATTCGGTGAGTGGGCCACATGACAACCGCGTTGGTTGTACGCAAAAACAATAACACCTATCTCTTTTGTGCCGACGTTAAGCCACGGACAACCGTACACAAATAATGCGTGTTGACGATGATTGCATACTAGGTAGGCAGGTGGATACGCGATAAAATCGATTTTATCGAACGCTGTTTACACGATATTTGAAGTAGATACCTAACCCAAATATATTACACGACGCGTATAAGTACAAATTTATTGCGGAGTGTGTGTGCTGTTGCCGATATACATCTGTATTTTCACTCATAATAAAACCCCTCTAGGGCCATACACATTATAGGTATATATACATATGTATTATTATTATGTAGTAGCCGTATCGTTTCGTATCGTCCACGAAACGATAATGCCAATAACAATATACAGCACCACCTATACCGCGTTCTAAATATAACAGTGTTATTGTATTACGCCCGTTGCACCGTCCGATCGCGGCGGTCATATCGAGTTACGGGCTTATATTATTATACCGTATTATATCGGTACATGTATAAATATATATATATATATATATATATATATATATAGTTAATAATATATGTGGTATCTCCTATGGTAGTGGTCTTCAGCCTTATTGGACACGCGACCCACTTTTTTAGGCCTACATTTTTCGTCACCCACGTAAGCTTTGTGGAAAAACAAAAAAAAAGCTAAAATTGCTATTTTTATTTTAAAAACAAAACTTATAGCGACCCATCGGTTAATGACCACTATCCTATGGCATGACATGTTACTGAAAGAATATTATTATCGACCACGAATGCGTCTGGATCGTACACACATATCACCGCGGTAGGTACCTATTATTATAATAACGCATTGTACATGCGTGAAAATTAAATTCGATCGCAAACCTGATCTGTACCTGAGGCCTTTCGAGTGGCGTAATAACCGATGAAGTCATTGTGGCCTTTTAAGGGCGTCTGAGGGCGCCACAGTAGTTTCTTGTTTTATCGGAAAACGCGTTATATTTCGCTGTACGTCGGACTAAAATGTTACAGTAATCGTATTAATTTTCCAAAATATAGACATACGATTACGAGTCGTAATCTGCGAGATTTTGTTGTTGTTGTTGTTGTTGTTCAGCGTTTTCTTCATTCGTTTTCGGATTGGCATTCATCCCTACCCCCCTCCCTCCCCCCCATAGACGACGACGATTTGGACGTACGTCTGTGTCGTTTCGCTCGTTGAACAAAAACACATTTACGGTGGATACGTGTGGTCTGCGCGCGACCGCGAAACTATTCACCGATAGGACACCGGTCATAAGAAACAGAGTTTTCGCACAAACATCTAAATGAATAAAAAGTCAAAAAACCGCACTTTCGAAACAGTTGGACGTGCAATTCGTGTACCGGACGAAAAACGACTCGAAGTAGCTGGGTAGAAGCAGTTGTGGTCACCGTTCGTATATTATTATATGTTTTTTTTTTTTTTTTAAACGCCACATATTACGCGTTTAATGACTATACCTTGTTGGCAATTCTGTATACAACACGCTAAACTTGTCCGTGAAATAGCTGAGTGGAATGTGTGGTGCGGATACATCACCCTACTACCATACGGTTTAGGTTTTCTTTCTGCAGACGATTTTCGAATTTATCGCCATAGTTATCTGCGTAGAGCACGATCCCGATGCATATGGCTACGGTCTGTCTGGATGAACTGAAAGGCCAAAGGCTACACCGAAACGGCCGATCGATACTGTTTTATTAATATCCGACGCGAGCTTAAAACCGTACCCAGGTTGACTCATATTAACATTGATAATTAATAATAACGCGCTTAAACACAGCACGTTCTATATTGTGTATAATATTATGTTGGTGGAAAGGATTACACGATATGCGTAATCAATCGCGTGTGTTGCTGGAGTTTCATTCATGGATTATGTACAGATAATAACATTACACGACGAAACCTCTAAATACCGGACACTCTAGTCCACCGAAATTTCGTACGCTAGTTGAAGAGTTTTATCGTTCAAAGGATTTTGGATTTTTCAGAGAGTTTTGTTCCGAAAAACAATATTATTTTATTTAAAAATGTTTATTTGGGGAGGTTTTACTGTACTGTATCACGATTTGCGATGATGGTATACCGAACGGACTGATAAATATTACACACGTCTTGCCGACGATCAATTTCTGGTAAAATGTATTGAATCTGGTACGGTGGTCGATAAACCAATAAATGAGTTTTTCATACTTTGATCTAACAACGTATTAATAATTGTAATTGACGTGATCGATTTATGTGTAACTATGATATTCGTGGTAGACGTTTCCCAGACGCGCGAATAAATAATTTAAATGTACATCAGGCAACCATTTCACGTCTACCAATTAAGAATCGTAGTTGTACATGTAGGTTGTTTTCGGTTCATGTTTACGTCGAGAACGGTGTTCACATTTATAAATCCTTTATAATATTAAAATAAAAGTTAATATTTTTAATGGACTCTGAACTCCAAATAAATATTTAGGCTTTCTCTTTATTTTAATATAAAGTATATAATTTGTTTGTTTCATATTATACATTTTGTTTAATTAAAACAAGTTTAGATGTGTGATGATTTAATTAATTTAATTTGTCGTTATAACTTTTTTGAAAATAGTCTACTATTAACATAATTATCATCAATGGGTGATTTGTAATTGTGTTTTAAATGTCTAGAACATAATATAAAAGAGCTATTGTGTTTCAGGATAATGTGCAACCACACATATACACCAGATCATAGGACAGGGACATATTTTGTTCTGAAAATATTGTTCTTTTTAATTTCACAATGTTTCATTTTGTTTTAATTTTCAATTATTTTAGCCATTTAGTACGCTTTTATTTATCGAATAAGGAAAATAAGAGAAACGTGAAAAGGTGTTCTAAAATAATAATGGTAATAAAAGCATATTATCATGATGTTACTGTAGCATATTTGGTGCAACTGCTGTTGTGATCAATGGAAGCAATGATCGTTTTTAACAACGGTTACAACAGGAAATGAGTTTAAATATTTACATAGTGAATTGTCACCATTTGTTCCAACGAAAATATTATTCTAACTTTGAAATTAACTATCGATAATTTTTATTTTCATGATGAACAAAATCGTAAATTGTCTGTTTCGCTTGATAATCACCAACACATAAACAAAAGTATTTATATTATAATATTGTACAATTATCATTATTTTATATTTTATAATATATTATATTTTCATAATATTATATAATAACGCTACCATAAATTCGACAATGCATATCTATCCTGAATAATTCATTATATAAAAATAAAAATTCCGATTTTAATATTAGATAATTACGTGTTATAATATTACTTATAAATATTTATTGAGAATCAAATGAGGTTTTTAATTAATAATAACCATAGTCATAAACAAGATTATGCTCGAAAATATATTAATCTATTTTATATAAAACAATGAAATGTAAACAATAACATGAAAATTAAATATTAGTTACCTGTTGTTTTTTAATATAGTTTTATATTTTATTTAAATAATAAGTACAATTGTTTTATTTATTTTAGGTTTACAATAAGTCGCATTTAATATTTAAACTAGTAACGTTGAGTAACATCGATTACGATTGAATATAATATAGACATAAATGTATTATAAATATATTTATAAAAATCTAAATAACTCAAATCAATCATTTGATTTGTTTTTTTTTTTTTTTTAATAAGCAACTTTTCAGATAGCCCACTCATTTTTAACCTCTTATATGGCACTGGTATGTGGGAGAGAGACACCTTTGGGCACGTGGGCCAAAATGCTAAAATATTACAAAATATGAAAAGGTATACCTCGTGAAGTCTAAACGTCACTGACTTGAGTAATATTTCTTTTTTAAATACAAACTAAAACATAATTATTTAGTAATATAAATTAAAATTTAATTTTTTATTTGCCAATACTTTCTTTTTCCTTTAATGTAAATTTCATCATTATTTGTGTATGAAAGTATTGCATAATTTTATGTAAAAAACGATTTTTGTATTTAATAAATATAAATATATAAAAACATATGAATTATGAATTATACTGACTAGAATATCATTTTACCTTAAGTTATATAAATTGTATTTTTCAAAAGTTTAAAATTTAAAATATCATATCATTTATGTCTGGTTAAAATTACACTTTAATGAATAATTGCTATTCTGTTTTAGTGTACAGAAGACTGTACGCTTTACACTTACACTTTAAAGGTATTGCCAAAAATTATATCATATAACTAAATATTTCATCAGACTTTATATAGCTAAATATTCATTATAATAATAAATGAGAATTGTTTGCATAGTTGTCTTTCGAACAATTAATAATATTTTATGTCTAATGAAGAAGTTTCGTTAACATTCTCGACACTTTACTACATATTTCATACATTTAGAATTCAAATTTAGTGACTTGCTATCATTATGTCAGTTTTATTTATTGTTTTATCCAGTACTGAGGTCATATGTTATATCATATATGACATATTGAACATTATTATATTATAATTTTACATATTTTACCTATTCAATGATTTTATTTTTTGTACATTAATTTAAAAAAATAAAATTTAACTAATTTAAAATTATTATTACTAAGTTACGTAATTTGTACCATTATAATATCACATCCACATGTATGAAATATTTGACAAATTAAATATTTTTTTACAGTTTTAATTAAAAAAAAATAGTTAAAAGCAGGGGTTTGGCCTGAATTAACCGGAACCCGTAACACCCCTAAAACCCTTAAAAAACCAAACATCCAAAAAACATATTACTTGAATGATATTTTTATTTTTATAACACCAGAATCCTAACATAACCAAAACCAGAATAATTTTGTATTGCATAATCTTCATGTGATATAACATTTTGTGTGTATTTTTTGTTTTCTTCGATTTTGTAGTTAATTGTTTAATAACAACAATACTATTAACAAGAATAATATTACAATCAACTATAGATAATTACAATAAATATTTTTTAGAAATTACTTGAAAATAGAACTCAATTAAATAATTTAATTCTGTAAATTAATCCAAATTATATAATATTAAATAATTTCTTATAGTTATAATTATTTAAATTTTATTACTTAAATATTTTAAAATAAATCCATATATAGCCAATTATATTTTTAGTATTTATAATGACATTAGTTACTTTTTTTGATATTTTAATACAACCAACTTCCTATGTAGATAGCGGTATTATTATAATTTAGAAGGTAACAAACATCGTAGCTTTATTTATAGTTTTCCCAAATTTTAATTTATTATCTTTCTATAAAGATATACTTCAACCTACCTATTATAAATAATTTAGTTAACTTGTATACTTGAAAATTTAAATTTGAATTTTAGTGCAATAAAATAGGTATTTTTTGGCTGTTTGGATTTACTGTTGCAAATTTGAATTAGGAATTTATATTTGATTATAAATATAAATATTCAACTTAAAAAAAAATAAATATTTTTTTTAACTTTTAGGGGCTTAATCTCCTATAAAAATGATGGTTTTTTGGACTTCCAAACACCTGTATTAATCAATACTAATCCGAATAATAACAGTTATTAAAGCGAATGTTTAGTTTAGTCAGGGATATCGACATAGTACACTAAACATATAAAGTCGTATTAATACGATTATCAAGATCAACCGGTCTTATGTGATTATAGGCAAAGCTATTAAAAAAAAAAAAAACAAATAAAATGAATTTTTTTTCAAAAGCTAACCATTTACGACTGCAGCTGAATTTACGCACTGCAATAATATTCCGGGGAGAAAAATTTAAACCCAAATATAGGCCGTACAGAAATATTGGTAGTTTTGGCTGTGTCGCAACAGTCTGCATTTGTCATCGCTTCAGACGACGAATTTGAAATATGCGACCCGTGGACAATGCCACCTAGGCAGCTGTGGCTCTCATCCCTTAACCACCACCCGTCCTTTTTTCCATCACCCCTTTTATCCTTCTCCCCCACCACCAAACCTACAGACTTTAGAGAAATGACGCGTCTAAACGCCAGATGACTGTCGCCGTCCCACCGAACCATATCTGTATATAGGTGTATACAAATACAACTAATAACATATACGTAAGTTTCGTGAATTATTTATATTCACATCGCAGTGATGTAATATGTGTACGTTAATATCGTATGTTAAATTATAATTTCATAGTTTTTTAAATTATTCATCACTGTCGGTTGATCAAAACAAAGATAGAGAATGAAACGTCCTTTTAACGGGGGATAAAAATAAAACCACCCTTTCGTCTTCTCGGCTCGTGACCATATCGATTATTCGTCGACGAAATTGTCGCCGCAGTCTCGACGAATTGGCAGTCCGGTGGCGAGTACAGGGATGCAACGAGTTAGACTCGCTGAAAGTTATCCACGTGGATGTGAATCATTTCTTCTCCATCAAAACAAATGTATAATATTAATCATGAGATTTTTTTAGTAAATTATATTACGTTCCTCGTAGCGTACCATTTTCGTTTGTTGATTTGTGGTATTTCAGACTTTCCGCCGATTCACCGCAACCAGCAACAGAGGTGATGAGTTCGCATACGTCAGTAAGATGTGCGTCAAGTATTATGCGTTATAATATTGCATATTATATAATCGCGGAGTAAATTCAAACTCCGACGATGATTTATTATTAAAGTAAATCAACAATCACGGCGATGAACATTTCGAGTTGTTGGGACTGTACGGAAGTCAAAATATTGCGGTGATCGCAAATGTGTGTGATTCGGAGAACGCGATAGAATTGATAGGTCGAGGAGGCTACACACCCGTTAGTTGTTTTAGTCGTCGTCGGACCGTAAGAGAAAAATATAAAGCACATACAAAAAAGAGACGATTGCTACGCGTGTCCCAACGACATTCGCGTAACGGTTACAATAAAAAATTCGACACGGAGATTTTTGCGTCGCACTGTGTTTTTAGTTACTAAAATATATAATATGTTGATTTTTTTCGTAAAAATATGTATTTTGTTATTTGTGACGATGAAAAGACTAACTGGGCAAACTTCACGCGTTGAGTTTAATGGCCATAATAATAGTATGCCTGCAGTACGATGTGTTCATCACGTTTTAGACGGTGTCGAAACAATAATAATATTATACATCGTTTTTCGACGTATCCGAACGATTGTGAAGGAGCTGTGTTTGTTTCGTCAGAGAAATCATCCGATAGTTAAATAGTTCGTTTTAAAACATAAACCGAATACAGATGTCGCCGCGGGGGTTTTCAAAATTATTGTCGTTTTATCCGCGGGCTTTACACATTTGAATATGTAATAATATCATATAAACCCAAACTTTATCTAATCAAATGTTTGTTATTTTGAATATAATATTATGCACTTGCTACGGCGGTCGATGGTTTATTATTCATTTTATGTTTAAATGAAATAAAAAACCATTTACAAACAGTATTCTGTTGTTTGTCATCGGTCAGAGCATAGAGACAATAATTTAAAGAAGTACAACATTTTTGTCGTGCTCTTTTAAATCGACCAATTAAATTTTGATAGACAATGGTAAAATATATAACTAAATATAGTATTAATTAATTATTATATTATTTAATTTTTTTTTATTCATAGAGTGCCATATGAAGAATTTTCCAATATTTGCGAAACAATGGTATATATCAATTCTATTATATCTATATTAATTGTTGTAGTCTGACTCATTACATAGTATGCAACGTTCCGATAATAATGTTTACGTGTACGAAATATTATAATTCTGACATTCTTGATAGTGTACATTATTATTAATATTGTTATCAACGCGTTATGTGCTTTGTTTCGTACAAATATTAGCTCGGTCAGACAAGGTGATTTATCGTGTTATTAAAAAAAAAAACATTCGTAAAATATACGCCCACAATTTATAATTACGTTTCGTAAACGCTAAATGAAGGACAGAATTAATTATGTTTGTTTTTTGATTTTTTTTTTTGAACACCGCCGACACGTATCTATTTCTCTGTATATAATATATACGTAAGGTTCAAATTTAAAAGGTTTTACTCACTGCGTTCACACTACCATCACAATTCCCGTGTCCGCGTAAGTGTTGTAGTAACATACGGAAACGATATTTTTCACGCCAGCTGTTCCTCGTATACTATCGAACATAATAAAGGAGAGAAAAAACAATTGCAAACGTCGATTCCGGGCCATGTATTGCGTACGATGGCTGTTCATATTACCACCCCCTTGTCGTCGTTTAAACCGTATTTCAAAAGATCGGCGCGGGCCTCGTATTAAATATTAAAATACAGTAATTGGCTTTTTTTTTGGCAAATTTAAACTGCGCTATGGCAGGGGGATTGATACCTCGATATTGGATCATGTCCTATTATATTATTATTATGACTCAACGGTGTGAACACATACCCAGGAAATGGGTTATAATGCATGGAAGGTGTAATTGGCAACTATTTCACGATATCGTTTTGTTTTATGCCATAACAATTAATAACATTGCAATATGCTCCGACTTCATATTCAAATTCAATCATCCCATCGTTAATTAATTATCGACGACCTAGATGTTTGTAACGCGCATTAGGCTTCGGGACAACTACGAGGATGTTTTTTTTTTTAAATTCCAATAACAAATTATAGTGAATAATCGATATTTTTTACAAAATGATCTGTATAACATAACAAAGAATTGCAATGTGATTTTCCTGACGCATAACAATTAAATTATCAAGTATAATGATTATATTATATTTATTATTATATTAATGTTTTGCGATAAACTATTAATAGAAAATTACTGAAGATTGGAGTTTCTATTCAAAAGTATTAAGTTTTAATATATTTTCAGTCGAGTGAATAAAAAAATAAAATATAGGTTGAAAAAATATTATTCACCGTCACCCGCAGAGCTTGATATACCGTTGTCATAACATCACAATTATTATTATTTAAGGCTGAACGTTATTTGTGTAACTAAAATTTTTACAAACGGTGGCCTGCAAGTGAGTTTTCTTTTAATACCTCGCGCGGTCAGATACAATTTTTCTCTTTGGACTCTCCTGTTAAATAATATATAATATACGGACTCACAGCACTTGCTCGCATAATAATATCACAGAACGAGCCGCACACAAACGGGTGTGGTGGTGGCGTTAGGGAGTGGAGACGGGAAAACAAGAAAACCGTTGCGCATACAAACGATAGTGCCAGTGCTGTAAACGATCCGGACAAGCTCGCGTAGTAAAAAAAAAAAAGAAAATAATAATAAACGATATAAAAAACCGTACATAAACGAAAGCCGATAACCATTGGGAGGGGAAGGGGGTTCTTCCACACACACACACACACACACACACACATATACTGCCGGAATTTCCACTAGTGGCCGATTTTTCAATTACACAGAAACCACCCGTGCTCGGGAAATGGTGGTTATCAGTGGTGGCAGGGCGGCGAAGAGGGGGGTAAAAAAGTGTGTTACGTACCTATGTGTGTCCAATACGGGCTGTAATACGCTTTTGTTCACACGCGTTTCGTATTCGCCACTTTATTTCATCCGTATAAATAAAATATACAAATACCGACCTAATGATAATAAAAAATAAATAAAAACATTTCATTTTCATGTCAGCTAAAGAAATAGTGTTTTATTTTATTTTTATTAATTTTTCTTTTTTTTTTTTTTTTTTTATCAACCGTACCGAGGTAATAACTCCATTTGCTCTGCCAGCTGTAGAACATGTATTCCGAACAGACAGGAGTAAGTTTTGCCGTCTAGTCAAAGAAAACATTCGACGGTTGAATCCGACACGACACTTTTGTTGTTTTTGTTTCAGAAACCTCCGCTATGCCCTGTAACCTGTATCCTTTCAATATCGTGTACATTATTAGGTTTTTTTTTTTTCATTGTACAGAAATGTAATTTTGTTTAAGTCACTAATGTTGTTTATACAAGTCCATGACGACTTAACTGCGTAAACGTTGTTAACGTTTAATGTTAAAAACTGTAGCGAATACATTATTTTCAGCAAATTTTGAACAGTTTCAAAGAGTTGAACAATCAGTGATGGAAAATTTTGCAAATAAATTTGAAGTATTCAACGCTAATATACGGACAGCCGTCATATTTATATCATAATTTAAAAAAATTACCGATTCACAAATAATGCAAAATATCAAGTTTTTTTTATTTCCCAGACTTTGACACAAATCACAAAAATATAAAACAATAACAAGAAACCCGAAATTTTGAATTCTGCAGATATTTTACAGTAATACTCGACGACTTTGTTGAACACGATTAATTTAACTGCATTTCCCATAAACTTAAAATCTATGTTAGTTGTTTTCGAAGTTTTAGCACGAATGGGCTCGTATTTTTGAATACGTGAATATAGTGAATTAATTAGATGATTTTCATAGCCAAGAAAAATTTTAAAAATTAAAATCCTTTATAGTTAATTTGTCTAAAAATAACTTAAAATATTATGCAATTGCATAATATTGCAAATCAAAAAAAAAAATCATGATTCAAATTAAGAATAAAAAAAAAAGACCTTGAAATAAATTTTGAAATAATTAACTAAATAATAGGTACAACTGACAACTGTTATTTTAATAATTATAATAAATAAATATGTTTGAATTGTCCACAATATTTATTATAATATAGAAGATGCAAAATCGCAACTATGCAAAACATTCGAATGACTTGTATAGATTATTTTTTTTTATAGATGTCTACAAAATTATATTGCATTTTTTTCTTTCTTTGAAATAACTACTTATTTATAAAAAAATTGTCAATCGTTAAGATACGTGTATAGCTCGAATTTGTATATACCTGTAACTGTATTGGTATTTTTTATTACACATTTATTTTCCAAAAAAATAAAAAAAAAAAAACATCAATCCAATATATGACATCGATTTATATACAGCTGTTTAATTTTGAGATACGATTTGAGAAATTTAAACATAATAAGGTTATTCATCTTCAATAATCTAAGGATAAAATATGATGTATATTTTAAGTTATGAGTTAGATCGAGTATCAGTGTATCATAGAATTTTGACTTAGGAGTAGAAACAAATAATCTAAACATGTTTATTACTAAATTACGTTGCGTGAAGTTATAATTTTATTTACTATGTTAAATTTGATTACACTGTTTATATTTTTAGTTCTTTTAAAATATTTCACTAAGAAATATACGTTAAAAAAATTATTTCGTACACCAATATATATTATGATTTGTATGAATATATTTATTTATATGCATTTTTAATTCCATCTTTACATTAAAAAATATGTTTACACAACGGATACAGTAAAGAAAAATATAATTTCAGTTTCATATATATATATATAAATATACACGTATATATATATTATTTAGAATCGATAAAAACGTAATATGTGAGTGTTTCTACACGCTTTTTTTTTTGTGGTTAGGACAACTTTTCACATTATTTAGACTTAAGAGTATATTTAGTTTAAACTATAAACAACATATAGGTTCAGAAAGAACTCAAAATAAGTGCTATTATTCTTACTCTTATATTATAAACTCGATAGCGTAGGTATCGTAATATATTATATTTTTACAATATTAGCACTATGCTAAACTTCATTTCGTGTTTTAATGAAAAACTATACAATGATAATGTTCTTATAAAAATAAAAAAAACAATTAAAACATAATATATAGGCTTTACAGTTATATTAATATAAAATTAATGAATGTATAATAGGTAGAAAAAAGTGTACCTGTACCTTGTATTTGATAACCTAACATACGTTACCAAATGACAATAATTATATTTAGTGGTCCATTTTAAATTGCATTAACGGGAGTATTATTTAGATTAAATTGCATTGGTCTCTTAATTTGTGCAGTGTTTATTTACAAAACGTAGACAATAACGGTTCATAATTACAATAATTTTATCGCGTGTTCTCTAAATCAGTAAATCATGTGTATAAGGCCACTTTTGTAGCCCATTGCGATGCAATTTGAACGAATTTTCTCAAATATTCTGAAGAAAAAAAATAAATAAAATTAAAACATATTTCTCGAGTGAAAAATACTATTATATTCGTAAACACTGGTTTCGGAAAAAAAAACAGATAATTCGTAAAAATTTGAAAATTATCCATTACCAATCTGAAATGTTTAAGTTTTATCTGTAAAATTATCAAGAAAAAAATAGGAATGACTGACGTAAGATTATTGAAAAATCTTATGCTGACTATCAACAATTTATTTTCGGTCTACTAGTATAGGAGTTCACTAATATTACCGAACTAAACGAAAGATACAAAAAAAAAAAAAAAATGCCAAACATATAATTTAAAATATAATATTATTTTTTGCTTACAGTAACTTCTATGATGCTAATAATAGTAATACTTTCATGTTATATTATAATATTTTATACTTATTTTTCGTACGCACTTTATTTTAAATCTCACACCACCATATAATATGCAAGGCAGCCATCGCTCTGTGACTACATCTGAGCAATACGTTTCTAAATGTCACATATGGACGATGCAAACCAACGATAGACTTCTATTAAAATTTTACGGGTTACTCAAATGGTTTATAGGAATTTTCAATGCTTGGTTAATAAAACTTGGATACACATTATTTATTCTTACCACGACGACATGAAACAGTTAAATTATTTTATGTTGAAAATAATAATAATAATAATAGTAATAGTAATAATAAAAATAACCAGAAACTTTTCTATTATACTGTTTTATGTAAGCGGGACATATAAAGAACTGTCAACTTGAACATTTATAAACGTTTAAATTAATAATGAAAGTGCAATTCTAACAGTTCAAATTTCAAAACATGAATAGAAAATGATCGATGGTATTATACAGATATGCAATTCGTTGATTTGGATATTCAGTTTTGTATTATATACTTCAATACACACAATTTTCGACCGAATAAGAAAAATATTAAAATTATATCTGTATATTGTGTAATTTATTCAAATATTAAGATGATAAATATGTATGACAAGGTTCAGCCAACAACTAAAAAGTTATTGAAACTGCAGAACTTAATTTTTTTTCCTTGCAAAATTAAAACAAACTACATTCTGATAGTATTTATTGAAACATACAAATAATAGTAAATATTTATTATTACATTTAAGTTTGCAAGTCATGGAAAATTATGGCTCATATAGAGACGAAAATATTCGATATTGCGTGGATATTAGTTCATCATTAAAACAATTAAATTTTACACTTGGAGCGGTCTATGCATGTACATTAAACTAAAGTGTGTAATTGAATTTATTTGTAATTATATATTGGATGTAATAACTAGCTGAATGCATGCATTAATTATTATTCAATGACATCCATCAGAAAAAAGTACGATTACTCTATAGTATATTATATTATTCGTGAATTCGTGTAGCTATTTTGCATATACAACACGCCGTCTTAGTAGTTTATAATATTTTGAAGCCGTGTCCAGACTAATAAACATTAATAATGAAATTAAATATAAAAATTGTCACTGGTTTTTACTTTTTACACGTTTGCACGTTTTCATTTTTCCTTTTTTTTTTTGTTTGATAATACGAACTATCTATGTACATTTATTCGGAACATGTAAAACGAATTAGACCTGCCCATTAAAAACCACATTGTTGGCAAGACGAAAAAATAAGGTGTTAATCCACGGTAAATTACAAAAATTCAGACATACAGACACATTGTTAATTTTTGTTTTAACTCAGATTTATGGAATTAGATGAGAAATATGAGGGTCAGGGTGGTGAGCTAAATATATCGACTAAATAAATATAATATATTATTCTATATTATAGAAAAAAAATCTGCATTTTGGCTTGAATATAATAATTATATAATACTTAATTGTACTATACAAATTAAAAAAAAAAAAATTATTAGTCGTAATTTAATAATTTGATATTTTTTTTAAATTATGATTATCATTGAACTGTAGTACCTATACATTGACGTCAGTTAATTTATTTGAAAACAAAATATAAAGAGGTAAATGTCTTAATTATTATTAAAATACTTAGTTTATGTAACCATAACAGTATTCATTTATTTAGAAGTTAAAAAATAGTTTTTCAATATGAAAACATAATTATTTTCAATAAAAGGTTATCATGATAATTGACTAATTAATTTAAATATGTATAATGCTTTTTTTTCACAATTAACTTAAAACAAAATGAACATATATATATATATATATATATATAGCTATATATATATATATATATATATAAATTAATAATTTATTTAATCTATAAATTATATTATATATATATATAATATAATATAATAATATTATATAATATATATAATATAATTATATATATATAATATAATATAATAATATTATATAATATATATAATATAATTTATAGATTAAATAAATTATTTTTAAAAAATAAGAGCTATTTAAAAATTGATTTATTTATGTTTGTCGATTTGTTATTAGGCATATTATAATATTATTGGTATTTATAATGCATTATAATACATGAGTGATCAGTAAGTCAGAAAAAAATGGATTACCAAACCATAAGAATTTGTCATAGATATAATATTATAGTATATAACATTATCAGCTCTATAGTATATCAACACGGTGTGATTCGAGATAAAGTGACTACCTATCTAGTAAAATTGTTTTTATACCTATCCAATATATTCAACATAATATTATATACAATATAAAAGCACATTATTTATATCTTTTAATATTTACCAACACCGTAATAACTAAAAAAAAAAAAAATAATAATATATAGATAGTTAAAATACATTATCTAATGGAAGTATATTTTTTTTTGTTTAGTTGTAACATATATTGTAATTGAAGTTAATAAATATTATTTTTTATTCATTATTTTGTTAGCTGTAAACTATGCATATTAAACGATGAATTTCGCTTTAGTTGAGGTCACATACTGAAGCCACCAATAGTTCAATGACATTTTCGTACCAAACATTTTCGATTAAATTGTATCGTATATGCCGATCACTTCTAAATCCTAATATTTATTAATGAAACAAAATATGCTCATTAAAATATAAACACTTTATCACTGTTTTGTACTACACATACGATCACTGCCAAAGAATCCCTTTCCTTCTTGTTGTATACCTTATACTCTACTGATTAATCTAGTTGTATATAATGCTGATAAATAATTAGTTTAGGATAATTTTATTTACTGACTAAGTAAAATATATAACTTACTTAAATTATTCATTAAAGTATATTAGTATATAATACATAAATGTTTTCTAAACAGGGTTTTAAATTCTAATAATGCATTGGAGTGACATAATTGTGTCTTATTTTAATATATACATCTACAACTGCTGAATACATAAATACAACAACAACTTTTTTCACCCCATAGACAATAAAAAAAAAAAAAACAACAAGTATAATTGAAATTGTGTAGTAATATCAAATTAAAAAAAAGACACAAATCGTAACAGATGATTAACTTCGGGTAAGCACTAAACACGCAACTATAGACGATAAGTAATGACATAAATATATTATAAAAACGATTGTGTTAGTTCACCGTTAATTCAATTATTTAGTAGTGAATAGTATCAATGTTAAACATTTACAGGTTTATTAAAATATGTGTATTCTATAGATTTAGTTTAAAAATAAATTTTAAAATAGTTCTTATTTATTTAAAATAGGGTTAAATAAATAAAACTAAATAGATAAAACTTAAAAAGAAGTGAGAAAAAAATAAAAAATTGTTTCTATTCGAGTTTTCGAATTTTTAATGAATGATAATTATATTTTATATAGTTCAAATGCGATTTGAGAAATTACTTATATTTTCCAGCTGATATAATTTAGACTAATTACAGAATACTTGATGTTTTTGATGTGATGGAATTTTTGGGAGCCAAAAATTTGCTTTAATCTTTATTCTTCAATTTTGAAGGTTTCTTGAATTAGGGGATTAATAGTAAAGAATTCACAGTATCAATTTTGTTCATTTTTAGAAAAAAAATAAAAATAATTATTCATAAATTTATCATAAATTATTAACCATAGAGACTTGAGACTTTTAGCCATTATGCATATTATTATTTTATATACACAATACAATTTTCAAAATACTTAGTTTAATTTTAAGTTATTTATGCCACGAACTTTTTTACATTATTCTACATTTCGTCGGTATTGATCCATACGTTAATAATAATAACATACGATATAATAATATAATAAAATAACATAAAATGTGATATTTTGTCAAGAATATTAAAGTAGTCAAAACTAAAAAATTATTATAAATATATTATAAAATAATTTTTACAATTGAAAAAATAAATTACTTCGATAGTTATATATATATTATAAGATATATTATTTAGAATACGGCCTGTAACACCGTTTTAGTTCAGAATCGTATTAAATTTACAATATTTTGTAATTGAATTCAAATTTAGCTTATCCATTACAGTGAACCACTCAAAAGGGACACTCCGCTCAAAAGTTTATGTACAGCATATATCTGGGTTTTAAACACTGGTTAGGACACGAGCGACCTTTTCAACTTATTGGTCGAATTAAAAGTTTAGCGTAGACCGAATTCTATACCTAGTGTATACTTTATATAATATATTATTATGTATGTAGTTTATACTGCATTAGCATTATTTCAAAATATTTCGAGCTTATGTTTATTTACTTTTTAATTAAAATCCATTAATTTATCATAAAATTGCATATGAAAAGTAAAAATGTATTCTATTTCTGCACATACCAGACGGCAATGCAAATTGTGATCATTACAGTGAAAAAAAAAGTATCATTTTCCCATCGATATTGTGATCGATTTTACGTTATGACATTTCGATAACTTAAACATAATTATTATACTATATAAATTTACAAAATCGATATTACAGGTACCTATTACCTAGTACGTCTATAATACGGTCACGAATAAAAGCTCTGAACACAATAATTACGTTTTAATTTTGCGTCAAAGTTTGTAGCTCGTATGCGCCGGACCGTACGTGAGCACTTATATATAATATGTGTATGTACATGCATGTATAGTTATCATAATACTAATGTGTTGAGTCGACGTCGCGAGCAAACCAATTTAATAACTTGAGTTTCAGCAATGTTTTGTATTCTGCCAGTCGGCACACACTATATTTTTAGGTAGGTAGGTATATTATTTATCGAAAAAAAAAATAAAACAAAAAACAATCCGACAAAAACGCAACTGAAATAGCATTCGTGAGAGGATAACATTAATGCGGCCGCACTCGCTGTACGGTATTTATATATTTATTAGTGTTTCGTTGATAGTTCGGCCACGTAACGTATAGTGATTTGTCGGCTAATTGTCTGGTTCGTAATTATTTTACGGCACGACGAGGACCACTACGCTCATATAATACGTAAGCCCGTAAATTATAATAATATTGTACACGTACAAAACTGTATATAGGTACCCTAATATTGTATTTTAATAACGCACCCATCTAGTTGCAATAGTTGCAAATTGAAAACGTGTCGCCGAAACAAAAGTACTTATGAAAATCGATTGGTCAAACGGTTGGTCGGTCGGCTGGGTGCTGGTATGGATATAGAGGGTGTGGGGGTTAAAGAGAGTCGGGTGGTCGAAAGAAAAAATTCGGTTCTCGAATGTTTTCGCCGATAACACGCGTGTATCGTACATATATGTTCTGTTGCTTATATATTACTATACGATGCAGTCGTACCCCATGTAAAGCACCATATATTGTGCACGGCTACCCGATTTCAAAATTATAACTGCACACCCTGCAATGGCGTTCTAGGGGGTTTCGTTTGGCTTTTAGTTTTTCTCGCAAAATCGGTCTCTCTGACCAATGACCGGTTCGTCCGTCGGTGCGGGTTACCACCGGTCGTTCGAAAAGATTGCGAAATATGTCCGTTTTACCGACCATCTGCCCCATTGACAAACGAGCGCAGAATACCACCGTCGCGGTATCTTGGCTCCGGGTAAAGCCGTAAATGGTTGATTAAATGAAATTTTCAACCGTCGAGAATATTTGAACAAAGAAATAATATTGACGTATAGTCGTGTGCATGCCTCTACACTCATCAGAGCTCCGACAAAATGTATAGTTTGACTAAACGCTTCGGTCGGTAGAATATATTATCCAACACGACTCTCGAGTTCTGTCGAAGACGGATCACGTCGGTCGTGGTTGACCGGTGGCCGATATCGTAGGATTTATTATAATATTGTGACGACGGCAACAGAAGTAGTGGCGTGCGTGCCTGACGGAAAACATAAATGTTACGACAATAATAATAATAATAACAATACGATGGCCAGCGATCTGCCATGATGGTTCGTGATGATGCGCACCGGGTTTCGAAATAAAAAGAAACGTTTCCTTTTTCCCGTGCTCGCGTGCCAAGCCGAGATCTCTCGATTCGACAGCCGCCGTAATAGCTGTTGTTATTGTTGTAGTAGGTAGTATTACTAGTAGTAGTAGTAGTAGTAGTTGTTGTTGTTGTTGTAGTGGCGTACGGTGACGAAGACGAAGAACGGCAGCCGCGGGGTAACATATTATTAACAGACAGGTCGGCTGGTGTCGGAGGGAGAACGGCGAGGACGGTTCAACGGGTGCGCGCGCTGTTGTCCATCTAAATAATATCTATATAATAATAACAACAACAACAACAATCCCACCCGTAAAACGCCGGACGCGGACGGTTTTTACCGAATTCCCGTCACGCGCTCCCGCCGAGGATACGCGGCACGCCACGCGCGCGCTGCGCCGACAGATAATATGCGTCTCAGACATTTCCACCGAAGCCCCGATCGCGAACCCACAACTCCGCGACCGGGTCGTTAACGCTGGAAGTGAAGAGAACCTTTGCGCGATAAATCTACCGAATTACATTTTTTTTTTTGGCATTTTTTTTTTTTGGCCCCGAACACGCGTGAGGCCATACGTCGTGCACATGGCGTCTCTTTTGTTGCTAGGTACCGAACTCGTCCGTCGGAATACGCCCCCCCCCCACACCCCACAACCCTCAAACGGTATACGCGTTTGCCCGCCGCCGGTCTCCGCGTCGGGACCGTACGAGAAACGCTGCGAGAACACTATAGTTCAACATGGACCGAAATCTATAGTTGGGTGTATACTTTATATAAATTTTTTTGTATATAGTTTATACTACATTAGCATAAATTTAAAATATTTCGAGCTTATGTTTATTTACGTTTCAATTAAAACCTATTCGTTTTTCGTACAATTTCATAAAAAAGTCAAAAAACGTATTGTATTTCTGCACATACGAGTGGACAATGCGATTCGTCAACATTACCGCGGAACAAAAGCGTATCGTTTTCCCATCGATATTTTGATCCATTTTACGTCGGGGCTGTTCGATAACTTAATGAATAATAATTAAAATTATTATTACGTCTGTCTGATGTGATCTTTTTTTATAATCGCACACACACGCACACAAACACAACAGCGGCGCTATTCCGACAGCGATATGCGCCGCCTTTGCAGCGGTGCGAGTGTTCAAAAAGCCCAAACACGCGTGAGGCCGTACGTCGTGCACATGGCGTCTCTTTTATGGGTGCCGAACTCGTCCGGCGGAATACGCCCGCCTAAAGTCAGGGCCGCACGACGAACGAGGATGCTGTGCGAACACTAAACCGCCATATATAATATATTTTCGAGAGGCCGACCACCGCAAAATTGAGGCTTAAAACTTATTTCGTCGTTTTTCTCGTTTCGACCGCAAGGCGGCTAATATAATATTTCGAATTGCATTTGTTGTAACGCAGTCACTGTGTTTTTGTGCTCTGCACACGGACACTTAATCCCATATAATTTATAGGTCTGACGTTTTGGTTTCTTTTAAAAATGTGCACCCACGTAGTGTGATGTACGAAAAGTATGTACATTGAGTGAAATAGAAACCATGAAATTTGACATTTGTTTTAATATTTTATTTTAAATTTATGTCGTCATATTATTTGTGCCTTGTCACATTAAAATAGTATATTAATAAAGAGATACAAATATAATGTATTAAATAATCTAACAAGTAAACATAATATTCATAATATAACTGAATTGGCAAATTTTTAATAAAGTATATATTCGATATCGCTAACCTAATTTTTACTGCATTATTGCTGCATGTATCTATTATCTGAAACTCTATTCCTTCGATTGTAAAGTGTTACCCCATTACTGTATAGTTTTATCCAATGAATACAAGTACTTGTTTGTTATACCTTAATTTTAATATAATATTACCTTTATATGAGGTTAAGCATTTTTTTTTCGATGATCATTTCATGAAAATGTACTCATTTAGCCAATGTAAATAAAAAAAAAAATTATACTAAACTCATACTATTGATGGTTTTCACTTCACGAAATGGAATAAAACTGTGTCCACTAAACAAGCCTAAAAATATTTTACACGTTATGACTTGTGATCAAAGTGAAATGGATATCGATTTCGTGAAAAGTTTGATAGCACAATGTGGATGTGGATGCGACATAATATATTATAGTAGTGTCTATATATAGATCATCACCGTATAAAGGCCTTATTAAAAGGGCTATTCGATATTTTTCAAACAAATCGACCTCGAAGATTGGCTCCGGAAACGTTTTTGCTGACTTGCTGGGTTCTATTACAGTAACAATATATTATAATATTGCATCAGACTATACCGTACAGTCCACGCTGAACTATCGGTCGATCGTTTGTTTGTCTTCCGGTTATATATTGTGTTATGAGAAATAGTAATTGATCGAACCAGTCATTACAGTCGGTCGGTTTGTTTTTATTTTTTTTAACTTTTACTCCCGACGTATTATTAAAACATTTTAAAAATAGTGTACTTAGGTCAGCTCACGGGTTTATAATATAATTTGAACAACAACAATATTATTACCAACCATGACCGAATACCACCAGTACTGCAGGTATTGTACACCGAGATCTATGTTACCATATATACCACGCCATACGTGGCACATAAAACCATGTCTAGATAATCGTTTTTGTATGGACACACCGAAAACCTTTTTAGAACTTTGCTAAAATATGTAACTACAAGTCGCATGAAAACCACGGAAACGACAATAAAAACTATGATAATGCATAGGTACATATTATATGATATATGTATATTACACCGGTGAAAAATCTAATAAACTGCACCGTATTTATACTCTAGTCGACCGACTTCAGTTCAGAACATCCGCCTCGACACTGCTGTTTCGTCGCGTTTCCTTTTGGTACTGATAAACGCGTTTCGGGCTGAATTTATATTATTATTACTGCGTGTTACAGTTGATGCAGCGTCATTGTTCTATTTTAACCAGTTTTGTAGAAATAACGGTTTTGTCTATCACTATTGGTCCAATCAGCCGACTGTGTCAAAACAACGTTCAACATAAAATATTATCACGTGAGTTATTAAATGGCGCAGATAAATTAAAAAAAATGAATTTAAATAATATTATAATCATTAAAACGGTACCAACATAATATATTTTACTAATGCACCGTGGTTATTAATCACTTGGCATGCATAGATTTGTATACGCTTTAAATAATATCGTTAAACACTGTGTAAATGCGCAAGTACGAAAATTAATTTTAATAATATAGGTTGGGGCCTTGGAAGAGATTGAAATGTTATCTGCTCGGCATAATATATTCCCAAATATTTTAATGAACTTATTCATAGGCGCGTTATGTACCCACATCACCCACATCGAGTATGTACAGTGGAGTGCCTATAGCAAATATTCGGTTTGTCTGAGTGGTATACAATGTACATCCGGGAAACGTTGTATATTATATCAGGTTAGAGAAAAGTTAACGTAATTCAGAGTCGTGTTAAAATGGATAGTACCACAACTAGGATACGATATAGTGTAGTTATCTATAGTTTTATTATTATTATTATATGAGATGTACTTTGTAATTTTATTAATACTATTAATAACGATTATATCATTATATATTCTTATAGGAAAACAATAGAAACAGATGTTATGTGTTACATGACGTAAAAGTATTTTTAGTGATAACTTTAAAAAAAATAAAAAAATTGAATTAATAACCTTTAAAAATATATTAAAAAACAGGCGTTGTTACCACACAGCATCTGTAGTTTGTCATCGTTTTAAAATATTATTATTCAAAAACTTAGGAGAATAAATTCTAAATTTTCGAATTGGCGGAAATCGACGAGTATCATACTAAGTATTATGCATTATTATTCAAGCCATATATTAAATCAATCAAATTTATGGCAATCCGAAATACCTGAATGTAATAATTTGGTTCGGCCCTCGTCTGCAGATATTATTCAACGGATGCACCTTTACCAGAGCGTACAGCTCCAAATCCCCGTGAATCTATAAATCACTTGAACTTTTTACCATTAATAAAAAATCACACACAGGCGTAACCCAATATAGTGAAGATGTAGTGGAGAAAAAAAAGACAAACAACGATACAGTGCAGGATTGCCTAGGTGAGAAGGTGAGATGGGGAGGGGTGGCCAGTGACGTGGTGGACTTTGTGCTTGTGTATATATGAAATAGAAACAATAGAGTGAGCGAGAGAGAAAGAGGTAGAAGAAAAGAGTCAACGACGTGGACTTTGCGAGTGTATGTATGGGAGAGTGCACGTGCAAAAGAGAGAGAGAGAGAGGGAATGATTGAGACGGTTCCAGGTGGACGCCATTACCTCAAACCCCACTTTATTTTGCATGGTTAACACACATCCGGTCGAAATCGCCGTGTGCGACCAACCATAATGTTGTGAGAGATCATCGTCCGGGAAAGTGGTCCGTGGCGGGTCGGGGTGGTCATATATAAATACATATGCACACACGCATTTATAAGTCGAAGCATTACACAATGGCCGGGAAGGGTGCTGCGACGAGGGTCGGTGGTGGGTGGAACTGGCCGCGCTAACGTTTAGTGTACCGCTACTGAATCTTGATTTAAATAAACAATTTCGCATACGTATATATTATAATAATAGGTGTATATATGTATGCGTAAATGTTGTATACACACACACACACACACACACACACACACACACACACACACACATATATATATATATATATATATATATATATATATATAATGTATAGTGTAAGTGCGTGTACACACACATACACACATTAATACATACTCACACGAGCACGCACAAGCGAATGTTTTATCATGACTTGTAAATTGAAATTCGTACGCAGATAAATACAGCGTGGGTTATTATTGCATTATAATAACATTCGAACCACGTTTCTCGGTAAAGGCGGTTCGGAATATTCGCGAAAACCGTATCCTCCGGCTTTTCAGGCATCAGTAGCTGGTAATATATATATATATATATATATATATATATATATATATATATAATGTATTAATGTACGTCATATTAAATATATTTATATATATAAAGTTATATTATGCTGAATTCGAACGCACATAACGATCGGTTTTGCACATTCCATAATGCGCACGAAATAACGAACAATATAATAATATTATTACGTACCAGCTACCCACGATATAATATTAGTAATAATAATAATAATAATAATAATAATAATAATAATAATATGGACGTCGAAATTTGGAATCGATGATCGTCAGCAATGACTACGATTATGACGACTCGTATACCTACTGGGGTTGAGGAATATCATATAATATTAAACAGGTATGTGAACGCCGCTTATAAGATACAAGGTTCAGTCGCTTATTTGACTAAAAATCGTCTGGAAATTTTATCACATTTTTACATTTTTCGCAGTTATTGTTATTGTAGTATGAATTATAAATACACTCCCGATTACCTGGCACAGTTATGGTAATCGATAAAGTCAACGATATAATCGTTGTATGTCAATCAGTCATCTTTCGAGTTTCAACGCAGTATTTTTTTGTTGTTAACATGAGTGCTAATCTAATGCGTCGTGCTCTTAGTTTGAGTGACAAAATAGACATTTTAGAAAAGTACGACTTTTATGTAGGTACGAATTTTTTATTAATATGTATTATTTTTATATTATAATTTTAATTTTTTTATCAGAATTTTTAAATTTATTCAATAATAAGTAATATGTAATATGTAATAAAGTAGATTAAAATCAAAAAAAAAAAAATATGTAGTAAAATAAACTTCATAAACATGCAATTAAATATTTTTTCCCAGTACGCCTATAAGATTTATTCGGTTATAAGACCTATTGTGCTGGTCCCAAAGTGAGTTTTATAAGCGGCATCCACTGTATTAGTATCCACGCGGTCGACTGAGTTCGTGATATGCACGGTTACAGCGAGTTCCGCTCAGGTACAACGTGTGTATACCTAGGTACACCTACTTATTTATCGGAAAATAATTGCACAATCGGTAGTGATTCGAAATTCCTAACCTCGGTTAGCGCGAGGTCGTTCGTTTGCGGAGGATAAGGATGGTTGCGGATAAGGATGGAGAAAATCGCATCCCTTCCCTACACATGTGTTAAGTAATATTTTGATCTCTGCGGTGGAGTGGACTTCATTATTATGAAATTGCTGCTACCACTCTCGACCGAATATGCACACATGTTAATCCAGAATTGATGAGATATGTGTGAGATCAGCTTTTCTGTACTAAATGTAAAAAATTATGAGAGTTTTCAAATAAAATAATATGTTTACGTCAGGCGTTATTATTGATGATTATTTATAATATTATTATTATTATTGTATGATGAGAAATCGTCTGAATTCGTCGTATTATTTGTAGGTATATCGATTTTCGACTATGCGAACGATTTCTTCGATCGATAACGAGTATAACAACGACCAATGAGTAGGAATTATGTTATATACTACTAGAGCACATTGTTATTGTAATTACAGTGGCGATTTTACGATTACTACAAGAGTAAAACTGTTCTCTGAAATATTATAGGTATAACGAAATACTCGATTAAAAATTTTAATAGCGTTAATGATAATATACCTACCATACCGGTTACAATACGTTGAACGCAGCTCTTTTTTTCTATTTTTAACCGTAGCATGAAACGAGTACTTAAAAAAAAAAAAAAACGATGTAACACGAACGTCGTTCAAATTATTAACGTATGACATGTTTGCACAGGACTCAGCTCTGTGTAAAAATAATTATTTTAGGCAGCGTTTGGCGCGAACACTCGAGTTTGCGCTGTTCTTTATTATTATATGTACATATTTTGTAATTATTATATATATTAAAAAAAAAAAGAAGGAAAAAAAAACTTAATGTTAACCATCTACCACGGACCACGGTTCACACTAATGGATTGAAAAACGTACGGCAAGCGGTGGTGGTGGTGGTTGATGGGTGGGCAAAGGTTGGTTTTGGACGAGTGTGCGTCGAGGGATGGCGGGAACTGCGATGTAATTATCGTTGCATAGCAAGCACGTGCCACGCTGGCCAAACTCTCGCAACATCGCAACGAGTAACAGACACGTATTAATATAATTCTAGCCTTGTAAATTAAGAGCGACGAGCCGTCCGTCGCTCATTTTTGCGATTGAAGAAAATTGGTCGTAACTTTTAAAAATTAATCCTACGGAATTTTACGATCAGCCCCAATGGTGTACGGTGACGTAGTTACTTTTACATAATTATATTTATACGGAAAGCTATACACCAGACGCAAACAATAATTTAATATAATTATTGTTATGTTTTCGTGTATTAATCTCTTTATCTATAAAACAATAACCTTTTTATAATGGCGTTCGTAAGAATTCTGCGCGAAACTCGGTTATTTGTCGTCATATTTTATTGTTCGGTACAGTCTTATCGCAACTGCCGAGTGCGCCATGAATTTGGAACAGGTGTCACTCGTCGATGGATAAAGAGATGAATCAGTAACTGTTATGTGGGTAGTCCAATATGGTTTCAGTTATCATCGTGTCTTAGTTTATATGACACATCGTGCGTTTGCAGTACAGACTATATTTTGGTAACCAGCAATCAGTCATTGTGACATTCCACACGAGCTTATCACTGAGCATGAATGTTCCAAAACTTCAGAAAATGTCTTACCAAAGTATATCTGTAGAGATAGCCTCCATATCGATGGTGTTGTCGTGTTCTATACATAAATTCCATTAATTATAGAATCTTGTATAATATACAACAATAACTAAATTCGATAAATATTTGAGTTTTTTAAAATCTATAAATTTTCATGGAATGTATATCGTATATATAGGGTGATTTAACAAGCAAGCTCATTCCTCACTTTTTTTTTATTAATTATTTTTTTTTTTGAAATTCTGATTTTTAGAAGTTTTAAATGTATTTAAATACCATATTTTAAAATTCATGAGATTTTTTTGTGCTACTTATGGAGCGCCCCGTGGAGATAAACTTCTGTTTTTCAAATTTGAACCCCCATTTTCAACTGTAAATTATTAAGTGAATAGTTTTTCTGAAAACTTTGATGAATCAAAATCAAAATTTGAATGAATAGTTTTTGAGTTATTTGACTTTGTGTACTAACTATAATACTATGTCCATAGTATTGAGTTTGGATGATATGGGAGATATGGAAATTTAAAAATTTTAGTAATAAATATTAATCCATCGATATTTATAATTTATAAAAATCGTCGAATTATAGTAAATACTAAATTTGATGTAACATATATTTTATATTTTTTTAATATCTATCATTTTAAAAGACTATTATCCTTACTATAAAAACTTTAATAATTGAAAAACTACTAGTTCAAATTTTGAATTAAGTACATTAACAATTTCAAAAAATTAAACATAAAATAATTTATAATAAAAAGGGGTTCTCATTTGAAAAACAGAAATTTGTATCTCCATAGGACATTTTTTAAGTAGATAGAACAAAAAATCTCAAGAATCTAAAAATATGGTCTTTAAGTATATTTAAAAACTCCAAAAATAAGAATTTGAATAATTTTGAATAAGTAAACGAAAAATGGGATGAACATGCTTGGTGAATCACTCTATATATAATCTAGCTTAGTGAAAATAGCAAGTAATAATATTAAATAGGTTCGAGCTTTTTTTTTACTGAGATATTATAATATACGCAAACGTTCGTTTTTATACGACCGAGGAAATTACAAAGTTATATATTAGTTTTCGCAGATAACGACATTTGTTCACTTTTGACGTTCAAATACAGAGCCTAAAACTGCATCTCACGCTGCCATGGCTATTATTATTATTATTATAAAACGCAAGTACAAGCGTTATCCGCACAGCAGATATTAAACTAAAAGTGAGTTTAAATAATATCGACAAAGTAAACGTTTTTCATCTACTCGTTTTACATTTTTGAATACACTGGTAAATCCCGTAACCCGCCGAATCCTCTCCAACCGGCTATACATTATTATAATATGCGTTATATAGTTATACTGTTACGACTATAAATATTACACTGACATTCTTTGTATTTTCTTTACCGAACTGTTCGAACGTTTCGATATTAAAATGAACGAACATTTTCGACTATTCCATCGGTGCTGTCGCGTTTTTATTAAACAACTCGTACCGTTTCGTTCACCTGCGTGCCATTTATTATTTGTTCGTTTTAATTCCCGTCAAATCGGTGCCTCCACGCCGTCGGTGCGTATAGTAATAATACTGCAGCTAGTTATAATAATGCACAAGCCGACCACCATTGTGCGTTTGTGTGCAGTATGTTGTGAAAAATGAAAAAAAAATCGCTTCTTACAATATAATATATTTTGTACGAATATTATGCGCACATTATGTAGGAGGTACCTCCACACGTCAGGCGGGTCACGTGACGAATGACAAGATATACATTTCACGTACCGGTCGATGTCGCCGTTCAATAGAAGAAAACACGGAAATATAATTCGATTGAAATCCAGTAAAAAATATTATGTAACAATAACGGGCAGCTTGTAACAGCTAGTACGATACGGCGCAGTATGAAAATATAGTATAATATAAACGAATAAAAATATCCGTGTAACATACACTGATAAAATATTCATGTTCCTACTAGAAAACTATAATAACATGACAGGCGTTTGAAAAAATATGAATAAAGTGAAGTTGACAATATTTTCCCGGACGAGGAGACGGCTGATTCAATAATATAGATAATAATACGAATAATAATAATAATAATAAGTAACGATGCAAAAAGCGGGATGTCTCATATATATTATTTTCATGGAGACGCGCAAGAAAAATGGCTACGAAACTCTTGCGGGAATAAGATAATATTATGTTTTATGATTCGCCATCCGATTGTCAGTTTTATATTATTATGCGCACGTGTGAAATTCCGCACTTAACCTCCGACCCCACCGACGGTATAATAATAATATGATATTATATTATTATCCCGTGACCCATAACACCCCGTCTCGTTTACCTAAAACGCCACCTACAAAATACGATATTATATGTTAAATATTATTGTTAAATAATAATATTATATTATTATATTATTACAGTCGGATGATACGTCCTGCGAGCGTGTATATTATACATTTAAACGAAACGAGGCAATGTCGAATTTACGATGGTGTCAATCAAATTTTTTTTTTCCCATTTCGGTTTTGGATAATAATAACCAAACGCTGTACAAACTTTAAGGCGATACCGTGTCACTGCTTAGTTGTACACATATTATTGACAATTCGATCGTCAATCATCAAACGACGACAACCGTCCACGCCAATAGTGTGCAATAATAATACCATAAATATTATTATATTATTATTTGGGAAGGTAGATCGATTACCTATTTAATGTCGACGATCGAATGGTTTTAGTTTTGCACTATTGTGGTTTCCGCAAACCATGCGTTACTGTTGCCTAAACATTTATTTTGTTATACAATATTACAAGCATCGAGTACAAAATATTTGAATGCATTATTTTTATCAAAACAAGCCAGAAGTAAAAACCACGATACGTTTCAAAAATTGAATCTAAAATATACATCAAAATGACAAAAGGAATACCTTGTATTAATGTTATATAGTTAAATTATCTGTATAATTAAATTTGATGTGTTCAATAACCATATAAGTGCCTATAACCCGTTTTAATACTATTTAAATTGTGTTTGTATAAAATTATGGAATATTAGAGAAACAAAATAAATCAATAAATTACCAAAATGATTTCAGAGTAACAAATTATAAACCATACATTCAACACAATTAATTAAAATAATTTAATATTATTATAACTTGTATTCTATTCAATTGAATTTACGTCGAAGAAGTGGGTGTAGTGTAAAAACAATGACAATACGTATGTTATAGTATAAATATGCTGTATTAAAAACAAGTAAATACACTGTAAAATTATTATACAGTATTTGTACAATATTTAAAACTAAACTCAATTCTGTGATCGTACACGTTTTATAACTACCAATATACAATTATTTGAAATGATAACGATATGACAATCAGTTGATAAAATCCTCGAAATAGGTCAACTCTTATATACATTTGGATGGTCTACTATAAATTTTACTGTATAGGTCCATTGACATATTTCTTCGTGTCTTTTAAACACGACATATACCTCATTGTCATAAATATTATGTATATTTCGCCAGTCCATATTTGGATTTTATGTCGATTTTCTAACAGTGTGCCACGTATTGGATAATCGGTAACCATTGTATAATGTGTAACACAGTATAAGTAACTATAGTTAAATGATGTTGCACCTATTTACTTTTTCAAACCTTGTCCTTAGAGTTTCAGACGACTATGATAACTGTCTATAGAGATAAAACTTGTTTTCCTGAACCAGTAGTATCGTCTGACGCAATAGCCGTCAATTTTAAATCTCGAATTTCGAGAAGGTAATTTCACTGCTGACAAAGACAACATATTGTGTCCTCTTTCCTCGACCTATCTTCATCATTGGTCGGTGTAAAGGTCTGACTAAAATAAACGAAAAAATTCTCGGAAACCTGTCGACGTGGTAAGACTTTTAAGATGCAATAATATGATAATATGATGCTTTTGAAGAGGTCAAAGACGACGTTTCGTCCCACGCCCCAGACACATCAAGGATATTAAAATTTAAAAACAAAAATAATGTGGCTATAATAATGTTATGTTATACCTGTTATACGTCTATAGAGGTAGAAACGAACCGAAAAATATTATGGTATGACGTTAAAAAACAAAGTGTTGTACACGGTGGTGTATTTAGCTTAGAATCCATACACATAAAGTATTAAAATAATATATTCTTATGATTCATACCATACGCGCACACAACAAATATCTCTACCGAGAATATTGTTGATTGGATGCCAAATCGCGCTCCTTTCCCTATTATTTGTTTACATTTTTCGTTGTCTCTGTTTCTAATGGATCGTACAAACCTATAATATAACACACACACACACACACACACGCACAATCGGTGGATTTCCTATCTGCATAATACACTCGCGTCCTGTACGTGGATTATACATAAAACCGTAAGTATATTATTCTACCGCGATACTGTTATATACCGTGGTCCGCGGTATATAATATTATCCCATATAATATACCAACACATAAATTATTATACGTATTCACGTTTTTCCATGCAATGCCTTTATATATATATGAGATTATTGGTTTTTCGTGTCACGTATAATAAACAAGGTACATATAACATTATAATGATCAGGCCGTTTCGCCAACACCACGTAAAGTTGGTATTTTTAAAATTTGCATTTTTTTTTCTAACGTTTTTCAGTGTAATATTTGTATAGTGGGTATCTACAACAATCAACTGTAACCTGTAGTCTTATGAGTCAGTTGTGTTGCGAATAATATATATAGAACAAAATATTACCATAATTCATAATATTATCATCGCGTATAGTTTTTCTTTTTTTTTTTTTACAGTATGATATATGTAGTCCAAGTCTAAACAGTGCATGTACTGTGAAATGAAGGCACGCGTGTTGAGTCGATGTAATAATTGTAATATTTTATTTTTGACATGAAATAATATATTTTGCGTGGATTGAAATGTTTGACAAGACACATAATAATGTAAATATACAGAATGTACTCGAGCGTTGCAACATTCGCATGGTAAGTGGAATGCTGTATTTTCTTTCCCAAAAACGTTTTACAAAACTCGAATTGAGCGTTCCCAAAAGAATTCTCTAACAATATGAATTTACGTTTAAATAATAAAAAGGCTTAAAAAAAAATCGCAAAACGGTTGGCGGAAATGGTGTTGTTCTTGACTAAACACATACACTCAACACAAAATATACGCGGTAAAGTGAAGAAAGCGTAATGAAAAAAATGGTAAAAATTTCGGTTTTCAAGGATGAAAAACTTCTGGTTTTTCAATAGTCAACAACAGTAGGCAATTAATACAATGAATTAAAAAAAAAAAAAAAACAATAAAAAACAACCAACCGAGACTTTTGCAAAGGGTAAAAAAAAAACAACGCAAAACAAAAATCCACAGTTTTAATATTTATATCATATTGTTGTGTACACACGAACCGAAGCAAACAAAAGGAGAGCACCGGGTCAGCAGTAGACCGACTGTCATAGGTGAAAGGTCTGGTGATGATTCTCTGAAGGACCGTGCATGAGGTGCGAATGACGAATGACAAATCTGTGCCCTGCAGTGACGTTTTGCCCAAACCGTATAAACGAACGATTAAGTGCGGGGCAGATTCTAATATTATTCGAGTAGGAAAATCAACAAGATATTTATCGAGAAAAATCTTTTTTTTTCGGATGTTCCGATTTCAATACAGATCTGGAAGTACAAGGTATCATAATAATTATTTACTGTTGGCATGCTGAAAATTATACCAAAACAAAATATAATAGGTTCTTATAACTAATCTAAACATAATATTTTGGGATAGAAACCATTTGTCATAATATAGACGGATATGAAAAATATTGGCGAACATTAAGCGTGATGCATTGTTTATAATTTTATATAGGTAATATATTGTGTAATTGATAGGTATAACGTAAGTACCATAAAATAATTTATAACGCCGCGTTCATTCCACCGTAAAAGTGTTTTGTGGTAATGGCGTGAAAAAAAATTGCAGTGTGAGGATAATCGCAAGTCACACCTCGTAACGGTACATCCCCAAAACGGCAGCGGTAAAGGGGCTAGCGGTGGCAACAAGTAGGGCCTAGGGGTGGAAAATACTTAAGTCTCCCGCGGAAAGGCGTCGACGTGGTCGTTGTTTATTATTTTTCTGCGGCACATTACACGTCGCATTGACATGAATAATCCGCAGGGGGTGGTGGGAGAGAGAAAAAAAACCGTTTGGTGACACTTTTGAGTTGAGTTGGCTGGGCGGAACGGGTGAAAATGAAACGTACAAATGCGCCGTCGGCGATGGGAAAAAGAAAATATTTCTGACAATGGCGGCGTGACGTCGGCGGTGGTGTCAAAAGTTTGAATAACGCACTGCTCTGCTGTTGTGTGCCTCTCGCTGTTCGTGTACGGAATAATCCAAAACGAGAAAATATCCACATAATTATGCGTATAATATAATATACGTGTGGGTATACGTAAGCTATCGAGAATTTGGGAGAATAAATGCATAATATATTATCGTCATAATTTAAAAGAATAATATGAGTATTTCATATTTTACTCGATAAATAACCCGATTATTTTGCGGGTGCCTGTTAGCGGTGAAAAATAATACGTCTTGTTCGTACGTACGTAACAGTAAGAATCGTGGTTATATAATTATTACACATTATTACATTTTCGTATGACGATGTTGTGTTTACATTATAATATACAGATAAACAGTAATAGGATTGGGCTAGACTTGGCCGTACCAGAGATCAGACTAACATGCGGATTTTTGATCAAAAAAAGCAACCATCTTGAGTATCAACAGTCAAACGACCAAACATGATAATATATTTAAAGAACACAGAGAGAAACTTAAAATAAATCATAGTAGTGCTGAAAGTTTAGGTCCAGATCCGAAAAATGAAAGGAATACCATTCAGTTCGGTGAGTAAAAACAAATACTGGATAAACATTGTAGATAAATATCAATAAATTATTATTCAGTAATAAAGTTAATATCATTATTTTATCACTATAAGTAATAGTATATGATTACTTAACAAAACTCTTATCTTAGTGTAAATATGTAAACACTGTTTTAATTTCATATCACTTAAAATATACTATATAAGTTAATGTTCTAAATAAAATTGTTTACTTTTTTAAAATGTTATACGAAAAATAGAGTTTTTTTTCCGTAAATAAATAATTATTACTTTATATGTAGTGCTAATGGGCCCATCCGTCAAAACCGAATTTATTCATTAGCAATAAAAAAAAATAATAAGGAGAATGCGAATATTAAATAATAATTCATAAACTGTTTACTTTTTAGTGTTAGTATTTAATGCTAATTATATTCAGTATTATAAAACGACATAATAAATATTATAAATATTTATCCAATTAATTAGACCGTATTGTTGTATAAAATAAATAGGTATATAATATGTACGTATATAACAATATATAAACAACCCATCTAACTCTAGCTCAAATACGTTAGTTCGAAGCAAACATATTGTCACGCGTCGATGAAGTACAAAAGGCCGTTCACGCCAACCTAATCAAAAAGATTTTACACAGAAATATTTAAAATTAAAAAAAAAAATGACGTGGGCACCTATCACATAATATTATTATGCAGCTCGTGTA
Organism: Pentalonia nigronervosa; assembly: GCA_014851325.1. NCBI lineage: Eukaryota > Metazoa > Arthropoda > Insecta > Hemiptera > Aphididae > Pentalonia > Pentalonia nigronervosa. Next base: position 142,668 of record JACXSJ010000415.1, read on the forward strand.
TACATAACACAAGTTGTTTTCGGTGGTCTGCGCAAAATACTATATGCATGCGTTTTTTCCTCTTTGAAGCATATTCTGGTAAATTTTAACGAGGCGAAAATGTTATAAATGGCACTATAATAATAGTAATGACAACAATAATAACAGTAATAATACAATAGCTGAATGGCCGGTTCTTTTTGATTCTGTTGTTTGCAACGATGGTTTCGAGGAACCCGATTTCATTATTTTTTATTTCTCTGTGAAGCGATCAAAACATTCAGCTATTCAATAGTAGCCATCATTAATATTATTATATAATTTTTGTCACATAAACATCGTTTCTCGAGTTTTTTTTTTATCCAAAAACTCCAAAAACTTCATGTTTTTTATTTATATTAAGATCAAATCGAGAACAATATGGTATCGAAATGTTCCCACTGCGAGTTATTAATAACGATACTATTTTGATAGCACCTTACCACCTTCACTGTTTCGTAACATTTTTGTACATTATAAATAATACGCTAAACTCGTCGACCAATATTTTAACTCATACTTCTTTTTTTCACAATTTATTCCAAACACTTCTGTGAACGATATAAAATTAATATGTCGAGAGAATAAAATAAGAAGTTCCTTCGTAAATATGATTTTAAAACGTTTTTGAATTTCGGAAAAAACTACAAAATATATAACACCAAAAAGAGGTTATAATATTACGATTTACGACCAAGAATATGATTCACATCGTTCTTATAATCAAAGATGTTTCATTCTGATTTATTAATGACAAAAATGATTCATTGTCAAAATATTATCGAGTATTATACACAACAACAGTGAACACTCGTTGATTAGAAAAATATTATATTTATTTATAGTAGTTTTTGACATTTTCTTATTAGAAAATTTAAAAATCACACAACTCAAACGTTTTTTATAGATTATATTTTTTTTGTCACCTTTATGTTGGTAAGTAAAACTGTTTTGATTTATAAATTATATACTTTACGAAATATTTAGAGAGATATCTCTAGGTGATCATTGAATACAAAAACACAACATCTTATGACTCAATGAGATCTCCATGTTACATCTCAGAGATTGAATATTACACAGAGGGATTATATTATTAAATCGTCAGTTATTGAAATAAACTTGTTGTTTTGAGATAGATTAATAGGTAGCTGAAAACAAAAAAGTTTTAAAATGAAATGTGGTCTTTTTAATATACTCGTTGAAAACAATACCACCACATATTAAAATATGCTTTTATTGCAATAAGATATTTGTAAAAAAGTTGATTACGTGATCGATAAAAGCCGCACAAGGGCATTATGATTATAATAATATTATAATGATATTATATTATTTTAATAGCCAATAATAATATTATTATTGACTATTGTTATCGGTATTATGAATTAAGAAATACATTTAAATAGTAATAAAATATGTAAATTGATAGGCTAGTATTATTTCTATTGTTATAATCGTTATAATTATTAGTAAACATATAGTACCTATACAAAATATTATTTATAATAATAATATATTGTATCTATTACTCTAACTATAAATACCTACATAATATAATCTAACAACATAGACGTGTTAAATTTTTATTATTATTTTTTGTAAATAATTATTATTATAATAATTATGATATCTAACTCAAGAGCACACAAAATGCTCAATCATATTGTTAAAACATATTCTAAAAACGACAAACTAATTAATACAGTAAGTAATAATTATAATACGAATGTAATAATTTTACTAGTAATTAAATATTAAATTTTTTTTTACAAATATAATAAAAAGAACTATTTTTATATGAAGATGTCAGAGATTCATAAAATAAAATGTAAGTAAAGTAACCTTAATAATTAATAGACCATTTTCTATAAAATGCATGTACTTTTATAGGAAAAAGACAACTGAAATCCAAAAAAACAGCGTTGTTTGCCAATTTGAAAATCCAACTATTAAAAATCTTGAATACTACTTGTTGTCAGAAGTAAATGTATGTGTACTAAAGTCCAATTGAATAAGTTATATTCATACATATTTTATTAATGGGAATTTGTAATATTATTATGTAGGTGTAAAATATAGTCTTAATTTTCTTAAGAACAATGACAATAATTATTCATCAATTCTGAAAGAAACTGTGGATATGCATGTTGAAAACTCTGAATCTATACAGTTTGATGCACTTAATATGGAAAGTAAGTAAAATATTTTAATACCTAGAGGAGTATTTATAGTCAATAATTTGTATATTAATAAATTAAGCAATTAAAATAAGTAATTTTTATTTTTATAAAAAAAAGAAATATATAGGTGAATTTAATAAATAAATTCTTTAAGATTGTTTCTTTTTTATTTAATTCAGGCAATGTAGAAACTTGGAAAAATGCTAATTATGTCAAAAATGAAGCAATTGTTATTTCTATTGCAAATTATGAGAAACAATTAATTTATGTAGTGAATAAAGCAGTTAATTCTATTCCAAATAATGGGCAAGAATTTGTTGAAGGTCACATGGAACCAGCAATTAGTGGCTTCTAACCAACGGAAACTAAAGACACTGTAAAAACTATAAGAAAGTGCACTAGAAATCCACATTTGTGTAAACGAAATATAAAAACAATGGCTAAAAATAAAGATGAAGAATATGTCAATGCAACTGGCATCATTATAAGACTAAAATTATTAAAATCTCCATGTGCAAATTGTTGCTTTAAATGTAATTCAAAATTAAATTTAGAACAAAAAGAACTTATGAAGAAACAGTTTTGGGTAATGAGTGACAAAAATAGGCAAAGGGAATTTATAGTTAGATATATTGATGTAGTAACTCCTTTATATCTAATAAATTCACCAAATTCCAAAAGTATAAAAAAAAATTTGGCCTAATTTTTAAGTATTGGTGATGATTTTGTAAAAGAAAGAGTATGTAACAAATTGTTTGAGGTTACACTTGTTGTTAGTGATAAAATTATAAGAAACAATCTTAATAATTTAAATAACGAAGGAATACTTAAAACTTTAAAACAAGATAAGAATAATAATCGAAAAAGAATTTCAGAGGGATTAAAGCTCGATGTTTTGAAACATATTGATTCTTTTTCCAGAATCTATTTAAGAGCTTAAACCAAAAAAGAGTACATTGATATAGCTTATCAGTTGCGACATGTACAAATTGTATGTTATACACCACAATAAAAATAGTACATAATGTGTTCTCCAACATACTATATTTTATTTAATCACCAGCGCAATATTGGTTTTTTTTCAATTTAAAAAAAGACCAATGTACTACATGTGTGGCATGGACAAACATGACAAATGAAGAAAAAGTGTCTAGTCGTGAAGATTATAATTTACACATTACGGCTAAAATACAATATAGAGAAGATAAATCAAAAGACATAGCTAAAGAGAGAGAAGAAATACTTAAAGTCAGTTGTTATGATATAGAAGTTGTGTTACAAATCTTATATGGAGATTTTAACATGTTTTATTATAAAAGAAAATTAAGAATTTACAACTTTACAATTTATGAGGCTTCTTCGAGAGATGGTTATTGTTTCGCTTGGAATAAGGAACAAGCAAATAGAGGTGCTATTGAAATAGCTCCATGTTTGTGGAAATACTTGAATGAACCGAACTTAAAAAGCATACCACTAATATTTTATTCAGACAATTGTGCAAGTCAAAATAAAAACAAATTTATAGTCACACTTTACATGTATGCTACAATGATGTTAGATATTCTATCAATAACACACACGTTTTTGTTATGTGGTTATTCCCAGAATAAAGGGAGCGCAATGCATGTTTATATTAAAAAGGAAAAAAAGTGTCTTAATGTTGGTCTAATTTAAGTGCCTGAACAGTGGATGCCAATAATAAGCTTAGCTCGAAAAGAAGAGCCATATAAAGTTATTCAAATGGGCACTGAAGACATGGAAGAATTCAAAAAATAATATACTAAAATTGGAAATAATTTTACCATAAATACAGAAAATGAAAAAATTGTATGGGGTAAATTTAAAGTGTTAGAAGTTAAAAAAGATTTATCATACAAAGTGTTCTACAAAAATGAATTTTCTGAAAAGGAATTCAAAACAACTGATATTAGAAAGGTTCCAAATCGAGGGTGTAGGTCTAAAGTCTTTTGTGAAAATCATTCTTTAAAACAGGCTTATTTTAAGCCACCTCACCTGAAATCACATTACAAAAAAAATCAAATTTAATCAGTCTATGTGAAGCAAATTGTATCCCTAACTATTATAAGCCATTTACAATAATTTAAATATTAATAACAGTCAAAATATGGATGAAGTCGATAGAGCTAGAGAAAAGACTGTAGAAATTAAATCCATTGTTTATAATTTTGCTGTTGAAATAAGTTTATTTTATTTGTTGATGTTAGTTTATTATCATAATAATAATATTCTTATTATCATCATGAACATTTCATTTTGTTGAAAATAATTTTTATTGAAATATTACGTTTTAATTTGTAATTAATGTTAGTGTATTAATTATTAATTAAGTGCAGTTAAAACCATAAATACTATTTAAAGCAATATATAAAATACTGAAGATAATATTATAATTATCAAAAGACTTATTACCAAAGTATGGATTGCAGTTAAGATAATATTTCTTGAACTATTATAGTATTAATATTTTTAGTTTTCAAATTTGTTATTATAATAATTTTAGAAACTGATTTAATACAATATCAAATAAGTACTTTGAAATAAATAGTTTTTATTTTTTTTATTTGTTATAAAATAATTTAATAACTGAGATACTTATCCCAATTGCTGTATAATATAATAATTCAAAAAATATTATGTATGGAGTACAATATTGTCTTCATTAATTAATTAGGTGCTGTTAAAATGGTTAGGAAATAAAATAATGAATATAATAAGGTCATATCTCAAAATATTTATTATTTTCATAAATAAATTATATTTCTGGAAAGTTAAGCTTTTAAAAGAACACAATTAACCTTATAATAACATTTCAAACATAATTTGTCATAATAGGAATAGCTGAAGATAAACATAAAAACGACTCTCAGAAATACTGTAAGATTATTGTGGTTTTAATTAAAACGACAAGTAGATTTTATAATTCGAATCAACGAATAAATATATTCACAAGAATACTCTGTTTCGAAAATATATAATGTATATTGCGTATAAGAATTGGTTAGTTATCACTTGTTACATATTTCAGGGAATAAAAATGTTAATCTGCATCTTCGTCATCGAAGTTGGTTACAGGTAGAATATAAAATCAAATTCATACTTTTAGAGGTAAAAAAGGAAAATTCGTCGTACTTTATATTGGGAAAACCAAAAAGATAATTATAATAAAGCAAAAAACGTTATTACGGATCATAAAATACATGAAATGATTTTCAAAATATTCTAGTTCATTTTGAGCTATTTATAGTCTTAAAATATTTTTCTATAAAAGTTGATGAATTATTTATACTCTGACAAAAAGTTTGACCACTTTCTTACAAGGTAAAGTAAGTTTGTCCGTAAGTTGATTTTGCTGATGAGCGTTTAAAGTTCAAATTTTTAAGAAATTGTATACACAAACGTATAATAATGATTTATCTTTAAACAAATTTTGTTATTATTCAAAAAACTATAGTCGTAGAAATTTAAACCAATCCTTATTTTAATTATAATATATCTTCTATATGTATTCAATAACAATTTTAAAATATTTTGACTAATTTTAAATTGTTATTATTATTATTTGAAATTTTAAAATTTTGTTAGTTATATTACTATAAATAATGTTAAATACATGTTATAATAGCTTAAAAAATTAGAAAATATTTACATTAATTTTAAGCAATTTTTACCATGATTCTAATATTTTTTAAATTATATTACTTGAAATTATTAACACAGGTCTATGGTACATTGGTGTTAATTTAAATGTTAATAATTCAAGTCATGTAATTTGAAAAAAAATATTAGAATAATACGGGATTTGTTTTTGGGAAAAAAACTCTAAATATAAAATTAACTCAATAACATTTGCAATAGATTAGATGAAAAAAATATCTTTACTGCTTAACATCCAGTGTCCATTCATAATGGATTTTTTTATTTAATAATAATAATAATAATATTATGTAGGATGATTTACCGTAGAATTCAAATTCAACGAATCCATTACATTGATCTAATCAAGGATCAGGACGAAGCACTCTCCATACCCACTATACAGCAGATTGAATTCCTAGGTTTTTTGTTTGTTTGTTAAATAGTGTGCATGTACATTATTATTGTTTAAGCCCTCACTCACGTTGAATTCGACGCACCAGCCAGTTGACCTCCTTGTCGACCACTCCTATTAGGTACGTATATTACAATATTATATTCAAACGTCAATTATATTTGCACTGCATATTGCACATTACATACCTATATTACTATTATTGTATTGATAATATATATACTAGATCGTTACCGCATTTTAGACCATTACACTTTACAATATTATATATAATATAGGTATGATGTCGAAATGTGTATCATTATTATTATTAACAATTATAATAATATTAAAATAATATAATATATTATATTATTATTGTAACTCGCATGTGCGTGTGTTTCCGTGGATAGGCATTTTTATTATTATTATAATCTTGATCGTGTACATTGAGGGCGAATTATTATCAGCGCAAATATATTGTTATTAAGGTGCAAGGGGGTTAATGATAAATACCACACTATGCTAATGTTACTATTAATACACCCAGAGATGGGCAAGTTAATGAAAATAATTAACACAAGTCGGGGTGTGAACACAAAATCGTCAGGTTAAAAGCCAATATTGGAAAACGTTTTGACTTAAATCAGTTTTATAAAAAACGGATCATGCGAAGAGAGTATTTTGTGCCTATCCACATATAATATTATTTTACCCGGAACAATATCATCAAATGTTATTATTGTATTTTTACCATTCTTATAATTTTGGTATTCGATCATATTTATTCAAAACCGTGTGCAGCAGTGATTGTTTCAAATCAGATATTTCAACAACAATTTTTACACTGACGCGGTGGATTATTTTTAAACCGACTGCAAAGAGTTAAATTTGTTCAAAAGTCAATTGATTAGAAAATTAACTCAAGCTTTTTAATTAGTCTGCAATGACCATTTTTAAAACTACCTAATATACTACTGTTATTACCATACCCCAGGTAACCATCGTCAGGACGCCGGTGTTACTTGTGGTATTATGCCATTGCACAACAGTCGGTTCGCAGCAGATAACCCAAGGTTGGGTCGCGTGTCACGGTAGGAATAATGTTATAATAATTATTATTTAGAACCCCTGCAGTGGCGGTCAGATAAGTAAATGCACACATGTATATCATAATGTATATTGTACAATACTGTGGATGGGATGATGGTTAATAATATATAATATTGAGGTGTACATTGTTGTCGGTGCAGTGCATACCTATTATTGCTATTATTGTTATTATTATTATAACTATCATTATGATATGCGTACGCCCGTCGAAATATAATATTTGATAATATTACATAATATGACATTCCGTTACCGTAAAACACACTAAAGCAGCCGGACCGTAAGATACAACGACATAATATATATATTGTAATAATATGTTATAGTATAATAACAGTTTATGCCGTTTCGAGGCGTGTGATGATTTTCGAAACGCGTTTACGGACCGAACGACGTACTTTGTTATTATAATAATATATCGACGGCGGAGGACTACTGTCCTATTATTGCTGTAGGTATACAGCAATAATAACTAATAATGAACAGCGGGTAAGCCTATACGTGGCAAGGCGAAACTGCGATGAAAACGTCGGTATATAATAATATTATTATGTAGGCGTATATTATTAACTTGTTTGTCGGTAAATAATATTGTGGAATATAAAATCAACAGGTGCAGAGCAACGATATTGTCCTGAATTTATTTTTTAATTTAAAGGCATCAGTTACATGATATTGCGTTTGCGCATTTTTTTTTCGATATTAAGTAAGTATAAAATTAACAACGGGATCATATAACATCATAATGCAATCACTCGTAATAATTTTTGACGATCACGTGTGAATTTTTTAAAAAAAAAATGTTTTGTCAATTCGAAGTCGAATGCGCTCAGTTCGTAATGATAATTTAACCTAGTGTGATTATGTTTATGACAATAAGACTCATTGCGGTTTATACGCATTTTCATAATTTGTTCTGAGAGTATACAGTTCGTGGAGAGTAAGAAATATCTACGATTTTTTTAGCAGAAAATGCTTAGAAAAAAGTTTATTGTGTATATGCATGAATATTTTAGGAATAACGGCTTAATATTTGAAGAACTTTTACATATTATGAAAAATGTAATTTTATCTTAATACCCGGAACCTATTAAAAATATAAAGCAAAATATTCCGAAAAAATGAAAATGATTAAAATATAAATATCATATTTATTAAATATTAATTTAAGATTTTTGGTGCGTACATAAATGCATGTTATTTTTTAGTGAATACAAATCCGGATTTTAAATTAATAATTAATATTAATAAAATATTTCAGTATTTATGAACTATTTTGTGGTCAAACATTTTTTGAATTTTTTTACAAACAATTTATATAATGTTTATAACGTATAATATATTTGGTTATTTTAGATTTATATCTCACAATAGTAAATTAAGGAGTTTTGATTATTATTTTCCACGTCGTTTCCAACGTCTTAATAATATAATTTTTACAATTATATAATATTTTTTAAAATATTTTTAATGTGTAATTTATATTTATGGAATTATTAATTCTGTTTTTTTTTCATTTTTACTTGAAGAAACATTAACCTTTGCATAATAATAAAATGAATGTCATACTGAATACAATTATTAATTGTCGATCAATAAGAATTACATATAAACTGAAAAATAATGTCTCCTATAATGGTTACATAAATTCCCTACTTATAGGTTTTTGGATAAATCATAACTTCAAGGTATTTTATAAAATAAAATTACAATTAATGAAAGGTAATAAACATTTCGGCATTCAAAGTTTATTTAATTTGTAAACGTATATATTTTTATCAAAGAATATAATAATGGCATTCGCATTAAGCTTATGACTTTTAAAGTGACAATATTTATTTTATAGTATTTTTAAAACAATTAAATAGTAAAACATAAATAATTTAGTTCATATAATCAAAACTATATAAAGTGGAATTTTTTTTTTAATATTATTACAAAATACTATTAATTATTTACGTTGTACATATTTTTATTAATTAACCGATCAAACTTAATTTTTTCAATCAGTAAATAAATAGAGATCATATATTTCATGGACGTAAGTACATTATTACTATCGTTTCAAAGGCATTTCTTTGAAAAAAAGTCTTATAATAATATAATATCGTGTACGTCATAGGTATTCAATATTTTTAATTGGATAACAAGCGTGGTGACAATTTGAATAAAATATAATATTATATAAATTCAATAAAGCAATAAAATATAACAGAGAATCGCTCAACTAAAGAAATTTATATTTAATTTCTATTCAATACAAATCAGATTTAAATAGTACGAGTCGAATTAGTTCACGTTCAACCGCCGCCATGGTATGACGGAATGAACATGACCAGAATCATCAACTTCCTTGACATTCAGTTCAGTAGCATTAAACATAATACAATTTCATAAGGCAAGATCGAAGTTCGAAAACAAAAGAGCAATATTTTATTCCCAGACGCAACTCAGAAACTAGTGCCTTTTCATTAAGCATTTATGCTCGGGACAATTAAACTGGCAATAGAGTTCAATATAACCCACAGAAATATATATTATATGCATGTATACGGACGCAACGACCCAAATGCAATTCAATTTTTCCCCTAATCATAAATATCTTATACGTGCTAGAAGTCGCGATATTAATTTATTAATTAATTAATGTATTAGTTAATACTCGAATTAAGAAGTGATTTACCTGAAATATTATTTCAATGCTGCTATATTTATATCACAGTTTTTAAGCACAAAATATATTGTATGTTCGTGTCGAATTATCTGGAATAAACTGAGTGTAGGTGTGTCATAGTATTAAGACACAAACATTATTTCCAAATTATGTTGTCATGTGATATAGCTGTTTTGTGGTATATATCGTATACTGTGAATAATTCAATTTTATTTTTAAATATTTTAGAGAGAAAAAATATGTACAAAATACCATCTACGCGTTAATTAATTTTTCAAAATTGCAGTGTAAATAATAGTATAATATCTGGCGTTATTATTTATATTTAGTTGATTGGATGTATTTCGTTTTAAATATCTTTTTTAAAAATACAACAGCATAAAATATAATAATAATATGCTGTATAAAGATGGTTATAAAATACCAATATTTATATCAGAGAGATCCTTAAGAGATTTTTAAAATACTTTTAATATTAATTATAATTATTAAAAATTCTAAATTGCAATACAAATTCTTATGTTAATTTATTACAGCATAGTTGGATAGCTATGGATTTACGATGTTTGAAAACCAAACTTGACACCTCCGATGATATATTATTATTATTATTTATTATTATTAGTTACATCGCTAGTGTTGATTTTAAATATATTTTAATTTTCTGCGAAACCTCTTGTCTGCGTTTGACAATCGGAATATTTTTGACCAAAGTCCATCATGGTTGACCAAAATATTAAATATATTTTGTGGATGTTTAGTTTTTTTTTTTTAATTTTAAAGCGATCCAAAAAATAAATTTGCAACAGTGATATAGGATACTTACAAAATTACCTACTCACAATGCCATTAGTGATTTAGTAATTTTACAATGGATTCAAATTAATTAAAAATACATATCGTCATAACTTTAGTGGTGTGTCGAGGAGGAACTCTGAAGTATTAACTAGTACAAATTTTGGGGACAATCAAATCTGCTGGACGGGACACATAAAATAGCGATTGACAGTCTACAACTCAGTTTATTTATTGCAATTACGTGTCATTTACCTACCTACGCGTCAGTGTCAATTATATAAATACATATGTTCAGTGTTATAAAAATGTTGAAACCACGGCCTGGACCGATTGTGATAGTTATAAATCGATAGCAATCCGAGAAAATGTTTTGAATGAACCATGCTCTGAGTTGCATATTATTATACTAACCCATACCAATATATACTTAGACTATTATCTATATACCCGTCTGCTAAAGAAATGAACGATGTTAAATGGTTTTTCCGTCGAATCGTCCGAAGACTGCTGCTGCAGTAACTGCACGCACATAGATGAACGCGAAGCGATATTTAATTTAAATCGAAAAAATGCTCTAATCGAAAACATATTGATCTTGTTTTTTATTTTTTTTTTTAATCGAATTACATTTTTTTCCAGGCCGAGCGCGTTGCGTATTTCCAACATCGTTTTGACAGCTCTCCGTTCTTTTAATTAACCCGAACAAAAAATAAATGTTAATATTTTCTCCGGGAAAATAAAATAAAAATAAAATGTTTTCTCTAGAAAGCAATTTATAAGACAGTATCATTATTATTATTATTCGCTTATTTTGCATTGTGTTTGTAGGTAAGCGAATTTACAGTAGTCATAAATAAACACCCAACGACTTAGGTACAACTATGCAAATGGTTCGCCTTGGCAATCAAATAGTCCATCGCGACACGGCGGTGACGGGAATGAAAATGTTGTAAATAATACATATAATTCACCGAGAGATAAGTTTTCATGTCGTTCACACTGCAAATTCACCCGAGTTTTTTAAATATCCGTTATCACACATTCATAACAACGGTATAATAATATATATATATATATTTATATATAGTTTTCGTATCATATTCCAATTACACGGCAGCAATTCAACTTGATCGTTGACATAATGATGACATATTATAGGATATTGCCGTGCAAACACGTCAGATTATGAACCGCTTGGGAAATGTAAAATATCTTCTCCATTTGACTATATACCGAGCTATATAGGAAAATTCCTTTTGGTTAATGTCTGTTGCATTACCATTCGCCTTGTGAGTAATAACTGTGTTATACAATTAAAGAACAAAAGTATAAGTAATCGATAATAATGTTATAATGTAAATCATGATGAGCATTAGTATTTCATTGTGTTTTTTGGTACATGAATCTTAATAATTTACAATCGAATTAAACAGCTTGAATAAAAAGTCAACTGGTTTAGTACATTAGATTGTATACAATTTGTAAATATAATGGAACATTTATTTGAATTTTTCAATTATTCATAATTTATTTTTTTTACTTTCTACTAATCGTGACTCACGTATCCGTCGTTTATAGTATGGTCTAGCGTATTGCGACGGAAAACAAATATTTAAGTTACGAAAACAATTTTTTTTCCAACCAAATATTTAAATTTTAAATAAATAAAAATTAATATTCAATGACTAAACAGTTTATTCTAGGTATACGTTTTTTTTTATTTATGAATTTAGATATGTATTTGATATCAAACATCGTATGCATATCATGATTTATAGAGAATAAACTCGATTAAAAGCATTGGGAAATAAACAAACAAGAGACACATAAAAACTATTTTGATATTATATTGCGTAATATTATGGTATTAATACTTATATTTCTATGTTTCGCAGGGTTGTGTGAAACTTGCGAGTCTGTCCGACTGGCGTTTTTTTTGGAACGAAGTGAGTTGGCGACACTACTATTGATTGAATAAAAATCTAACTGACATTTCACAATTTCATCTCCGTGGTGCACATGGGCCACTGAGACTAATATTTTAAATTTCAGCGTGCTGTAGATAACGCTCTAGGCTCATCATAATGTGACGAACGAACCCAGACAAACTATGTTATCTTCGCGGTATATTATATAGTTTCTATTAATTCCCAGGGAGTTTACAAAAGCTTTTTTTTTTTTTAACATTTACAATTTAGTAAGAATGCAAGCATGAAATATATTATTTTAAATATGTCAGTGAAGTATTGAAAGTTATGAATTTTTATTTTCGTGTGAGTACAATAAACTAATAAATAATGTATATTACATAATATGACCACTATGTAATGAGAATTTTGTACCACTATAAATTTTTGATTTGTGGTTGGGATGAGGGGGGAGGGTGGAATAAACTTCTAGAGCGCTAAGCCGAATGCCCATTCCCTCATATCCATATATATGCATATTGTGTACTATCAGTGTATGTACCTATATAGTATGTATTCTATTTATTTTACAAACTGTTATAAATTATTATTAATATTGAACTATTATGATGTATGGTTGTACGAAAGTTAAACACAGTTAAACAAATATAATATTATAATATATTATAAGTCATATAGAAGTGTATAACTATAATATTTGCATATCTACCTTTGCCAATGTTATACAATACACTGTAAAAAAATTAAAAGCAATGTATAATAAATAAAACAATATTATACACTTTATATGAATACTGAAATCCACAGAAAAATGTAAATACACAGAACTTATAAACTAAAAAGAAAGTAGATACCTAATTAATTTATACTATATAGGTATTTATTTTAGATTGTTATATTTTATTATATTTACAAAAAAGACATTATTAAATCCTGTATAACATAGTAATGATTTCAGCAATGGTTCCAAACAAAGAAGATTTTTGAAGAATATGATATTTTTTTTTTTATAAATTACAGTTGTATATATATCCAACCAACAATAATATTATGAAGATATTTCTGAGCTTCAACTACAATTTTATATTTGTATATCAAGTCCTAACCACCCGGGCGAAACGCAAAGGTATTACATGCGAGCTAAACACAGTCCAAGACGAGTATAATAATTTAATCCGACGAGACGACGACTTATGGGTAAATAATTATCTCATACGGTATAAAATATATAATAATATTTTACTCAGCAAACAAGAATTTATTGTTTCACGTGGCTCGTATATAATACACGTAGTTTTAGATTCGAGTAATGTAATGCGTTTCGAATGTTACATTGGCTACGATATTATTATTATTATAATATAGTGTTTTAATATATCATTTCGTTTTATAAAGTCCAACAACTATATCGTAATAGAGGTTAATACGATTATGCACTGAAATGTCCTGTGCGTGTAGGAACTACATAAAAAAAAAAAACAACCCATCCGTTGCAAAGAAGTGTTTGAATATTTCTAAGCGAATAAGCTGTACGGATAAAGTTTATTATCATTATTTACATGTAGTGTTTTATCGCTTTTGTTTTCTTCTAAAGTCCCCCGGCCACCCACACACCCGTCAAGTGTAAACTCACCTCGGGATACATTTTATATCCCTGGAAAATCGAATTGCCAGACACCTCTTATGATAAAATAAGTGATTGCAAAATGGAGAAAAACGCGCGTGCTTTCTTGGTGCAATTGAACTTCCGCAGAGTGGGTAGCATTACGAACGTTTGAACCGTCATAAATGTGACTTTAACGTACTTAAAAACCCGACTCGTTAATGGCGTCTTATCGACGCTGATTTCCCGTAATACGCGGAATAATAATGATAATGCTAATAATTATTATAATAAAGCGATACGATATATCAAATGTCTGAGCATATATTAAAACGAAAATAAGTAAAATAAAAAAATAAAACAATCATTCTGTTTGGTCTGATATCACGGACACATTCGATTCGATCGTTTCAGTCAGAATTTATAGTGAACCGCTGTAGTTCTTTCCGGTTATGATTTCCGACGATAGCACGTGATGTGGTGAATGAATGTGTATAATATTTGTGCGATAATTTCTGTACTGTAATAATAACAATAACAACCAATTACATTAATCGATGTACCCAATTTACTGTGCTAAATAATACAACTCGAACTCATTACATCGACTCCGTATATTTTTTAAATAATGTTTACTCAATTTGTTGTTTAGTAGTAACGGACAGACGTTATATGCCATACGGTGTCGCGTTAAAAAATAATCTTCTATTATTACATCGGTCACCCCATCCTCGCACTCTCGATCTAATGAACCGTAAGTATTAAATACGTTATTACCTACTTCTTGTGTATATATACATTTTGAGAAAGAAAACGGATGCGCAGGGGAAAATAAATGTATATCAATAATAGGGAATATTTTAAAAGACAATTCCTTTGAGTCTGGCTTGATCAATTTAGTCTGCAATAATATAGCCGGTACGGATGGTAGGCGAAATTTGATTTTTCTTTTTTTACTTTTCTCTGATCGACCTCGATATCCGCGTACAGGAAGTACGTGCTTGTGTTTTACTATTAGTGGTGTTTCCGGTTTTTTTACCATCTACGATTCCAAATCGTAATTGTAGTCTAGTAGGAAAATACGCTATTTTAGAGAATGATATATTATTATGTAGCTCGAAATGTATTTATCTTTCAAAACATATATACAGTGTTTTACACTAAATATTACTAATTCGCCATCATACCCGATTGCGATAAATAGCTTGATTTTTAGTTATTATAAAACACGACGTAGATTTTAAATATTTGTTATGATAACAGTAAGCTATGTCATCTATGAGACTGAGATCTTACACAAATTACAACAAAGTATTTTGCATCATTAGAGAAAGAGCGAAAATATAATATACGGTGAGCCATGGAATTAAAAAAAAAATTATTTCGTTCATACAATTAGAATTTATTTATGATTATTTTTCGATTGTCAGACAAATAGTAGTCACTGGCGAATTCAGTTGTATAAATATCATAAAAATAATGTTTTTTTGAAGTTGTCATTGTTATTGCAGTTGAGCTTTGTACGAAATTGCAAGATAAGACATAATAACTATTTTTTTTAACTCCTTATTTTAATATAGTAACATATAAATTAAACTAAAAATAAAAAGTTTCTTTTATTTTTTTTTAAATTGTAAGAATTACAAGTTATAATAAAAAAAAACTTAACTTGGATATAAATCAGTTATATATATATTTTTTGTTTTTCTGAATATTTACATTCTACGACGAAGCACAATAAAAACATTTAAGAAAATAATTTATTCAAAATTATAAATATTATATATTATTAAATCTATTTTACATAAAAACAATTGACAGAGCAAATAGCATACAGGGTAGATCTGTACTAAAAGAATTTTTTTATGATTTACTTTTACAATAATTATATAATACTCATAACATTATAACATTTATATTTAATTCATTTGAATTTTTGCTATAAGAACAACTATGTTAATAATATATTTTAAATCAATTGGGTTATACAATAATATTAGCTAGGTATGAAACCTAAATAATGTGACCTGCCTTTCATGAAAAAAAAAATGTTATGGTCCTGTCGATCCTAATATATCGATTAAAATATATTATTCTCTGAATAAGATTGAATTGGGCTAACGTGAAAATAAAATAGATATTTTGTAATTTATATTATATCAATTTAACCCAAAGTAAATATATCAAAATCAAGTATTATTATTAGAAAATAATTTTACATTTGAGTGATTTAATGTATTAGCTCTAGAAGAACAATTTATAAATGTACCCAACTTTGCTCCAATTATACAGATTTTAGCATATTAAATTATAAACAATTGTTTAACATCAAATGTACAGGATCAATTAGCGGGTTTAGGAAGTTTTAAAATTTTAGGTAATATTGTTATTAGCTTTGCGGTGCGTCAAATAGTGTCGATGTAAAACATGTTAATAAATGGAAGTAAGGTTTAATTTAAACAGTGAAGGACATGAACCTACAAATATTTATAATGGTGACGAACAAGATTTACTCCTTAAATAAAGATTTATTATTATTCTTTCACGCATTACAAAGTAAAACATTATCAGTGAAAAGTTACAATAAAAATGATGATAAACTTCTCAATGAAAGTTTAACCATATCTGTATGTGCTGATATGAAAAGAGAATTTAAAAATCCTCTTATAATCGATAAAGCAAAAAAACCAAGATGTTTCAAACATTTGTATCTGATATATAATTCCCCTTTTTCACTACCTGTTTAAAATGTAAAAAAATATCTGGACTCAAGCTTTTCCTGGTTTCACTATAATAATGAGAAAATTTAACTCCGCGTGATTTTAAAATCAATTTACTGATTAGTAGCCGCAAATTATTAAAAACAATTGAACTCGTTAGGAATGTTGGAGCCGAATTATTTTTGGCACAAAAACTTACCACACAGTAAAAACTCTCACGAATTGTGAAAATGTCCTTGAAATATGATGACATTATGCAGGTCTGATTGGAATCCAATTTTAAAAACTCTATTTCCGGATGATGTTATAAACGTCAATACATCATAACTGTTTGGGAATTTGGAAATATATTTTTTTGGTATTATTCAAAGTTAATTCAAAAAACAGAGTTATTTGCCACCTGAATAAAGCTTTCTTCTTTTAAATAAATAAAAAATGAACAAAATCTGACAACTCTACGAAGTGTGATATTTTTTTCCTGTGAAGTCGTTTTTGATTGTGGAATTGGTTTGATTATTTTTCCATACGGATTATTGTCCACCCCGCGTCGTCTAACTATGAATTACCTGCATATTTGTCGCATAGTAAATATTCTGCTCCAACATTCTTAAGTTAAAAATTACTTAAAAAAAAAAAATTACTTGTTATGCAACTTCATTAAATTACATTGAACTTAAAGTTTTTCTCTCGTTAATGACCAGTCTTGTACAGTTTTCATATGACATACATTTTTGATATCTATAAACTTATTAGTAATTCGCTCGAGGTAGCTTTTTATGCATATATCATAGTACATACGACACATACTCAAAACGCGTTTGTATATTTAATTCAGTTCAAATGACTATATGACTACATACACGGTACAGGTAATAATGATAAAATCAATTTATTATTAATTTACTTTCAAACAAAGTAGTGCAGTGTTATTTGTGCTTTGTGCAACTTTAACCACTCGTGCAACCATGTAGGTGGTACAGATTTAATATCTCCAAAGTTTCCTAAACTAAGAAAAAAAAATTTAACAGTTGTAATTTTAATTTTATCATTTTATTAATATTAATCACGTTGTTAGAATGTTGATAAATGTTGTTATTAGCACAAATTAATATTATTTTTTCAAGTGTAACACAATTGTTGTATACTTGTACCTACTCATTACACGTTTTCAAAATATCTAAATAGTTTAAAAATATGTTAAATGAGTATAAGGATACGTCATATTATAATTTTAATATATTTTTTCATGATTTTTAATTGCAATTATTTAAATACATTTTTATATTTGAACATTACAATTTTAATAATTGATCTTTAACAAATTAATTTATTCGACAAGATTCACTAATGATGACGAATTGTGATTTATTTAATTTATGATTTCAAAATATTTTTTAATCTGAGATAGTGTTATTTTTCTCTTTGGATTACAGTTCATTAAGTTTTATCATTTACACTTGTAGACATTTCAGATGTTCACCTCGAGACCTTGGAGGCGTTCTGTTGGAAAATATAAAACATTCACTTGTCTACAGTTGACTGAATAAAAATGTGTATAGTAATAAAAAAAAAAATGTTAACTCGCGTATTTATAACCTAAATTCATTTTCTGAACCCAAAAGAATAAAATTTAAATCATGATGCAACGACCGCGACGGGGAAAATGTGTGAACACGCAATTATAATGCAATATGCATTTCACTAAAATACATTATACTGTGAAAATAAAATAATTTAATCGAGTGGCGTCATATTATATTTTCAATGTTTTGTTAATCTGAAATTCATAAAAAATAAAATATCACTCCTACCATGTTTTATGAAATGAAAAAAAAAATGAATTAGGTTTTAAAATGTATGTAAACGAAATAGTATTATAAATAAATAATAATTTATGTATAACCCATATATACATATATATACCTAATGGTCCTAATGTAATAGCATTTTGGAAATTCGTTCTAAATTTAAGTGTTTGTTCTGATAAACAAACGTGAACGTCGTCTCTATATTACAATAATCCGTCAGGTAGGTACGAAAAGAAAAACATTATTATTATATTATATAGCATTTTCCAAAAAATAAAAAAATACTCAACTAAGCCCTGTCTAAAGTGAAATTGTTTTTTTACGGTGACTTATTTCGTAACTATTATTATTTATTGCCATTATTTTTATCGCGGTAAATTTCAAGACGACTTGGGCAAGAGGATTAAAAAAAATAATAATAATAACAGAAACTACAACAACAATAATAATAAGTCCTTATTATCTACTAGGCTTCGAAATCAATTAACTACCATCAATATAATAATTTATATATACCTACATGTATCGTTATAATGGTAAGTAACAATAATAATAATAATGATATGTCACGAGCTGTATGCCGGAAAAATCGACTCTACAATCGCAACAATGACACGAGACGTTTGTACGACAATATAATAATATGTTATGTGGTATACAACTTCGACTTAAAAATAAATAATATTGTGTAGGCATAAATTATAAGGTATACAGTGTACATTGGTTAGCCGTTCACCCGATTACCTGCATGTTTTCATTTAATAGTAAATTTATTAAAATTCTGATTTTTTGAATCATTAAAAATATATACCTATATACCTATAGGTACTTTAGGATCGTATTTACAAATCAGGAATCGTACTGAAAAAGACCGGAACTTTGAACAATTTTTTTGAACCTTAACCGAAACTTATATTTTGATATAGATATTTTTTTGGTTACAAATTCCTATAGATATTTTAAATATTTATAATATATAGTAATAATAAGGAAAAACTAAAAATCATAACGATAAAATTATGGATTCGTAAATGTATATCAATAATATTATATGAATATTATGATTTTCCCAACCCAAAACCGAAATCGAAATTTTACATTTATTAAATCTAAACTCAAATCCAAACCGATAAAATCATAAAGGATAAAGTCCCTGTTTCAAATACTTATTTTTTGTGTACCCTTTAAGGAAGTGTCTTGCGGCGATACAATTTTATTTTTTTGAATGAGATTTTGCCTTTTTTCCTGTAAATTATTGAGCAGATGATTTTTAAAAACATGTTGATGCATCCAAATCAAAATTCGAATGAGTAGTTCTTGGCCAATATAAATGTATGCACAAATAAGAACGACAAGAACTTGATAAAAGATTTAGAACTTAAAAAGATAATATGGGTGATATGAGGATGTTATATTAATAAATATTATTCTACCAGAATTTTATATAATGTAAAAATTGTTTGAGTATTATAAAAATGTTTAAGATATTAGATTTAATATTACAACTTTATTATTGTTTTGTAAAGCCATTTAGACACAAGGACTAATATTTTTTGTTATATTATATATTGTAATAGCTTGGAAAACAATTCGTTCAAATTTTGATTTAAGTACTTTGAATCTCAGACAAAAGGTCGGAATACAAAAAGTCAATTTTGAATAAAGTTCGGATAATATTTTTTATATAATATTATATTTGATTACTTTCAAACTTACCTACATTTTACAAATATTATTAAAATGTAAATAATACAAACATCGTCCACACTACAATAATAATAATATTCAAATAAGAAATAATTATCAAACAAAAAATTGAATAAGAAAAAAAAATATATATTTTAATATAATTTATATTTTTGGACTTTTAATCTGACAAAAGAAATGTTGTCGGACGTATTGTCTGAGTGGTATAAAATCTAGTCTGCGTTATTTGTTCGACTTTTTACTAATTATCAGAAATTATTCCAAAAACATCATTTGCATCATAAGTAAAAAAGATGAGTACTCATTTCAAAAAAAAAAAATGTTTCTATTACCATAGGGCACACCTTAAATGGTGTAAAAATATAAGTATTTTAAAAAGTTGTCCTAAGGTAAACATAAAAGTTCTGAAAAATCAGAATTCGTATAAATGCATTATTAAAGAAAAAAGTGAGCATACTTGGTGAATCATCAGTATAATATAATATTATATTTGTACTTCATAGTATACGCATCACATGTAGTCGGTAACCAAAACAAATAGACAATGTTTTTTAACTTGTGCACTGGACGATCGTTTAGAGGGGTAGGTAACAAAACAATACCAACAGTGGTGCAGCAAGGACTGGATTTTTTTTTTGTTTTGATACAAGTGGGGTTATTTTTTAGGTGGAAGGAGGAGGGGTTGTCACCAACAATTTGATAAATGCCTCGGATATACAGACATACCGAAAATGTCTCCCTGCACAGACATAATATATTAGGTGTATCGTATATTTATATTTGTTTGGTTTTTTTTTTTTTTTTTTTGATAACTTTTTTTCACATTTTTTTATGATTATCTAGATACGATGTTTTAAAATAAAGATCGGTTACATTTTAGTCGTATAATATTTACAACATTAATTTCCGGTTCGCTTATCGAATTCACAACAGTAACAACAACAAAAACAAACCGTAATCGTGATTATTATCGTTATTGTTATTATTATTATTGCTTAGGTGGCGCTGCTCGTTTGCGAACAAACAAATACAATATTAAATATATACAATCCAAATATATTGCATATATATATATATATATATATATATATTACATTGTAGTGTAGGCTGGTTTTCTTTCCATCGTTTTAGCATTATAGTCACTAAAGTCGAACCAAAGACAGTTTGTGACAATGACTATAGGTATTATTATCAAGGTTATTAACTTCAAAAATTAAAATCAAAAGAATGGATGAGTATTTACTTTTTTTTCGTGTTTTGAAATATGAAAAACATAGAATTGCCCGGCTTATGTAGCCCGAATCTCCCAAAAAACAAACTAAAATGGCACACAAGGACAATAAAATATATTATATCGTTTGGATAATATTGTAATAATATGATTTATTATAAGCTGCGGAGCAGACAATAGATTTAGGATTTGCATGCTTTTTATTTTTTTATTTTGACAGCATTCCAGTTCAAGTGCGTATTATGGCTAGTTTTGGGCATATTGTATGATGTACTTGATACATTATATTTTTATTTTCGTTGTATTCCTATGATATTCAAATTAAAGGAAAATATTCATACTGGAATAGTATTGGTATAATATTATAGAAGAGAATATAGTAGGTATAAGAGTAGGTAAACACAATTATATCATATATACGATTGCATAATATTTCTGTTTTTTATAGTTATAAAAAATACTAAAACTCGTTTGCAAAAAAAAATAGGTTAATACTAAATACTATAAAATTTAAAAAATAAGCCATACATGAGTATGATATCGTACGACTATGACGAATACTGCATTTTGTTTGTATATTTATTTGTTTTCGTAATAAGTCGAAAAAATTAATTAATTAGTCTTTTATTTTTCTTATAAGTCCGTTTTTTTTATTAACAGCGGGATAATGTTTGAAAGCCTTTTACATATCGAAATCGAAATTGTCTAAACACTGAGATTCCTAACATTTATAATATATTTTTCATTAAAAAAAAAAAAAAATGATTTCTTAATACAAAACCATATATTGCGGTTTGGATTAGAGTGTACACTTAAGACTCGAAACTAAATTTAGCTGTTAGTATATTTTTGTTTTGTGAGATGACTATTTTTACATAATCATTAACCTAAAGATTGATTGAAAATGTTTTGATAATTTGGAGTTTTAAATAGTTGAAAAATATTTATGTTAGTTATCAAAAAAATATTTTATACGAATTCTAGGTTCGGAGTCCCTCACTAACCTGACTCCAGAGTCACAATGTATATAATATACATGTTAATTCACCAATCATACTCACCTCCATTTTTATTGTAATAATGAAAAAAAAATGATTTTTTAGGTATTTTAATATCCCTTCTTAATTACAATATTTTAAAATGCCCATTTTTTGTATCATTTAAAGACTATGTTGTCATCAGTATACACATTTTACCGCAGCGAGATATATGTAGTATGCCTAAGTGGTTGTCCGATCGTACATTGTTAAAATAAACATCATAACCGTTGTTATGTACCTGGCGATACATAACTTTTATGATTACTAATAAATAAGCAATGACCTCGATGACAAGGGGAAACCGTGTGCAGGTGGCACAATCGACTTGATAGGTGGTTGACAAACTCTGTCACATGTTTGGGAAATTGACAAGGCTAGACCAGCTACGAGAAAGTACTTGAGAAATTAATATAAGTAAATTCAGAGAATAGAATAAGAGAAGTCGGTCTACAAAAATGTATAGATACCCGTGAGCAGTAGAACAAAAGAAATACACACAGGATTATATTAGTATTTTGACTAACCGATAACCAAAATAAAAACCACAATAAAATATATACACATAATAAAAATACAAAACATCACATTGTGAGTTTTGTATAGATAATAATAATTAACTATTAATATAAGAATATTTGATCAACGATTATCATTATCATTGTTACGTACCCCATCATAAAACATGTATAAATATCATGCCCTTCGTCTAAGGTGATGACATACTAAATTCAGCAATTAATATCAAAAAGTATGATTAGGTTGCTCATGAAGGACGTGTTAACACATTACTATATTAAAACTAAAACTATAAAAGTGTAGTCACACGTCTCTTCTCGGAAAAGACATGATGTCTGTGAGGAGGAAATGAATGTAAAATAAACATAAATTATATCTATTACATCAAGTTTTCATTTCTGAGTTGATATCGACGCATGTTAGGACGTAACATCATAACAACCACGGGCTATCGCAACTCGATGACAAAGCGTGAGATCGATGGCATTTCCGGTAACTAGCACGTACGTACACGATAACAAATGAGGTCAATGCTATCTTGCTAGGATGATGTAGGTACCAATAGGAAGAGTAGCCCATATATAAGGGAGCCCGAAACGGCTTCAATTCAGACGTCATATTCCCGGGCTACAACAAGCACCTTCACGCCAGTCTAAATACTGATTTTAATAAAACAACTCATTTCAACAATACAACAGTCTTATAATTTATTTAATATCACGACTACAAACTCCTAAGTCCATCACAAATGTCATCCTCTGGCTGGTATACAACACCGTGCTTGTTGTTTTGGACGATTAATAACACTAAGCAAGGTTTAAATCAGTGGTGACTCGTACGAGTATTATGACGGAACCGAAGTGAAATCGAAACGTTAATATATATGTATTGTAATAATATGTTATTAATGTTTTCACAAGATATTGAAAACTTTAAAACATTATTAATTTTTTTCTCTCTATTTTCCGTTGCCGGTGGATTAATCGAGAAACAATAGCACTGTGTGGTTTATAGTGCTTTAGCGTCGTAGCAGAGTAAACGGTGGTTGTTAACCCGGTAAGGTATGAAACAAAAACATGTAGGTATACAACGTATAATAATATGGGAGGGTGTAGGGGGGACCTTCTGCTTAATAGTTTAATATATAGTTACTCAGTTTCATACGACTTTTGGATTTTTATAAACCGATTAATGGAGTATTACAAAAATATCACTGAAAATAATACGATATAACTTGGTGTTTTTTTTAATAATTCAAAACATAAGTACGAAGATATCGTAGTGATATTCTTGCTTATTCTCTACCGACTAGGTAGACGTAGATTTAAGCAACTCGGAAATATCGACATCTATTAGTTTTAATTGAGACAATTCGATTTGAAACCGTTCTATACTCAATAATATAACGAATAAAATTATTTTTATGAAACACACGATATCATATATTATGTTATATTATTAGTTATTTTAAAACTAACTAACTTATATAGTTCCTTTCGTAGCTGCTGCTATTATTACATAGAAGGTATTTTGGTGCTGTCCACTACCATCAATGGATTTATGTGACGTAAACACCATCGTTTACGTCACATAAATCGACTCGAAGTTAGACAATCACTAGTGTGGAGGAAATGGCACTTGCATTATCTGCGCTTACATACTTTACAAAGCAAAATGCGTATTCTGATGATAATTCAAAACTAACGAAAGGACATCTCTCAAAAGACCTGCGTACTATAGACGTATTTGTGGATACAACCGGCATTATTAGAGTTGGCGGCCGAATTATAAATGCTAACATTCCGTACTCACATAAAAACCAAGCTTTATTACCATCTTATTATCTATTGACTATATTTATAATCGATTATTATCATATACGTCTTATGCATCCGGCAGAAATTGATCTCCAAACCTATGTACAGCGGGAGATTTGGATTCAATCAGCGTTTGCAACAGGTTAAGCCATTTACTATCACTGGAATAGACTACGCTGGTCCAATTGTTAAAGGACCAAGAGGAAGGTCTGTTATTCCATGTCTAATAAATATTTACCTATTCATTTGTATACCAACCCGATTTTTTCACTTCGAATTAAACTCTGATCTTACCACTGAAACCTTTTTACTTGAATTTAGATGTTTTGTAGCTTTCCGTGGACCAATTCGAGAAATGCACTGTGATTTTGGGACTCAATTCACTAGTACGTCCCGATTGCTAACACCATTTTACAAACTCACTCACTCTCAGTTGTTTTAAGATCATGTGCACAATCACTTATCAAAAGCACGGATAAGTTGTTACTTAAACCCACTAATGTCTCCATATTTTGATGAACGGTGAAAAATCGGCGTGAAGTCGGTAAAAACTAAAAACCCTCATATTCCAGGCAGTTGGCAACCAAACACTAACACTAACAAATGAAGAGTTAAGTAATCTGCTGATTCAAATCGAAGCCATGCTTAACTCTCAACCACTTAGTGCCACGAGTAATGACTCGCATGATCTGGAAGCTCTAACTTTAAGTCATTTCTCTACTCTCGAACCATCGATATCATTTCTTGAGCCAACTTTAATAGCCGTATGGTTATCGAAATTGCAGCGGTGGTGGCTCATTTCCAATATTCATCGACATTTCTGAACCCGATGGAAAAACGAGTATTTATCCACTCTTAAACTACGGAGAAAATAAACCGACCAAGATCCAAAACTATACATTGATAACCTCATCCTCATGCGAGAATCAACTCATTGCTTACATTGGAGCGTGTTCAAAATCATCATCTAGTAGTTAGACAAGATCATTCCAATCGAGTCCTCTGTATAATAACCATTCAAATGATATCCAATCATCTTACCCGTCTTGTTATGAAGTTATACCCTTTGTCAATCTGTTGAAGGATTCCTTTAACAGCGGACCCGCTGTTTACGCCCGTAAATGGCTTATTATTATTATTATTATTATTATGTATATTAATACAGTGAAACCTGACTTAACGGACACCTCTCTTAACGGACAAAATGACCAGGTCCCGGCAAAAAGATAAGCATTCTAATGTATTTTTTTCCTTTTATTACGGACACGGTCACTAATATTTAATCCAACAATTTCATAACGGACAAAAATTACCCATTTACCAATTATATTATCGTCGATTACGATAACGCTAATTGCGAGTACCTATTGAATTTATAAAGTCCAAGATATCCAGATATAAATTGCAATAACGTATAAATGGTAATCACGAGTATCAAACGTTTTTATTCAGTTTCTATCGGTTCGCAGTCAGAGTTGTACATTTTTTTCCTTGGCAATGCCACCTCCCGTGCCGCGTAAAGCTTTAAATTTAAAACAAAAGGTGGATATTATTCGTTTTAAAGACTCTAACGAAGGTTGGTTTATTCGTAAACTTGCTGACAAATTTGGCATTGGTAAAACGCAAGTGGCCGAAGTTTTGAAGAATAAAGAAAATATTTTACGTCGATACAACGAAAATTCCACAAACGAAAAATCTCGCCGATTCCAGAGGAACGGGCCAGGTGAATTGATTGATAAAATTGTTTTAGAGTGGTTTAACCGTGTAAGAAATAAAAATGTGCCTGTATCTGGACCAATCATTCAAGCAAAAGCTTTAGAAGTTGCCCGTGAAATCGAGTGTGATGATTTCAAAGCTTCCAATGGCTGGTTAGAGAGCTTCAAGGTAAGGAATAATATAGTTTTTAAATCGATTTGCGGAGAATCAGCTTCTACAAATCTATTAATTGTTAATGAATGGAAATCTAAAATTTCAGAAATAGTGACAGGGTATGAGCCACAAAACATATTCAATGTTGATGAAACTGGTCTGTTTTACCGAGCATTACGAGACAAAACGTTTTCTTACAAAGGGGAATCATGCTCTGGTGGAAAAATAGCTAAGGAACGTTTAACTGTTCTTCTATGTATCAGTATGTCCGGAGAAAAACTTAAATCACTCGTCATTGGAAAATCTGTCAAACCAAGGTGTTTTAAATGAATTGATGATAGTAAACTGGCAGTAGAATGGAAGGCGAATAGTAAAGCATAGATGACTACTCATATAATGGCAGACTGGCTTCAACGACTCGATCAGCAAATGAAAACTCAAAACAGAAAAATGTTATTGTTTTTTGACAATGCGACATCACATGCACATCTGACTTTGGACAATGTAACACTTATTTTTTTTCCTCCAAATATAACATCAACTTCTCAACCTTTAGACCAAGAAATAATAAAAAATTTCAAAGTTTTTACCGCAAGTTCGCACTACAACACATTATTGCGAATCTGGAGGACGCTCAAAATACACACGACCTGGCAAAGCAAATTGATGTTTTAAAAACGATTACATGGGTGAAAAAAGCGTGGACACAAATTTATTCATTAACAATCACAAATTGTTTCAAAAAAGCAGATTTTCCGTCCAGTGAACCTCCAGAAATCGAAAATGAATCGAATGGGAATGAGTTGATTAAATTAATGGAGCTTCTTCCGTTGCCTAGAAACGACGATTTTGCCACAATAGACAGTAATTTGTCTACAGAATGTAGCTCAGATAATATAGCTATAATTTTAGATGACATTCGAACTGAATTAAATCCCGTAGAATCCGACGATGAGCAACAAGCTGATGACCAACTAGAAAATTCTGAAATTAAGACGTTTTCAAATTATTCAGAAGCTCTTGAACAACTTATTTGTCTGAAAGAATTTTATTTAAATAAAGGCGATGAAAAGGGATTTTCATATGTGAGCGAATTAATTATCCATCACGAGTTGGAAATGACCAAATCGAAATTCAAAAAACAAAAATTGATAGAATCATTTTTTAAGAAATAATTAATAAATTTATACAAATACATATATACATAATTGTACATATACTAAATAATTAAAATTAAATTTATAATGTATGTGTATAATACATATTAATAAAGATTATACCTAATACATATTATAAAATATAAAACAATACAAATGTACGTAAAAATTGTAATTTTTAAAACATTGAAACCTGTCTACAACGGACACCTGTCTATAACGGACAATTATTTTGGTCCCGTGACTGTCCGTTATATACAGGTTTCACTGTATTATATAATTATTATATTATTATCGGTATTATCATGTCAATTAAAATTATAAATTGTACGCGATTTTCGGCAAGTGCACTTTTGCGGTTTTGCATTTTCTGTTATACAACATGGAACCGCGGTGTCAAAAGTTCTTCACAGAATACGAAACTGAAATTCACTCACCATAAATCGCATATAAAAGGCCGTGCGACCAATGGCTGTTTGTCCGCTGTTTCATTTGAGTCGTAGTAAGATCCACCCGGGCAGACTTAGGCGATTTAGATGGAAGATTTCCCCCAAACTCAAGTGAACGATTTGAAGACAATCAGTGGTGAAATGGTCGGAGTATTCCGGAATTGTACGGACGCCATTTTTGTCGCATTCCAAGGAGCAATAGTGGGAGTATTGTGGTGTTGCACCATTTTTTTTAACCTTCTTTAAGTTCTGCTTTCCCATTGACAGTATGTCGGTATCCACTCGTTTTTGTTTTTTTTATGCAGTTGGCATCCGAAGAGTACTAGAATACAGCAGTATTTTTACGGACGCCGGCGGTCGCACCTTATTATTATTTATGAACCATGTAATCGCGGGCTGTCATTATCACATTTATTTATAAAGGGGAATATTTTTTATGGTGTCAAAGTTATGAAGATTATGTTTGCATAATAGCGTAGAGGAGAAAATTTTGCGTAAAATGATATATTATTAGCCGTAAATTAATTATTTTATATAGACTTCAATAAATAGGAAATATTCCAATGTATGTTCTATAAATATTTTAATTTGCATTTATGGAATGACATCGAAAATAGAACGTGGCATTGTAGGAGAGATCGCGATTCGACCTCCAGTGACCGCATGGCAAACGACGTGTTAAAAAACTCAAAATTGTTCTTAATAAAATTATTATAAAATATATATCTCGCCAGTACGGCGTTTAATCTTATTCTCGTCGTTTGTATTTTCCTAAAATATATTTACCTACAGTCTCTTCTAAAGTTGAGACGACTGTATAATAGATGAATTTCGCTGTGGCATGAATCTACAGCGCCTACTGTTTATATTATTATGTATATAATATATGCTGTACAAAATACGTAACATTATATTGTATAAAGTCGGCTGCAGTGAGTTTAGCAGTTTCCCCCAAAAAATTGCGATAAATCACAATGACTGTTAATAACCTAAGATAACGGCGTTCTATATAATAACGCGTATTGATTTATTTTCCAATCCTATATATTATATGGTCTGACGATACACACTTGTGTATATTCTTTTTAAACCTACGACTGATGAAAGAAAAATATACTGTGATCATAATACGTATTTCCGCAAAGTACAAAAAACAAATAATACTATAGTATTGCTCGTAATTCGTTGTGTGCGTTTTCTTTAAAGTTTACGTAACGTCGCAATATAGAATAAAATATCAAAATAATTTCACAGAATATGCTTATTGATGTCGTTTGAGACCACGATAGTAATTTCAATATGCATTTTTGGAGAACAATGATTTACGTTCCGAACAAATGAAGTACACTATACTATTTCCTGTCAAGTTTGATTCGAAAGTATATTTCATTTAAGGTGAAACGTCTATCATAATCCATCTCCATTGTGTTGTATTGTTTTGTATTATTTTCAACGTTACGATATGCTCGCGTATGGTATATTTTTATGCAGGCTAAATATTTAAAAAGATGTTTAAATCCTACGAGCTATTATATGCCAATAGGCATAATGCCATTCTGGGAGTACTCGTTCTATTGAATACAAAACCCGAGTAAAACTGAATGAAACGAGTTGACTTTATTTTTTTTTATGTTTTACTCAAAGCATTTGGCAAACATCTTCAACATTTTTGAATTCCTTGTCAGTGCTTGAACGAATAACGTCCTGTTTCTAATTTTAATTCCAAATTCTTATAGATACTGTTTCAAAGGCTGGAAATTGCGAGTTCGATTGAATTCATCATCGCTCAATAGTATTCGTAAAATGAATAAGATTAATAATAAAAAATGTACATGCAAATACAGTTACTCGATGAAGATAAAAAAAAAAAAATAGTTCTATACTTACCAATTATATTACCGTTATTATAAACGTAAGGAGTATAATATGGCACAAAAAATAGATTCTCAAATTATATTATTATTTATACTGAAATGAGATAATAAAAAGTATGTTACGTAAGATTTTCTTTTTAATAAAATAAAATTTATATTATATTACTTATTCTGTAAAAGCACAAAGAAATGTACTCAGACTAAATTACTAATTTCTATTCTGTTATGTTTTTTTTTTTTTTTATTATTGAAAACGATCAGACGTATTAAAGGGTGACTTTTTTAAACACGCTTACCCCACTTTTCTTTTCAAAAGTATATTTAATCAAATTCTGACTTATAGAATCTTTTAGTATACGTAGAGATCATATTTTCGAATTTTTGATATTTTTTTTGTGCTACTTAAAGTGTCTTGTGGTGATACCAATTTTTAATTTTTAAACAAAAACTCCAATTTTTGATTACAAATTATTTAGCATGTAATTTTTTTGATAATTTTGATGCATGCTTAAAAAATTACTTTGTATATTGGTTTATTATAGAATTACTTATTAACTGTATAATTTAATTATTTTCAATAATGTGATCAGCGTTTTTATATTGTTTACATTTAACGTAGATTAGTACGTTAGGTTGGTTTGACTAAAAAATATGTATAAAATAATTTTATGATTTTTTTTTAAAAAGTAAATTATACTTAAATTTTTAAAGTCTCTGTTAAATACGTATTAAAAAAAATGATTTTTAAAAACTCATAATCCTCATACTTAATAAATTGTTATAATGTATCACTATATTAAAAAACATATGATTACATACGTTAAAATATTTAAGAATCAAATAATTTTTAAACTTTAAGAAAGTCATTTCATTTATATTTTTGTGTTTATAAGAATCGATCAAAATCAGTACTTTTAGTTTTATAAAATTTAAAAATCTAAACAAAACTCTGAAATCTACGAAAACTTTGAATTATTTATTTGATAATATTATTGCAACTATCAGATTGTAATCAAAAAAAAAAAAAAAAAAAATATTATCGGAACAAGGAAAATGAAAATATCTGATTTATCACGAAAACTAAGTACATTTGAATAAAGCGACAATAATAATTAATTTATCAAAAAATTAAATCATCAATGAATAATTATTTATAATTATTTTGGAAAAATAACTGTAAATTGTGCATTTTATATATGTATACTATTAAATTATTTGTTAGTTTGTTAATTTATTACTTTTATTTATATTATTATTTAGAGACTGTCATCATTATCGGTGTAATTTCTTAGTCGCTGTCGTCACTAATATCATGTTTATACGTATTCCAACTTCAAAACGGAATAAGTTAGTACATTATATATTAATATAGTATAGGTATTCATTTATTATAACATATAATATAAATATATATCGAAAAAAAACAAATATTTTACATTTGATATTGAAATTAAACTACAAATATTTAATGATTTGTGATATTACAAAATTTGTGGTATTTTTAATTTATTGTAGGTAATTGATTGTTTTACATTAAAATTATGCTTGTATTTTTTTTTTTCATAACCAAATACGTAGTTTTGTTAATACTTTATATGGTTTTACTATAAGTTTGACAATTATTGTTAAAAATAAATGATTATATTGTATACATCGTAATATAACACGAACGACATAGAAAATGGCTGTCTTGTGTGTCAATTGAACAACCAAGTACAAAATAATATGCTCTCGAAATTTTAAATATTATTTATTTACAAAGCTGTAATCTGGTGTTCATTCTTCGAACTCTAAAAAAAAAAAAATTGAGAAATTGAGCAGGAGACATTATACACGGTCCGATCCATAAATTTAGCGTATTCGTCCGTCAGACAAATTAGAGATAATATTCTAATAAATTAAAATCACCAATTTCTTTGTCATTGATTTGTTTCCCCAAACCGTCGGCATATGCAAACACAGAATTATAATATATATATATAATAGCTTATCGTTGTAATATGAATCTACTTGGCTGTAAGATTTTATTATTTATTTACTCTAAGTTCATTCATAGATGTGTTTCTTTTTCTATCGAAACTAGGTCATCTGGCAGATGACATTTCTATTTGGGATTCCGGCATTGTCCCTCGCGAACGAGGGTTGACGTGAAGAAACACAAGGTTTGTAAAATAATAATAATAATAATAATGTATAGGGGATCGGGCAGAGAAAAAAAAATGTTGCACGCATACGCCATCCCGTTTACGGCATTCGTAAAACACATATTATTATTATAAATAAACAAAAATCCGTTTATTCTTCTGAGTCGGGTTGCGTAGGAAATGGGTACGTTTCGATTACGGCCTCATCGCCTTGTGCTTACAAAACACAGGCCGTGTAATCGGTCGGCCGGCAAATTATTAATATTATTATTATTATTACTATTGTTATTAATATAATATAACTGTCGCAACGTGGAAAACGTCAACCGATGACCACAATATTTATGCTATTTCATAATAATATGACACAAAGCACGCGTGTTCATCAGATTCGTATATATTATTGTATATATGTATATAAAGTACGGTGGATATTTATACATATATATATATATATAGATCCCTAACCCCTGAAGTCCCTTGCGGATTAATGTTATTTATATGTCACATACAGGATGGTTATTTTATCAGTAAACATTCATATTTTCGAAAAGCACATTGAATTTTTCGAAATCTTTTTTTTTAAGCATATCATATTTTATATCATTCGATGTTGGTACCTTTTTTTTTTTGGCTCTTAAGTCTTATGGAAGCCAGGATTCATATAAATAATATTGACTATTAGACAAACAGTCTTATGTTAATCATAACCATAATATAAAAAGAGAGTGATGTTGTCACATCATAGGTGACAAGATGAGACACGATTGGGGCATATTTTATATTTTTCCATTGGCATTTATTAAAAACTATAAGATGACTCGATTTAAGATGGAAATTTTTCATTTATAAATTAACAGTTAATATCGGTGGTAGTTTTCTCAAAAATCACGTTATGCAATAAACGCGATAAAAGATTTTTGAATTATTGTACATTTGCTATCAATAATTTTTCAAAAAGTTTTAAATAAATCAAACGGAATTGCGACTCAAAAATTCACCATTATAATAATCACCCTATATAGTTGTAATAATAACGAAATTACATTTCACATCTGTAGTACACGTTACTGTAAAATAAAACACATTATGCCTCACCCAAGTTCTAAACCATCACTTTTATACATGCTCATAACCACAACGACCAGAATGGGGAGTCGTAAATTATAAATACACATAATACAACATGTTCAGACGTGTAGGACTATTGAAAAAAAATGATTTTATTTTTACTGGATTTTCATTAGACAATTTTAGATTTATTATTACGACAAATTTAATTTGTTGTATGTCAATATAGAAGAATAATATATAAATATTAAATTACATTTAATGTTTGTTACAAAATACATATTTTAAGATCATTGAAAAGTGTTCGCCATACTTTACCAGCCATGCACATGAACTCAAATGCATTTTTATGCATAGTGCATACAAAAAAGTTTTTTTTTTATTATGTTTAATTTTCAACATCTTAGGCCATTAGCTTGTAATAATTACATATAGGTATTAACATTAAGGTGAATTATGTAGAACAGTTGAGAGAATTTCTAAAATATATTGCTGCTATTATTATTATTTTTTTTACAGTAATTTTTCTAAGCCTATATTTGTGAAAAAAATATATACAAGGTGATCCATTTAACGTAAGACACTTATTATTTCAAAAAATATTTTTTAACCTTATTATTTTTTTTAAGATTTTTACATTTTTTAATTACAACATACAGTTTTAATTTTATAATCCAAAGCAGAATATTTTCTGAGTATTTTTATATATATAAATTGAATTTTAGACAAGTAGTTTATGTGTTATAAGCAAGGCTGTGCAAGTTAATTATCTTTTTTAACTTAGTTAACTTAAGTATTTTTTTTTCAATTAAATTATAAGTTAAATTAATAGACAATTTTAAAACACCAATTAAGTTTAAACTACGTAACAAATATTAATAATTGACTTAACTTCAATTAATAAGTTAAGTTAATAAACATAAAAAAATGTATTGAAAAGGTATTAAAGTAAGTGGTAATTACTTGAATAGTTATATACCTAAGCATATAGACACATATAATAATATTAGTTATTATGTATGCAAAATTATAATTATTATTAAATTATTATATAAAATATATTAATAAATAATAATTAATTAGTAATAAGTAATAATTAATGAGTACCTAATAAGTAGGTATATAAATCATGACTTCGCGAGCTCTTTTTATTGATGTCTCTATATACGGGCGATTAATGTTACATAATTACCTCTATATAACTTACACAAAAAATTAAAACTAACGACTTATTAGTTTTTATTTATAAAAATATATACAAAATTTTTCGTAAATATATCTTTTTTTTTCTAATAATATTTTCTATATTCTACGAACTTATAAACTATATAAATATTATTTTTCTTAAAAATTTCTGAAAATTCAAAATTAACTTAATTAGGAATATTCAAAATAATATAAGTTGGTTTTAAGTCAACATAGATACAAATAAGTTAAGTTAAAGTTAATTTAATAAAAATAGCGAGTTAGTAAGTTAAGTTAATAGGATAAAATTAACTTAACTTGTAATTTATTAAATCGTTAATACCCAGCCTTGGTCGGGTCTTTCTAGGTCTGTGTCTAGTCTTTGTTGGGTGGTATGCGGGTACCCCGCAAAATGTTGGTTCGCTTATCCAAATTTTAAATACTTATAACTCAAAAACAACTCATCCAATATTCGATTTATATATATCAATATATTCAGAAAAATGTTATGGTTTGGATTACAAAATTAAAACTGTATGTTGTAATTCAAAAAAGTAAAAAACTTAAAAAATAATAAAGTTAAAAATAATTTTTTTTTTTTTTGAAAAAATTTGTTTTGTAACGAATTGATACCATGTAATAAAAGCGTCAATACATTTGGAAGTACTGAGTGTCTTATGTTAAATGGATCACACTTTATGTATAAAAAAGTTATAAATAAAAACGTTTGTTGTTAGGTATTATTGAAATGTGTAAACAATTTTCATTATTTCATAATTATCTCTAAAATTCTGTTTATACATAGTTGACATCGTTGTCGTTGTTAGTTCATTAGAAATTATTTTCATAAATGCACAAGAAGACACGGTTTTTTTGGCAAAATAATTTTAGTTTATCTAAATTTTTTAAAACTAAATGGTTGCATATGTGTGGTTTATAATAAAATATTTTTAGGACAACAATTTGGATGTCGTGGACGACAATAAGTTGTTTATCGATCGTTACGGATCGTCGGCTGAAATTCATTACGAATGACCAAATGAGACCTATATGATATTATGACGGATTCACAATAATAACATACTGAAAGTTTGCGAAACGTATTGATCATAATATTATTATTGTTGTACGTTTTATTTTATTATTGGTATTATTGTTATTATCATCATCATATATGTATGTGCAATTTTATCAAGTATTGTATTATTATTAAATATTGTGTTCGCGTATGCATATAATAATATGGAAGCTCAAGTCTCAATGCCATTCATCCACCCGCCTTTGTACGTTGCTGCCTACGTCTGATAAAGCGTTTCGAGTACCATAATAGTAATTGTCTTCAATAACGATTTGTCAATGTTTGACATATACAATTATATACATCGTATGTGTGTTTATGAATGTGTGTGTAAGTGTGTTTGTTATATTATAATTTGTATTGTTCGCACACTGTGAGAGGCTAAACCGTGAAAAATGAAGTGTTTCGAACGCACGTCCCTGACGCCTCTTTTGACAACTGCGGTCGTATTGTTGAGCTGTGAGTGGTAGAATGAAATTGAATGTATTATTTTCACGTATATCGTTTGGTAGAAAAAATAATTTTTTGGTTTTCCACTTCAGGCACTTTGTGTATAATAATGAATATATTATATTATTACGTTATATTAATATTATAGCTCGAACACGCGGTCGTCTTTCGAAACACGAATAATTTGAATGACGAATATATCTTGCAGAACGCCCCTCGAGGCGTCACTTATTTTTCATAATATATTTACACAGATTTGCGAAAAGTGTAGGGGAATGAACAAAGGAGATGAGTAGACGATATAGCGATTAACTACTGTTACGAAAATGCTGGCGCCTGGCACAAGCGAGCATGTAAAATTTTTATATTACCGAAAACTGAACGAAATTTTGACGAGAGTGGTGAATTTGAACATTTTAAAATCGAAACCTTACAAAATGGCGTTTCGCGAACACTGGATCTACTTAACTGTAATAATTGCAGAAAAAATATAAAAACAACAATTCGATGAATTCAACTATATAATAGGCCAATGCCGTGCAGCGAGATGCTGACGAACCGCCACCGCTGCTGCCGTTAGAACTATTACGTGTACACGGATATTATTATTCTCGAAAAAACTCTTCAATAAAATATACAAAACACGAGGCAACTCGGTGGGAGATCGGCCATACTGTCGTAATGAACGAGCAATGTGTACCCGGTGAATCACATTTACAGCACAAGTAAGGGTTCATCAAAGATGAGTAGTTGAGATGAACGTGTTATCCTCGGCAAAGGGCGAGATTACAAAGGATAATCAAGGGTATAAGTCCGGAGTGTCTAATGTTTGCTAATGACGGTACCCTAATTGATAACAGTGCGAGGGGTTTACGGCGGAAGACCCGATGGTTTAAGATTGGCGATTAAGAAATATTAATTTAGTTACAAGGGAGCGAAATTTAGCGTGAATAAAAAAATAAATAAATTTAATGTCCCAGGAGAATGACGAAAGAAAGGCAATCGACACGAAAATACGTGAAATATAAAAATATATAAGAGGAATACGTGACAGCAGTAAAAACTTGCATTTTAATGATGTACGGAATTAAAGAGAACACGAGTCGACGTTTCATTATTATATATGATTAAAATAATGGAAGTTTTATATCGTATATACTTGTAAAAAAAGTTTTAAAAGCATATCATAAGACCGTCGACAGTGTTCCGAACAGTAATGGTAATATATACGCTGCAGCGAGTAATCATATATTGCGTGTAATAGGGATGAAAATTGTTTGAGAAAATGTGAGTGCATGATAAGTAGGTAGGTAAGTAGGTTACAAAATTGAATCTATACTGTTAGTTGGTTTAAAGTTTAACGAGTTAAATTTTAAAGAAAATGGAAGAAAATATAGATTGAAATAGTTTGTGAACATTAATTAAATGTAATAGAACTATATATGTGCACGGCGGCACAGCATCTTCGTATGCAATAAAATTAAAAATAAATTATCAAAGTGATTATATCATAAAAATATGACAAAGGTCACGTCAAGTGGTGTATATGATTTATAATATCATTTATATTTATTTAAATATTATACAATGCATATAAGTGTGTAGATTTCTAGTGCAGGTGTTACACCTATTATGCTGATGAGCGCTATATACCAATTATCTATAAAATAAGAACATTATTTTCGATAACAATATAAAATATCAATTTTGCTTTAATGGTTTACAAATACATTGTTATAGTCAGTGTCATCGCGATGAAAAAAAGTACGCTCACATTATTCAAAGAAAAGTTGCTGGCTTTAATAATATATAAGTATTTATTACTTATTACTTATTAGACAGTATAGGTACTCTAACTTAAAAACTAGAGAAGAACAAGAGTATTTAGAACCATCTTTAGAGGAGATAAAATTCCAAGTATATAGGTTAAAAAATCATATATCACCTGATGAGGACCAAACCCATGCAGAAATCAAAAAAAATAATGGTAGAAGAAATTATGTTAAGACTGTGAAATTTAATTAACCTAATTTGGACAACCGAAAAAATACCGGATGATTGGAAAACGGCAGTATTATGTCCAGTATATAAGAAAGGAGACAAACAAGATTGTTATAACTATTGAGGAGTTGCCTTTCTGAGTGTAGTATATAAATGTTATACAAACTGTATCTTATCAAGGTTAAAAGAAAAATCAGAACAAATCATTGGTGATTATCAAGGAGGATTATGATAAAGAAGATCTATGGTGAACCAGATATTTATTATCAGACAATTATTACAAAAGAAATGGGAGATTGATAAATAAATACATATTTTCTTTATTGACTTTATGAAGGCATATGATAGTATTCATTGCTTTAACCTAATAAATATTCTTAAAAAATTTAATTTTCCTCAAAAATTAGTGAAGTTGACCGAAACTAATATTACGAAAACTTCATCATCAAAATAAAAGTTGAAGAAACTGAAACTGACATAATACCAGTGAATTCAGTTCTAAGATAGGGGGACTCTATGTCATTTGTCCTTTTTAATATAATATTAGAAAAACTGATAAGAGAGACTAATATTAGACCTCGAGAGAGAGTGCAATTAAATGATTCTTTGGTAGCACTGTTGGTATATCTTGACGATTTAGTCCTCATGGATAAATCACACAATGACTTAAAAATGTTATTCAATCAATTGAAAGAAGCAGTAAGGAAAGTTGGTTTAAAAATAAATGAAGAAAAAATAAAGTATATGGTCATGGGGAGAAACAGCAATATAGAGAGATGCCCTCATTAAGAGTAGACAATCACGAGTTCAACCGAGTTAAGCAATTTAAATATCTATGTTCGATATTAACTGAAAAAAATTAAATTGAGAAGGGAAGTAACAGCACAAATTCCATCGGGAAACAAATATTTCTACTGGCTCTCAAAAATATTAGAGTCCCGGTCCCTGCTCAGAGAAATAAAGGTACAATTATACGTAGCGCTGTTATGTCATATAATTATATACGGAGCAGAAACGTGGACATTAAGAAAAATGAAAGAAAAGAAATTAATTGTTTTAGAAAGGAAAATACTAAGAAATATCTTTGGTCCGGTAAAAGACGAGGAAACCACCGAATGGAGAATTTAAAAAAATAACGAATTAAAGGAATTCTTTAAAAAACCTAACATATAAGATACAATCCAAAATAGAATATTACTGTGTGCTGGGCATGCCCGGCATAGTCAGAATCCACTATTGCACATAGTAATGGCAGAGAATCTAGAAGGAAAAAAGCCTCTTGGACGACCTCGACTAAGATAGGAATACGTGGTGAAAAGAAATGTGAAATTTCTAAATGGAGGACCAAGTTGAAAATCAAGAGCAGCTGACAGGGAGGATTAGAGAGAACTGGATGTTTGATGGTCATAGAAAAACTACCCCTCAAAAAAAAAAAAAAAAAGGTATTTATTATAGGTACGAGATAACTATTGGTTTTTATTATTAGTATGATAGCTATTATATATCAAACGCGAAAATATAAGACCTAAAGTCATAATGCATATTACAGTAAAATATTACAAACTCAAATACACAATTACGTTTTATACAACAACATTTTAGTATAGTTAAAGTAATTATAAAATCAACGTAAAATCAGCTTTAATTATATATGAAATTGATATTGATTTAGTACTCTAATTTTAGGAAATATTATTTACAGTATAAAAATAATAATTTCCTTAATCTATTAAAGATATATTTCAAATAAAATTGTATACATTTATTCAATAGTTTTACTTAAAGTGATAGTACTTTATTATTTCTACGAAGTTTATGAATTATTTATAAAGGAAACATAAAATAGTAAAAAATAAAAAATAATTTAAAATATATTGAAATAAAACGAATACAAATAGAACGACTAAACGGTGTTAAGACGTGTTTTCTATGCTGTTAACAATTTTCCTCACCAGACGAAGTGATGATAGAATAATCTAACGAGCACATAAAAAATATTTAACAACACTGCTGTGCTACA
This sequence comes from Pentalonia nigronervosa, assembly GCA_014851325.1. Taxonomy (NCBI): domain Eukaryota; kingdom Metazoa; phylum Arthropoda; class Insecta; order Hemiptera; family Aphididae; genus Pentalonia; species Pentalonia nigronervosa. The sequence continues at coordinate 183,170 of JACXSJ010000415.1, forward strand.
ATCTGTACATTTTGTTTTTGGAGTGACCTGCCGAGTCCTCAGACCATCGTCAGTGGCCAAAATGAGAAAAAAACAAACGAACATTTCACGTTAGACTGTATCCACATATTCTACTTTTTATTTATATATTTATTTTTTATTTTTTTGGGCGGGGGTTGTAGTTTAGATCATAAGTTTGCGTGTCGAAAATTGAGCCTAGAACTTTAAAGAAATAATAACTTCACTCGCGCGGGGAGATTAACCAATCATGCTCACCCCTTTTTTCTCTTCAGTATTGCAGTTATTCAAAATCTGATTTTTGGAATAATTTTAAAATATACTTAAAGATTACATTTTCAAGTTCTTAAGATTTTTTCTACTACGTAAAAGAAGGGTCAAATTTTGTATTTTTAAAATTAGCTCCCCAATTTTTATTATAACTCAATGAGCAGTTAGTTCTTAAAAATATTTTAAAGCATCATAATCAAATTTTGATCGACTACATTAAAATTTGTTAAACCTTGTGTATAAAGGATTATTTATCTCTGATAATAGGTTCAAAAGATATGAGGGTTATCATGGTGATATGTTCGTTTTAGTATTGTAATATACTTTTTTTTAAGTAACTTATAAATATATTTAGTTTTAAACAACATTTTAAAACAATTATTAGCAAATTATGTCAATAAATGGTTTGAAACAAAAAAAAAAACAAACTGAAATATTTTGTAAAGTGGTTATAAAAGTATAATATTAATATATTTTAGTCACTGCGTAGTTATAACTTTTACACTTAAGCAATTTGCTATAACGGCAAATAACGTTAAAATATGTATGCTACTTAATGTTCGTAATAAATTTAAGCTAATTTTAAACTTTGTTAATCGAGTGCATGCTCGTAACCATGTGTACCGATATCGATTGTTCAAACCGACAAGATATAATATTATTACCACAAAATAATATTATTATGACAAGGCGCAGTTTGTTTGCGGACGCGTGTCGCGTGGGTCGCATTCCTTAATTTGAAATTCTAATATTTTCTAGTTATTAAAAACGCGTTAGAGAAATTTGAAATGTCATAATTAGTTTGTGATTTAACACACAGTGACTATAATAGTGGGTACCTACTGTAAACTAACGTAATTAAATTCAATTTAGCAAACAATAGGTCTTTTGTTCGTAATCCACTCGTTTGAAATGCGCACAAAGTTCCAGTTTAATTTTGTAGTAGGTGCAGTAATTTAAAATTCAACGCCAGTATAGTATGTGTATATTGTATATGGCACGCGAATGTGAGCAAAACAACTAGCTATATTATATTATACCGCGGCGAATCGTACAAACTTATTCGATTATTTAACATTATTGTCATTAGTGAAGTTTTCTAAAGAGTCGAAAATCGTTTGTTTTACTTTAAATTAAAAGTGCATGTCCGCATGTGGACATTTCGAAAAGTTCGTTAAATGAATGTATCTGTCTGTATATGGATGGCATCGGAATTGTGTTTCGAAATACGAATTCCTAGTCCTGATGGTAATATAATGATTATTACAATTGCAGAGAAGATTTTACGAACAGAAGAATATTAATGTTTGGTTCGGATAACAACACAAAATACGTATATAGTATTCTAGTGTATTGTATAAGTTCTTACTGATTGTGAATTGTTGATAAGTTATTATTGTGTATTTGTTTTATATTTTCAGGTATCCCAAAACCAAAGTTTGTACTGTAATTAAAAAAAAAAATATTTAAACATTTGGATACTCGATAATATGTAAACGGATCACCTTATGATATCATCTAACTATATGTAAAAAAAGATTTATTATATTTACATTATATTGAAATACTACGAGTGGAAAAAAAACATTTGAATTATGTCTTAAATAAATAAATAATAAGTATGCTTACGCAAACACTGGATTAAATTTTTCGACGTAATAATATATTAATATAATATTTTTGGAATAAAATTGAATTATTCATAAAATGTTTTTTGTATTTTGTATTATTATTTTTTTTAACTATATAATCGGATTTATTTTTCATTAGAAATTCAGCACACATTTTAATACACTATATATAATTGACATTGATTTTTGGTATATATATATATATATATATACATATTTTTTTTTTCGATGGGTACAATTCATAATTGACCTGGCGATTTCCGAGTCAAAATTAATTTTTATTATAATATAGGAATATAATAACTACGTTTTTAGTTCAGAGATTGATTTCGAAATTGGAATTAGTATAAACGTATATATCATAAACATAACACTATATAACATTAAAATATTTCATGTTGTACATTGTTTCCCGAGGATTTGTCATTTCGATCAAAACGGAGAAACGATTCGATATAAAAATGGTTTTTCGGGTCAGTCGACGATTATGTGATTTACGAAATTCGTATCTCGGTCAAATATTCGGTAGACAGCTGTATACGTACAAGAAAAAACAATGAATCGACAAGACATTTTCGATTTTATGTTGAACCGTTTTCGAGTAACGATGAGTGGTGTGCGTATGTTTGTTTATAATAAAATACGTACTGGTGTTATACTATTTACAACAATTCAAATGGAAAATGCAAAAAATAATAATAATATTAAATATCGCCGTTTTGGCTAAATAAAAGTTACAAAAAAAGCTCTTAAAACTGGTATTCGTTTTTTCCGAAGAAGCCGCCTGAATCGAAAACCGATATATTGTCATATAGAGTATATTACTGTTATAACGTATAAATGTAAGATCACAGCCTAGACCTGATCAGACACGTCAACGGTCAGGTCATCTCAATCAAAAACGAGAGACATTAATCGAAAGATTATATTTTCGAAATCCGCGTATCTTATTCCTATAAATAAATGTTGTATGATACAATGGAAATTACGAGATTCTGTACTACGGATAATTTATAGTCCGTGAAACTGTATTGTAATATGTATATATATATGTTAATAACTCAAATACTGCACGTTCAAATTTTGATTAAAACACATGAAAATTTCAAAAAAAAAAATTAACTTTTAAACAGTAAAATATACATAGAAAAATAGAGAGGTCTTCAAAAAAACTATAGTCTGTATCACCAATTCCGATATATGGTACGAAAATTCTAAGTGTTTACAAAATATACGGCATATTATAAGACGTAATGGTACTAGAAAAATCAAAAAACCAGTCATTTGAATAAATGCATTATTAAAGGGAAAATAGAGGCCTGAGCTAGCGTGCTCGGGGAGAAACACCCTTTATAAATATACAATAATATTTAATATGTTTATGAGTATTATAACGCTATACCTATACAATCATATATACATAACATATTGGTACGCATATTTATTACGCATAATATTATGTATAATAATAATATACAATATTATATTATGGAGGCATATACGTGAAATTTTTTTTTAGTCGGACGTATAGACGACACGAATATTTCCAAAAAAAAAAAATAAATAAATAAATAAATAAAAATGATTTTCTCTAAATAATATTTACAGAGCAAAATTAGAGGTTAAAACTGTAGTCTGTATCGACACTCCATAAATGTGTGTACGAAAAATCTAAGTGTTTACAAAATATACGACATACTATAAGACGCATAGGTACTAGAATATTCTAAAAACCATAGTCATTTGAATAAATGCATTATTAAAGGGAAAACAAGAGCTAGAGTGCTCAGGGTGAAACACCCTGTATACAATACGATGTGCATTATGACGGTACACCTATACATCATATACATATTGTATCGGTACGCGTATGTTACGCATAGCATTATGTATTATAATAATATACAATATTATATTATGGAGGCATATACGTGCAATGTTTTTCAGCCCGGCGTGTATAAAATAAAGTGGTGGCGGGGCGGCGAGTTGGAAGGATACGCGTCAACGGGGGAGGGTTCGCGCGCGTGTGCGTTTTACGGTATTCCGATTGTCTCTGTAGGGAAGGGAGGGAGGAAAAACTACACTCGTGGCAAAACAAAAACAAAAAAAAAAAAAAATATAGAAAGTAAAACGTCACACGCATTCACCGTGTGCGTTGCGTACCCGATCCGATGCTGTTATATGATATTATATATCATTATTATTATATGCGGGATAGAACGGTCTCATGCGGAGGAGCTGCTTGTCAACGGTCGCGAAATATTATATACATCATCATTACCATCATCATCGTCGTCAGCATCATCAGCAGCATAACGTATCACGACGTGGGACGAAAACGAAAAGAGTTTCACGCGTGTGCGAGTGTCATTTTAGCCGACGACGGTATGACTAAGACATTTTTCGACAAATCGTTCAAATAACGATCTAAAGCTTGAATCTATACTGTGTGCGAACCGTTTTTAGATTCCAAACGGTTCGCATATTATTATTATTATATCATAGTCGCACGTCGATATATTGTAATATCAACACAATAATTTTTATAACGTATCGTCGCCTGCTATAATAACAACAATAAGACGTGTCTCGTGAGAAAATTAAAAATATATTATCACTTCAAAGTAACACACGTTTCTCCGATACGGGTTTCGCAATATATATAAAAAAAAAAAACCCCTTTATCGAACCAGTAGGTCGAAAATACGTTTATGGTTCTCGTCGCATACCACGATGTGTTATTTGATTTCGCGTCGATTCTATATTGTGAAGAGGGAATACCATCTGACAGGAGCGGCGCGTGATGTCCTGGTTCGTTCGAATACCCATATGTATTTTGTATATGTGTGTCTGTGTGTGAGCGCGCCCGTGTGCCTGAGGGGAAAAAAGTTTTGAAAAAAATTCCAATTTTAATTAAAACGGCTTCGTTTTCCGTCGAGTGAGTACAGTTTCTCTATATAACTCTACCGCCGAACACTTGCTCTGCGATCGAAGTCAGCGGGGAAAGGTGGCGGCGAACCGTCTGCGTTCGTAGCATTATATAACACGCATTATTATTATTACTATTATAACACAACGATATTATTATATTATTTCGTGCTCATGACACGATGTTATTATACTATTTTATCTGCTACTGTAGTTTTGACAACCCCACGGCTACGTCCAGAACACTCTTTAAAATTTAAATGATATCGTATGTTATACGTACTGCACACGCGGCGGTGTAATAATAATAATATAGGAACGTGCAATTACCATACACGCGTATAATAATAATATTGCAATGTATTAACACGAATAATAGACGTCTGCACTGGATGGCAACGTGTCATAATAATATTACACCTGGTTCAGTACACTTTGCGAGGAAAATATTTTGGTAGCTTAAAACGTTTTCGTTTAATTTTTTTTTTTTTTTTTTTGGCGTAACTAAAACAATATTATTTATATGTGCGAGCAAACGTCATTAATTTCATATCGGAAATGTGGGAAAAACTTGCTCGTCCCATCACGATTCCTGCCATCCACGACCCGCGAGAGCACATTCCCGTGTGCAATATACATATTTTCCGGCTCATTTGTTTTTCCGACTTTCAGTCCCGGCCGCGATGCCAACTCGTTAAAATTCAATTTTACTGAATTTGCCGCCCCAGACGACTCGCACGATATGCGAATGATTTATCCATATAATAATATATTATTATAATAATGGTATACCGACCTAAATATTATTATTATACACGACGACGTCTCATCTCAAATATATAGTACTCTTTCCGAGGACCGAGTTCGTCTTCGTATTGGCGTAATCATCAATGTCGTACGTGAACTTATTATTTATTATAATTCAACACTACGTCCTATACACGTTTAGTATAATATTATAATATCACACCTACAACCACGCCGCACGCCCTGTCATATATTACAATAGTATAGTCGTCGTCGCCTTGTGCGATGAATTCCGACGATAATAATAATAATATTGTATTAATGAGTGTCGCGTAATTAACGAAATTTGAATAAAATTCCCATTGGCATTCATCCGGTGTTATGATTATATTGTATAATAATATTGTTTATGGGGTTTGTGCACAATCGATATTTGTTTAAAAACGGTGGTTCGGTAGTTCGATGCCCGAAAGGCTTCCTGTAAAATATCGCGGGCAGAACAACGATGACGACGACTAACAAAGTATAATATTATACAGCGTGTGCTCGTTTGTCTGTTCGCAAATTGTTTACACTGTCGTAATAAGCGGATATTGTAATAACACGACTCCGGTGTACTGTGGTTTGCTTCTTCCGAAAAACATAGGTATATAAACAAACACATCCATAATAATATTATTACAACCGCTCGAAATATATTAAATCATACTATAGGTAGGACCACAACCACGGTTCGTGAAGCGAACGATAACCGGAAGAAAAAACCATAATATACATATAATATGTAAATTATAATGTTATATTATTACTTGCATTATAGGCGTACAAGTCCTCTCGATTGCTTCGGTGGGGGGACGACTAGCGCGCGCGATAAGCTCTTATCGGCAGGGCGCGGACAAAGTTTTCGGTATCTGCACACTCTCCTCCCCTTAAACACGCGTTACTATGCCGATTTATTCCGAAAATTTGTTCGGACAAACTTTTCCTATAAAAACTGTCAAATTCAACAGACGGGTTAAGTGCACGCTTTTGTTGCCACGCCGCACCCACGCCGCCCCGCGCGCGTATTATATTGTTTTCGGCGCGACGGGTTTTTTTATTCCGTCCTCCGCGAGTTTTATTTACCGCTCCGCCGCCGACATTTAAATGTAAATGCCTTTTAGATTTAACACGTCACGGGATATAAATGTGTGTCGCGCGCGACCGTGTGTTCGCGCATCCATCTCACCAACGTTCGCAGCATACCATATTATTATTGTATTGTTATTATTTATATGTATATATATTTTTTTCGTTTTCATTCGTCGACCGATATCGGGTGAATGATTTTTTTTCGCCAGAGTTAATAACTATACAATCCCTGACCATTCCCCGCGGACGTCCCGCACGACGATGCGCCTCGTCGGCGTTGACGACGGAGAGATTTTAACGTTATAATATATTATTATTGAATCAAATATTTTTTTTTATTTTTTTAAGGCTTCGAAATTTGAGGCCATTGGTGCCTGTAGGTTATTTTCAGTAGGTTTTAGTTTTGTAAGCCACTGTGGGGGGAGGGTACGGTTGATTAGAACACGTGTGGCGAAGATTTGTCACTAAAAACCCGGTTGATCACCCATCCGGAAACTAGTGACACCGGCTGATGCTTGACCTCAGAACACATTAGTAACTGAGGACAACCACTGCACCACATCAGGCTACTATATTATATTATTATAATATATTATTATTTTATTGTGCATATTTTATAAGTTAATTATCGAAACGCCCGAACGGTGTTCGACGTTGTACTCTGCTCGCCAGCATAAATGGGAGAAATAAAATTATATATATTATTATTCATATTATTACGTATGCTCGCGTGAACATAAATATCTTCAGTATTATTGATTATATGTGTGTGTGCGTGTGCCTGCTTTTGAAAAGTCATAATAATGGTTTAGGGATATCGTTTTTAAATAATAATAATATCACCGCACGGTTTAAGCGATTATTATTTATCATTCGCATAAGTGCACACATAATAATATAATATAAACCGGAACCTTAGTTTCATAATTTTAAGAATCAGAATTGGAATCGGAACCTTTTTCTTTCAATTACCAAACCGGAACCAGAACTGAACAAATTCTGAAAGTTCCAGTCCCTGATTCAAACGTGGTAAAATAGTATTGACGATATTGTTTATTTTTATTATACATCACCACTATAGCGGCAGGACTACACGAAAGAGAGAAAACCTCAATTTTATTTCCGGCACCATAATAATATTATACATTTGCCGATTTCACCGGACTGCGGACAGATGACCCGGTGAAAAATAATGCATAAATTATGCATTACAAATTTGCGTTAGAGCTCAAACAGTGATATGCACTGCTAAAAATCATTTCCGCCAGCTGAGCCGGGCACGTTATCCTTCATCGGAAACGGAGTGTCTAGAAAATAACTACGATGAAATTATAATACCGTTATTATATTAATAATATTATTCAGTATGTATGTGTTTTTCAGCCAACCGATACACACGTGTATTAACGTTTGTCGCTTATCGCATTTTTAGCTCCCGATAGCAGTAACTAGAATTCAGAGCCTTTTGCTCCAGTCTGATTTCCAGCATGCTTAATGCAGCCGAAGTAGCCACACTCGACATCAGGAGAATTCATAACTCCATACTACTCGCAACCAGTTGCACCCAAAATAAACTTAAGGTAATGAAATAAATATAAAACACCCTAAAATACACCCCATTCTCACATCTGGACGTTATCAAAAACGAAATTACACAGACGCCCCTTGGTTATTAAACAACTACATCAACAAAGAATTAAATGAATTGTCGAAGAATAACACCATATCCATAATTTACAATCAACATATTTACATTCAAACATCTCCGATTTTCATGAATATACCGAAATATACACTGAAGGCTCCAAAATAGAAAATGGTGTCGGAGCAGATATAGTATTCCAAGACCACGTTTTCATGCTGAGACTACCTAATTGTTGTTCTATATACATAAAACAGTAATCCTAAGCGACTCACTAAGTACTTTGAAGAGTATAGAAAATTTCTCCACCCTAAATGAGATCACCAGAAAAAATCAATTTAACGACCTTATACATTCCAGCTACTCATTCACTTTGATATGGATCCTAGTCACAATCAAATTTAGGGAAACGAAAGAGCTGATAAAAAACCTCTGATACTATTAGATTTAATTGTTTTACCCTACACGACGCTAAATGCATAACAAAAACAAATTCGAACAACATATGGCTACGGGTATAGAAATAAGATTCCTCAAAATTAAACGAAATTAAAATACCATCCACATATGGCCCTCTCTACCAGACTTCACAATTAAAATGGAAACCTCAATTATCACGATTCGAATAGGACACACGTCGCTAATACGCCAATATTTAATGAAAAAGAAAGACCCACCTATATGTGCCAGTCGCGTTACATCTCTCTCAATCAAACACATTGTATCTGAATGCCTTTCGTTTGAAATGGATAAACAAGAAGCAGGTGTATCAAACATTCAGTCAAAAACCCTTCACTCAAACAGTATAAGACACATGATCACCTTTATAATTAAGAGCAATCTTATCAATAGTTTATAATCTGTAACTTGTATTTGCAAATAATGTATTTTAAGAAAATGTAAGTCTTCAAAACGCTTCGTATGTCAATAGCCATAGCAGCCAAGGTTTAAATAAATAATAATAAAATAATAATAATATTATCACATTTCCCTCTGTCTGCGGTGCGGCCCATACGATATTATAATAATATGCTCCTCGCCTGTTGTACGCCATGTTAAATCAACGTCGACTGACCAGATTCGTTCGTACAACCACTGCCCCGCAGAGCTAGATTGCATAATATTGTATAGTAGGTGTTATATAATATAATAATTGCGATTTCGTTCTGTTTAATTTTACGCGACAGATAAATTTAAATTCTTGTCATACTTGTATTACAAACAATGTCTAAGATAATCGGATTCAGTGGTGTTGATTTACTTTGATACGCTGTAATGCAAGACCATTATGGGATGGATTTCCACGAATTTTTAAATAATTGTCGTTCATGTTTCAAAGATTTGGCATGTTTGCACACATTATTAGTTGATGATAGGTCGTCAACGTGCATGAAACGGAAAACCCGACCATCGAATATCGTGATGACGAGCGTCTGTGGTCTAATGATGTATTTAGGTCGGGTATATTATACGTAGGAATACTCGTAGGTATGTACATGGTCATAGGTATACCAGCTGTAAGTACCTCACACAATTACTACCAGCAAGTCAATACACATGTTTCAAATATTCTCGCGGAATAAATAATACAAATACAAGTGTATGTGTGTGTGTGAATAAAAATAAAATATGTAACATTAAATCACGCGTTGGCGTATCTCGTCGTCCGTTCTTGAATTATGCGAAGTATAGTGCACGAACTTTGTGATAAAATAATAATTTTACATCATACACACAGTGTAAGTACCTCCTACCTAACTGCCTATTCACCCGCGTCTAATATAATAAATATCATAAAGGTTTACCCGTTATATTGTTATTATTATTATTATTTCATGCGAATGCATGCATTTCGTGCAATTTTGCACGTGTCGGTGTATTATATACGTCAACGATTCAACACCCACACACTCGCCCATCTGCCAGCAATATCTGCACATCGTTACGATATACCACTGTCGCACACACAAACACACGTCATATTATTATTATACAAAAGGAGCTAACCTTTTTTTACCCATATCTACGTATAATTCTTCTTCGCGTGCGACCCGACCGCCGTTTGTGTACACGATAATAATATTATAATACGATGCGCCGGCGATTAAAAGTTCGTCCAACTGTTAAAATGCAAAAACAAACGGCGGCGTACGTCTTTCGACAGGCGTCGAGCGCACGCGGCATTCGTACATGTCGTTCGACGATCGCATTACAATAATACCATGATAATATTATTATAATGGCGTGTTCGTGACGACTGCGACGACGACGACGACTGCGACGGATAGGTAGTAACAGTAATAATTATATTATATTATATCTAAATTATTATTATACGTTTCAGTCCGATCGATTCGTTTGCAGCACACGTCGTACAGTCTGTGGGCGATAGAAACAAATCGATACACCTACCTTGGAAGAAAACAAAGGTCTTTCTCTTGACGTATGGGGTGTCCGGGATTTTGAGTTCGCAGTCCAAAGTAGATTGAGTGGTGATGTCGTCGTCGGAGATCAGCACGCTGATGATCACTTCGTAGGAAGTATCCTTCAAGCGGTTGATGTCGATGCGGGAATGAACCAAGGGGTAGCTCCTGAAAGGATAAATAAAAAAATAATAAAATACAAATTTGTCAGTTTTCAATCCCAAAACCGTATTTTAAAACATTTTTTTCGTGGTAGCTTCAATAATTTTTTTTTTTTTTTTTTTTTTAATTTAGAGTAATATGTTATTATATGTTTGATTAAGTCTCAGTGCATGTCGGTGAACAGTATTTGTGTTAATTTATAATATGATCAGTCGTTCGGTCTTAAACTCTCCGCTAAAAAATCAGTAAAAATTTAAAAATGAGTCACTATTACACTAATGCATTAAAATCGTTGTAGTTTCCGTGGTGCGAAAGAATTATAGAAGCTATCATAAAATATATAATAAACAGTTAGATTAAAGTTAAATACGATTTGAGTTTGGTAAATAATTATTATAATTATTGCATACACTTTTCAAATTGAATTTTACTTTTTCCAACAAAAAATAAAAACAACTTATAATCGCTTACTTAATTTATAATTACTTATTTGCATTTATTCGTTATACATATTATTATACGGTAAATAATGATTTCACCTTACTCAAGTATTTTATTCTCTTAAATCGGACTTTGATCTGAATTAACGAATAATTACATAGTACTTATTCAAAATAGATTTTTGTCAAAATAAGTGTACCTGTTAAATATGAATATTATCATAATTTTATAATAAGAATAATATTATACCATATAAATAAAATCACGACAGCGGTGTAGCTAAATTGCATATCTAAGACGCCGTGTTATCGAAATTTTTCTATCGCAAAATAATATCATACTAATAAAACTACGGGAAACACAGAACAATGAAGGGGAAATACTTTTCGAAAGCGTATACTTAGGTCGACTACCAATAAATATAAGCGTTTAATAATTGTCAGAAATTTGATACGGTCAAGCTATGCGGTGTGAACTATATTTAGGAAGTCAGCAGTGTAACAATACCGTAATTACGATAGCAATAATAATATATAATTTATTTGACCGTCATCTACTGGGGGGATTTGTCTATCAAAATCGAGACCATGCTGATATCGAATGGTATTTCGTTACCAATAGGTACGATTACTGCCGTCCGACAACACGCAATTTGAAATATAATTCTGATTTTGGTCTACGCGCAATATACCGGCAAATGTTGTTTTTCACTGTAAAGTTACGTTAAAAACGTATACTGGCCACTGACGTTCAAGATAAATGCGTTCCGGTCTGGTCTATTATCGTGTAGAAATTGACTCGGTGAATTTCTCAATGATCATTGCACACGCTGAACCATATATTATTATTATATATACGGCGAAGCAACTTTATTTTACTTTATCACAAAAGACAAATATCACATTGGTCGTACTGACATTATATAAGATATATTATTTTATATACAATTGTCGATGTATAGCATATGGACGAGAATACTTGAAAACAGTCGTTGGAAATAGTAAATGAGATTTTTGTAATTTTTAAATTAAATACAATTGTTTACGTTAAGTTTTATTTTTAAACTCTCAATATTTTATGTATATTAAGCATTATACATAATATCATATTTGTAATTTCTAAAGACTTTTATAAAAATGTGATTCACAAACATTTTAGAATTCAAATTTATTTTTTTTTAACAAATATTAACATATTTTATAGTATGCGATAAAGGCACTCTGTTTTGTGATTAGTCATAGTATCTGCAGTTGTTTCGTTAAGCCACCGTGACTTTTTTGACTTGAATAAATATATAAAATGCAAATTAAAATTTTTCTTGGTATTATTATTTCAATTTAGTATTATAATCGTGATAATAAATTGATTAAATTATTGCGATACAGGTATATGGATTGATGAGCTGTGCATATTAAATTCATAATGATTATTGCACTTTAAATAACTATTGACTTGTTTATTGCAGTAATCTTATTTATTAAAATACACAGAAATAATAATGTAACGATAATTGTTATTATTATTGTATTTTGGGTAATTACCAATTAAATTAAACTTAAATTGTTATTGCACAATATATAGTCTCTCATTATTAACTATATCATGTTTAGGGGAACTTGAAAATAAAGTTAGAATTATAAACGCGCTGCAGATATTACAACCCAATAGTTTTTATACCTACAGATAACAACATATTTAAGACAATGTGTGCAATACCGATTTAAGAAAAATAACAGCTTAATTAGGTAATATTGATGTGCGTGTAACATAGAACCACACAGTATGATTTTAAAAATGCCAATTCAATTATTAACAGACAATTATATTAAAATAACAATTTATTCGTATAATTTATGAGTATTTATAAAGTAATCGAAATAAATTCGAATAACATTTAATGAATTTGAAATGTAATATTACCTACAAATAAACACAATTAAAATAACTATAAACTATACCTGCTAATTCATATCTCACTTTCTATCGTACTTAGCTTCTTATTTTATTTTTCCAATTTAGTTATCTAGTTACACTAAGTAATCATATTTACTATACAAAATATCAAAATAATGTAAACTTGACAAATTATAAGTGTAACTCAAGTTTTGGTAAAATAAATCTTGTGTATGCTGGAACTGATTACATATTTTAATGAAAATATATTTAGTTTTAAAAATTGTAATGCTTATAAAAACTATATAAACGGGTTATCTTATTTTTAATATAAACTTATCTAGTATTTAAGCATTATTGTGATTCTCACAAAAAGTATTTTTTTATATTGTTGTATAAATTCAAAACTGAACTCACATCCTCATTACAAGCAATAGTTTACATGGAATATGTAACTGTATTATTAATTAATTTATAAAATGTATGTGTAATATTAATAATTAAAACAAAAATTGTATATTTTATATATAGGGGAATATCATAATAAAATATTGAAAAAAAAACATTTATAATTCGAATAATATTGTTGAGGTACTAAAAATATTGATTAAATCGCACATAGATGAGCATGTGTGCGAATCAGTCACACACACTATAGGTCTGGCTTATGATTTGACCCTTAGCATAGTAATTTTTAATTGGCTTCTTAAAGAATTAAAAAAAATAAAATAACTACTATTTAATTGCAATCAAATAATTTTATTTTTAATTAAAAAATAATTAATTACTTTAAAACTATTTGTACACATAACTTAAAAAATAAAAATTATAAGCAGCAAGTTTTACATACATTTTTATAATTTATACACATAAAATAGAAAAAAATGCAATAAACATAAATAGCATAGTTTAAATAATTTATTATAAAAAGAGTAGTTTTTTTAATTTATTGCTAGAAAGTGGAGATTCTAACATATGTATATTAATTTCATCTTTGTTTTCACGTTGAATTCTGGTTTCTTTAGAAGACATCAAAACAAAGGATCCACTTATAGATATTGATAGTTTTTTGGAGATTAAAGTTTACTTTTTAAAATACTCTTTCACATTCAACTTGTTTGTAGAAGTAGCAAAGAACATAATGAATTCTATATTCAGAATGTGTTGGACAGACCAGCTGTTGTGGTTAACTCAAAAATAATTTTAAAAGTTCCACTCATAACTCTCGATGGTTTAATTATACATTTTTCATTTGGAAATAGGTTCTCATATTAAAAAAACACTCTTGGGGATCCGGCAATCACTGAGTAGCCGGATAGGATAAACCGACACTGTTCACATGAATTAACTTTTGAGTAAATAGTTATTAAAACAGTATTATTGTTATATATATTTTGAATACAATATGTATAGCAAAATATGCCTGACGAAACAACGGCAAAGCAATTTTATAAAAAAAAAATGTGAAATATAATGTTATATAGACTTCCAAAATAAAGTTATACGAATACAAATGAAAAACATTTGTAACAGTACGTATATTTTTGTATGTCATAATTGGCTAGTTATAATAATAGTATAATGAGAACATGTTTCAATAAACAATATATAATTGTAAAATTAATTATTTCATTATTCAAAAAATATAAAATATATTCTCTAATTAGTATCCAATTAGTATGATGTACTTTAAAACATTTATAGAAGTATTTTTATCAACACCTTGTAAACAACCTAGATTAATGTTTGAATGGAAACTTGTGAATTTTAAAATTTTAGAAATCAAATTATGTAATTCATAAAAAGCAATAATGTTTTATTATATTGAATTGACTTAATGTGTAAATATTTTATATGAACTGTTTCATAATAAAAGTAGTTACAAATAACTCGTTTAAGTAAATCATAAATTTTTATACAAATTATTATATTGTTAAATTTATTAACTGAACAAATTCATATATTTAGGTTTAAATTTTGTGACTAAATTGTTCAGGAAATAAAGTGAACTCTATACTGTCTTTTTTGTATGTTGTATAACTTGACGAACTTAGTTAAAACTTTGTATCACGTAGTTTCTTAACAATTTTAGTAAATATAATTTTATAAAATCTCTTAACTTTTAGAGACTTTACAATTATATTTTACGAGTTATCCAGTTCAGTATACTTGCAACAAAAGTCAATGCGTTAAAACAAAAATTGTAAAGATACAGTCTTCTAGCATAGAAAAATAAGACGAAACTATACACCAATTGATTCACTCATAAAACATTTAGTTGAATGTTTGAAAAGATTTGTATTATATTATAAACATTAATTATTTTAACAGGGCTGTTTTATATTTTTTTAATGAAAAAAATATCTTCAATACCTAATTCATCGAAATATTATTATATGTGTGCTAAAGCTGCATTTTTTGAAGTCTGCAAAGAAAGAAAAAAAAACGAAAGATGGCCACTAGTGAATAGTAATCCAAAAAGAATAATGGATGAAAAAAAATAGTACTGTAAATGTAAGCATAAATAAGAATAATGAGCATCCGAAAATATCTTTAGAAATAATATTTTTACAAAGATCTTTTAAAATAAAATGAGAACTTAATACTTTTTAGAAGAGCTATAGAACATTAATGAAAGAACGATATTTCTCATTTGATACTTTTGGATAAGTAAATAAAAAAAAAAACATCAATATTGTAATATTATAGTAATCTAAACGGAACACAAAGATTATACTCAAGATGTTAAAAACATTATGTTTTTTTTCACGTTCAGGTTTGTTTAATACAATTTAAGGTTTAATATTTACAATAAACAATATCTTGAAATCAATAGAGTATTGAGTTTTATGCTAAATATATTATTAATTTAAAAAAGAAATGTTTGTAATTAATATCACTTATTTGCTTAATTAATAAATTAATTTAAACTTATAAAATCTACTGTATATTTGTGGTTTACTAATTTCAACTATTGTAATCACCTTAATCACGAGACAGGCTCATGATGATTAAATTGCACGGCTGTCTCCAGTCTATATGAAATTGTTTATAATATATAATAATGTGTACAATGTGTGTTGTTTTATGGGTTTACAAAAATCATAAAACGTCCATTCATTTTTGATTGAACAGCTAAAAAATGGTTAATTTTACGGTCAAAATAAATAATGCGCTTGAGTCACACTCAAAATCTTATTTTTTATATGAGATGATTAATAGCTATGTGTTTCAAAAGACAACATACCGCCAAAATACACGTACGCCTAACTTATCTTAAACGGCATTCCCCTGAGAGATTAATTTCGGCCAAGGAGACGAGTGTCTAGTGCCAAAACATCATAAAAACATATTTGTTGGAACAAGAAATGTATTGGTTTTACACAAATGTGTGTTATTTTTTTTTTTTTAATTTGTTATTTGGCTATCACCATATAGAACAGAAAATTCACTTCGATTTATTTTATTTTTTAATACCGAATTTAATTTAGTCTAGTTATCTAAAGATAATTTAGTTACTATTCGAAATTATTAAATTCCTATTTAATTTATAACTGCAGTAAAAATAACTTACAAAATACCCTCTTTTGTTTATTAAAATTTAATTACAATCAATACAAATGTATGTAAAATATAAGTAAATTTTATAGCAATACAATAGTGGAATAAAAAACGGATAAGTTTTCAGTTGTGTTACTTGAAAGGTAATTAGGGTTAGAAAAAAGTTTCTAAACCAGCATCTATTTAGCTGTCTGTTGAGATTTTTTGGAATAGCTTTAAAATTTGTTTAATTTGTGGATTTTGATGATTTTTAACTTAAATAAGATATCAATTTTTTGCTAGCCGATTAAAAGTTTTAGTTTCAGATATTTATGAAGATTAATATTTGTTGTATAACATGGAGTGGAGATAATTTTACAAAGACTGAAATGCACGATGCATTTTAAAATCAAAAAATTCAGTTGAACCTCAAAATAATTATAATAATTAGTTATCCTAATGTAAAACAAATAGGAAAATTATTTTATTAGAAATCACTATTAATTGAAGTATAAATATAATTTAACATATCCTCAGAATTAGTAAAAGACATAGTAGAAGATGCATAGTCTTTGCTAAGAACCGTTTCTTGTATACAATTACTATAATTATTGAACTCAAATTAAACACATCCATTACATTGCATAGTCGCTAGTAACTCACTCAATGACGATGTACACTCGAAACATTCTATACAGTAGACGAACGAGTTCAGTGTTTTTTTTTTTTTGCTATTATACCTCATTATAACATTGTGCCTATTATAACGTATATTTTAAAAGTTCAAAATGTATTTAATAAGTTTATTATACATACGATCAAAACAAGCTCGGTAAAATATCTTGACAATTTGTTTTTTTTTTAAATAATATGCTTATAATTAAACACATTTTATTTTTCAACGTTTGCTAGATGACATTGCAGTGTATAATAAAATAATCACATACATATTTTTTTTTATACACGGTTGTATTGTGACGTAGGTACAGCTGAAGAGAGCATAACGGTACTACAAAATTCTACAGACATAGAAAACCACATTAAAAAATTGTCAATAATATATGTTGACTATAAAAAATTAACATTTACACCAGAATAAGCTCATGTACTAAATATTTAATAGTTTTTTTTTCTTTTTATAACGATTTTTTATTTTTAAACAGTTAATATATTTTATTTAAATTGGAAGTCTTAAATATTTGGAATAATTTTCGTGAACAAGCAATAGTTGACATTTGTAGAATGTAGATTAATTTCTTTAAAAAATTTATAAAACATATTGAACAATGAACACAGCCTAGCATTATATTATCCTAACACTCTTACTGTATCATGATTTATAAGTTATATTCATCTATAGAGATGCAATACATAATTTGTATAACTCACACTGGAAACGAATACATTATTCAATCTGCAATTCAATAATTCAATTGGTGCTCCAGTGTTAGAATATTTAAAATAGATATATCATTAAAACAACTCAAAGAACAAACTAACATTACTTATTTAATAATTTCGAAGATAATATATATAATTTCAGTTGGTAAATATTTCTATATATACTTCAAAATATATAAACAGTATAAAATTGTCATTTATTTTTAAGTGGATGTCAATGGCAGATTTTCATTAAAATATTCGTATTTAGTTAAAAAAAAAAACCCATTCGAATTAATTGCATTATTAAAACGTAGATTTTTCACGAGGTATGTGATATTGTCGAATGTGTATAGTACTGTTTTAAATTAAAAAAAACAATTTTCAACGGTAAATAAAGTTTTTTTTCTGTTAATGGAAAACCAACGTTAGAAGGATGATGAGTTTATGTGTGTGTGTGTGTGTGTGTGCACAACAAAATAATTATAAATTATTACAATTTATTTACAAAATAATTCGGGTTTGTTTGTTAACTGTTTAAACAATTTATTTATAGTGGTAATTGTATTAACAACGCGTTACAAATAACGTAGAGAGATACATAAACAATTAAAGTGTTAAAGGATTTTTAACGAAAAATGAATGCAATTTGATATTTTTTTAAAGTATTAAAATATGTTAAATATAGTAATGCTATAAAATGTTCACACACTGTTTATTTTTAAAACATACCATGGCACGTTATTCAGCGAATAAAGATTGACTGAAAGGTCTAAATAGTACGAATTTGGGAAGGTTTGGCACATACCCATATTTGGATGTCATAAGCCCAAATAGATTTTAGCATTGATTTTTATGTTAATAGTTTATAGTTGATCAATGGTTTGGACTTGAAAATAGGGCTTAATAGATTAAGTCTAGTGTTAAGAATCTTTCTTTTAGTTTTTAGGCATAGAGTCTAAGTTAGATGCTTTTATATAAGATTAAAATTAAATATATAGTTTGAGTTTTAATTGGGATTTGGTTACGTTGAAAATGGATTGCAGGTAGAACACCATTCCTTAGAGTGAAAGGAACTTATAAGAACTTATCTGAATTTATTTTAATTCTCTACTAAGAAAACTATTTTAAAATATTATCAAGATGAATTTGAAGGTTTTGGTAGACTAATATGAAATCCTGAAAAAGTGATGACATAATTGCCGTGTCGTCAGCGTATGTAGCTATCAGTGTACTTTTGGAGTTAGAAATATCAACTGTGTAAATTCTGTAGAGGACCTATCACTATAGGTCATTTTCTTGAGATACTCCTACTTTGATTTGGAATTGCGGCGAGAGGGAATCTCTTTGGCGGATGAGGAAAGAGTAATTTGAAGATACAATTTGGTGAATAAGTAGAGCGGAAATAGGAGGAACTTTTATATTGAACTTTAACTTTAATTTTAAGAGCATGCTGGTGTATCATGCCCGGTCAAAAGTTTGTGATACGTCTAAGAATATTCCAAGTTAGAAATTTTTACTCTCAAATGATAAGGAAATTAACAATTCAATGGATCTGGTGTGTTGAGGAGCATTTTTTTGACTCCAAATTAAGTATTCGGTATAATTTTTTGGTGTCAAAGAATTGGTCTGATCTATTTTAGCATCACTTTTTTAAATAATTTTCTTTATACTGGTAATAAACTTACAAGAGTGTTCATATTTTGGTTTGTTGGGTTTGTGTATAAGGAAGATTAGAGATTGTTTCCATATCAACAGAAAAAGGACAATCTCAATATAAAATTATAAATATATGTGAGAAGTATAATTGATTTTTTAGTAAGATGCTTGAGTATCTTAATTCATAGTATTTAATCATGTACGTGTGATTTTATACTTTTGCTTTTGTAATTTTGTATTAAATAGTTAATTTCATTGGGAGATGTATGTTTGACAGGGATTGACATAGGTAACGGGCCTCTTAAGAAATTTGTAATTCTGTTTAAGTGACTTGGTTCAGGAGTTATATTGTAGTGAGGTAGGAATATTTCGGATAGATGTTTTTCAAAAATTTCGGTTTTGTCAGTGTCTGAAAGAGCAAGTATTGTTTTTTTTTTTTTTTGAACGGAATGTTTGATCTTTTATTTTTAGAATGTTTTTGGTGGTTCTCCATAATTATAAATCTCGAGTAGTTTGGATTCGTATTTATGTATAAATAGCTCAAATTTATGGTTTTAAATTTTATTTGTTATGATATTGGACAAGTGGTTATATTTTTTTTTTTTTTTTGGATGGTAGTCTAGAGCATTGCCAACGAAAGCGTACACAATGCATTTCTATAATTAAGGATTTTATATTAAGAAGTAGGTCGTTACATTGGGTAGATTGTTTGGATTAAGAGTATAAGATGAATTAGAAATTACTATTTTTATTGAATTAACAAAATCTTAATATGTTTTACTCACATCGCTAGTGAAAAAAAAATATATATTGCATCTATAATACGTACATGCATATCATAAATATTATACACATATACTACACGTCTTAATGTATTTATTTATAGATTAAGTTACGGGTAATGGAACATATAGCATTTTTTCCAAATGGTCCGTGATGTGAAATTAAAATAAAACAGATATATTATATTTTTTTAAAGTTATAATATATCATCCCACCAATTTGAAAATAAAATAAATGTGAACGGAATCGATAAAAAACCGATTGTTCGCCGACTATGCGGAATATGCGAAAATAGATTTTAAACGCGGGTGTATATTATAGCAATGTATATGTATAAAGTCTTCGCTTAGAACGCAAAATACAATGGACTCAGACGGAGTTGTAAAAAATAATAAAAATAAAAACCGTGTAAAAAATATCGTCGTTAGAAACACGAGACTACAATATACTGTAATATAGAGAGTTATAACGGCGCAGGGTGCTGCTGGTCGTGGCAGCGTAGAGGGGGTGAGTCACGGGGGCGCTGTGTATGTGTGTTCCAAGGGTAGGCGAGCACCAACCGATCGAGGAAACGTTTTATTCGCTGACGGTCGGCTCAAAAACCATTTATCACGCACGAGAACTTAATGCCGCGAAATCGTTTCGTTAGCTTAATTGAATTTGCCCGGTCGTAAAACGGTCAATGTATATTATGGTCGGCGGCGCGAGACTTAAAGTATAATGGTCGTGTCGGATTACTCGCGCGAATATATACGCTCGGGCGAGACGGACCTGTTGATGATGGAAATTAAAATAAAACCTTTGAGTGACTGTGCCGCGGTCGTGCGTGCGTGCGCGCCTGCGTGTGTGGTGCGATTTTATTTATTTTTCATTTTTTTCTCTCCCCGCAACAGCATCACCTCCCCTTGTGCTGTTCTTCCGGCAGCAGTACGGTGCGAACGGAAATTTTCCAACGAAATCGGAAACAAATGAAATCTACATATCCGGCCCTCGCGCGAGATCAACCCGTTTAATGCAAAACCCGGCAACAATTTACTGCCCCTTGGATGGCGGGTGGTCGTCACGGTGTCGTACCGAATTGTACACTGTGTTGAATACGTATTACAATAATATTATTATATTATGACCACGTAAGACGCTTATTATAATACGATTCAAGGCAGTCGTCTGGGTCAGTGGTCCACGATCGTTTTAAAGTGTGAGCGTCGACGAACGATAGATATTCAATGTTTTCGTGATGCTTGAGAATATTTTAATTATTTACTCGCATTGACTCTCGTATTATTATTATTATTACGGGTCGGCGATCCTTAAGTCTAAATAATATTAACCGTTGAGCTCCTGAAGGGTAAAGGCCACCATCGAATTGAGAACCTCTGTGTTGTCGTCACGTACATGAACGTCTACAACAACATCTGGCAGTCGTAGATCCAAAATCTATTTACGGAGAAGGTATCTTGGATAAAATGTCAGTTCAAGTCTTTATTTAACAGACATCTTAGAAATTCCCGAGTCTATAGGGGGAGAGGGCTTTCACCTACTCCTTGGATTCTCTCCTGATATCCGATCTAGAGGATAATGTCAAACGATATTCACATGGTACGAATATTTATACGAAATAATATTACGTGATACACGAAGGGTGTGAAATTTGTACGCATCAAATATCGATAATATCGTATGTATGTCAAAATGTTTGGTAAGTTGTGATGTAATGGGCTGATATTAATGTAGGAAATTCGGTGGATATAAATTATTACGTATTATTACGGTATAATAAAACAATACCGTAGAATTATAATACACGACCAAGTGTTTATTTTAGGTAGTATGGCGTAGTTATATAATATTTTGAGTATTAGTGTAGAGCAGGGATCGGCAACCTTTTGAATAGAAGAGCCAAAAGTTACAATTTAAAAATTTCCCAGTTTTTAAAGAGTTATAAAAATGTTTATTTTAATATTAAGTATAGTATTTACTTATATATATATATATATATATGATTTTCGATTTAAAATAATCGAATTTAAACACGAAATAAAATTTATTCATATAAAAACATACAAATATTTTTAGCATAAAACAGATTCAAGTATTTCAGCTATAATAATAAAATAATTATTCCATTAATATAACTACAGTTATTGAATAATAGATTGTTACATAAATGGGAGCATTGGCTTTGTACGCCTATTGAAAGTTTCGTTAAATCTGGCTTATAACTCTTATTTTTTTTAAGTTTCAAGCACGACTCTAGATTTTAATTTGTTAGGTTGCTTTTTACTTTATTTTTTATTATATATCATGCAAGAATTATGTCGGATATATGCACGGATATGTCGTTCCAATGATCTCCAGTACTCCTGCACTCCAAATGCCAATTTCTTGATCCCACTGTAGCATTCTGGAAGACTATTCTATGCATCGAATATAAGTGCCTGTACTTATAGCATTTCTTTTAGAGCTGTCCATTTTTTTTTTTTTATATATATATAATAAAATATTGTTTTTGATAATAAAATAATTCATTTTTGTGTATGGAACTGGAAAGCCGCAACTTTAGATCGAAATAGCCGTATGTGGCTGACGAGCCGCAGATTGCCGATCCTTGGTGTAGAGCGACCATATCGTAATATTTTATTTATTATGATATTGTATAATAATAACGCTACACGGTTTCGATTTCACTGAAAATCGGTAATCACATTTCGATAGTTTAAATGTTTATTTATTTTTTGTATATCATTGCCCGTTTTTGTATATATTATGCAGTTTGCTATTAAATATTCAAACCAATATCCGTCGAGCAGCGGTGTTATTTGAAATATTAACAATGACCGATTGACGACTCCCTCTTACATTCCCATCGCCCATACACTCACACACACGTGGCGCACACGTTTTATTATTCGAGTAGATACCTAAATAAAATAACACACGGCCCTCAGCATGATACGCGTGTCACGATGTATAGAATAATAATAATAATACAGAAGAAAATGAGCAGCCGATTCGTCCAAAAATCAATAACCGCGAGCAAACGTAAAAAAATAAAAAAACGAATAAAGGGGAAAAAGTTTGGATCTTGCTGCTTGGCGAATACGATACGCCATACGCGTTGTTTACGTGTTATCTCAAACGAAAAACGCGCCCAGTGTCGTATAATATATTAATATATTTAAATGGCGCGACCACGATAAAACCCATTTCTCTTTTGTTATTGTATATTTTTTTATGTTGCATGGCATAAAATTCGACATCCCGTTATCATTAAATTGGACGAACAACAAGTCGTTGAGTTATATAATACGCACTTGTCCGTATAATACATATTATAACAGAAAAAAACCAAACGGAATCGGCCGGTCACGTGACGTATAAATATATAAAACATTAAAACGAATCTTGCGAATAAAATGTACCTCTACCCGTACAGACTTAAAATATTAAGTGGTGTGTGGCTATAATAGTTATATACTACATTATGCACTACGCAAGTGTATGCATAATGGACAGAGGTGTCGTTTGTTTCGTCCTGTGTGACAAAAATTGCACTACAATCGACCCGATTTTAAACAGGTTCGACCGTTTGAAAGGTGGACAGTAATAACATCAAAATGTTCACGAGGTTTATGTAAATTCCCCACTTTTTTACCGAAAAACTCCAAACATACTCACACTCACATACATTATAAATATACACGAATAACGTTTTTGTTACTTGATCGACCTAGAAGACTTTTCTACCGGCGGAACGTCGCTCGTTTTATCTATTATATTTCATAATAATATAATATTATCATATATTTATAATATAATGTAGCGTGCCACCTCCAGTCGAGACGTATTTAAAAGGTAACTGTTGAAAACGATATAACACGACACGATTAATATGCGAATAGTAAAATTCCGATCGAATCGTGTACAAGGCAGTTATAATGATTGTACAAATTTAGAGTGTAACGCCACATACCGTGGTTACGGTACGATAAGCCGAATTCCAAATCTGGGTTTTAGGACTGAGAGTATTTTTTTCCCCTGTAAGTTAAATAATATCAAACATAAGATAAAAATATATTTTATTTATAATATTATCATGCTCATTTACCAAGATTCGCATAAAAGTTGGCGAGTTTGTTTTTTTTTTTTGTTTTTGTTTTATACTTTAGGTACTTTTTATGCTTTTTTATTCATACAATTTTATAGAACGACAATTGAAAATTTTTGTGAACATAAAAAATGTTAAGAAAAAACAAATTTAGAATCCAGTCTTATTCATGGAAAACTTTCATATTTATTCATCATATTACTCTCCTTATTCAGAGCTGTGACCAGTGACATCATATTTCACTAAACTTGAAACTTACTTGCACTCAAAAGTATCAAGATAGTATGCAAATTCATTCAAAATAAACATAATAAAATTAACTGTTAGATATATACGTAACATATTTTAAAATCTAAATGACTAAATAGAATATTGAAGAAAAAAATTAATATTTCATTGACGAATTAATCTAACCCAACCGTTAAATGAAAGATTAACCAAACATTTAGTAGTTGATAACTGGTTTCAAAAACCGAAACCAAAACTGTAAAATTTGTTTTGGTTTCCGTTCTCGTTCTTTTTGTAATTCTTGTTTTTCCTCAATTGTTTTGTTTTTCCCAGTTTGCAAAGTATTGGTAACATTTTACTTTTGATTTCCCTCAAATTACCATCTAGATACGATTCCCTACCAAAAACCACGCTCAAACTTGAATTGTTGCTGCTCCAAAAGTTGGCGACCAAAAAAAAAAAAAAAAACAAATAATTGTAAAACAAATAAATTCATTCTAAGAATCCAAACATGTCACAATTTTTTGATTTTAGATTTAAATAGAGTTCACAAATATTACATATATAATATGTATACAACTTACTTTTCACCTAATTAAGTAGTTATTGGAATAAATATCAAACAACAACATGTATATTATGTATTTATAATGACTAATGCGTAAAATCTACTTTTTTTAAATATTGTATTTACATTAGCATTAACTAGTATTGCCTTGAATCATATGTGTATCCACATTTTTTTGAATCCAAAACGAAATTCATTGACATTAAGATTAATTGATTCACTGTGCATCGCACATTTTTTTGTTTTATTCTACGACGATATCAGCATAACAATCTTTTGTTTGTTTTCAAAAAGTCACTTCAAATGTTCTTTAGTATCTATAAAAGTCATCACCAGTTATTGACTTCACGCTGGTAGTAACTAAAAAATAATATCATATTCCATAATATATAATATGTGTGTACCTTTTTTTTACATAGGCGTCATTTTTTTTATCACAAAAAATTATAAATTCTGTGATTATCATAAATTTTTAAGATTTATTAAGTATCGTTATCGATATACCCGTACCCATTTTTATTAGTATTGTGGGATTCGAATAATTTGAAAATCGTCGTGTGAAACTCGGACATGACAATATAATTATTTTCTTTCTATCGAGATCGACACGATCCCGATTAATCAGCATGACATTATTTCATTATTTTACATAACATTACTGTCTTCAACATGATAAAGTGCACACCGGTATAAGAATCGTTTTCAATCTTTTATCTCGTTCAGATCCGATCCGACAAAATAACCTAACCGGCGGCGGCGGCGGTGGTGTCTGCCGTCAAATCGATTTTTATTTTCTACCCTTATTGTTGCAGCCGACGCCAATTTATTGTTCTCGTACAATATTTTCACCGTCGTATCTTTGCTGTCTGTCTATTGTTTATATGTTTTTTTTTTTTTTTTTGTTTTTAATTGTTGTTTATAACTTCGGGGCGAATCTGTACATTCGCCATGCGTATTAATAATTAATACTTAAAATATGTGACGGTTACACGATATGCACACAAAACTTTGGTTATTATTAAAGGCTCTTGACATTTCGAATACGTAAGAATAAAAAATTAGGTATTTTTTCCGAGACTTCGACGAATCGTTATATTTTTTAAACAGGTATGATCAAAGTTGAATGATTTTAAAGACGCGTCACTAGCAATATAATATAAATTTGATTTCACCATTCATCGACATTATTAATGTATAAGCTATTTCGATGGAGTGTCAGCGTATACAGATATTACACCTATAATTGTAGACAGTTTTATTAAAAATTATAATTTTTATAAACATTGGGAACCATACTAATAAACGACTTTTAGAAGAACAACATCATAGTTTAAGGATTCACGATGGTGAATAAGAAGCGCCGGTCCAATGTCTATAATTTTAGGATTATCAAGGAATAAGGGATAGCGGGTGGCAAAGAGGGCGTGTTTTACAGGAGACTCCACCGACTATAAAGGCGTTAATGTCCACTGCTAAATATATTTTAACATACCTAATTCTACGGTTCGTTTGCTTTGTATCATTAAGTGCACGAGGCGAACACGGCACGTCCAGAATCGAATTTTTAGAATTTCTACCGACACCGAGGCCGTTTCGAAATTGTATTACTAGCACCTTACCTAAAGGCTTGTAGATAAGACACGCTATTTTATGTAATCGATTTGTCATGATTATAAAAAAAAAAAACATTATTTGGTCTTTTTTTTTAATTAGCGTCTGTACACCTTTTTTTAGAAAGGTTTTTTTGGAAAATTACAACACGACTTCTTGAGATCGGCATAACGGTTATTATTACAACGACTCTTTCAGGCGTATTTTGCTGGTTTGCGTCTTGATTTTTAATTTGTTGAATTTGTTTTCGCCCCAAATAGAATAATAACTATTAAAATATATCGGAAAAAATCTATCCTGAAGTGTCCTGAGTGACTAATTCATAATCAACGGAGAGCCGAATCTATTAGAGCTATTGATTTTAAATTTTGATGGTTGATTAATATTAGAATTTCACCATGTACTAAGAAAGGATTTTTAAAATTTGCATTTTGAAGAGGTGCTTAAATAAGAATTTTGAGATTCATGATAGAAATCGAAAATTATTTTTGTTTATTAATGGTTGCCATTGGTTAAAACATAGAGATTATAATAGTAATAGTAGAAATAAATTATAGAAATTAGTAGTTTATTTTGTATATAAAATAATAATTGCTATTGTTTAATTAAGCAAATTTGGGAAATGTATCAAATTGTTGAATTTACAATGTCCATTCTTTTAAGGACAAAGTAAGATTGTATTTGATTTAAGTTAATACATCTATATATATATATATATATATATATAAATGAATGTTTGTCTGTATGTCCTTTATGCATTCCCACACCATTCATTCTACCACCATAAACTTTTGAAAGATGTTGAGTACACACCCGTGTAGGTTTTTGTCATAATATAACATCTTATCCTAAGAACATAATATATGCTATAAATTCTACAAAAACTAAAAGCTCTATTTTTGATGAGATATATATTATGATGTACATTCTCTGTTTATTTATAGGGTTGTTAATAGTTACATATTTTATAACTAAAATGATTAGTAGGGATATAGCATATACATATTTTTGCAAATAAATTTATAAAAAAGAACAGATTATTGACATACCTAAGCTACCGTTGCGATTTTTTGCATGTGCCTAATATTAATTTACTTGCGCACCTCGCGAGGTCCACTTGGGTATCTACCTGATAATATACTACTCCCATATTTTTCACGATCAAACTCAATCGGATTGCCTATCTAGCTAGCTTAGTTCCATGCAAATCATTTGAGGTTATTCTTAACTTAATTTTTGGCTCGAAAAACGCTGGCTGGACAGCTAGTAAATTATAAACAATGGTAATTCTATAAATAAACAGAGATTATAATAAAGTTTTTTCATAATTCTTCAATATATACAAATTTTCATCCTCTTCATAAATTATTTTCGCGAAACCTATATTTTTTTTCGAAATTTCAAATATCTCTATACCAAAATTCATCAAAATTAGCTCAGCGGTTTAAGAATGCATAAAGGACATACAGACAAACATTAATTTTTATATTTACAGATTATACTAATTCCCTCCGAGGACTCCATTGTCGGATTGCATACATTGGTTGTAAAGCGTAGGTCGTCCATCGCGATTGTGTTTACCTAGCCTTTTAAACAGGCGAGTTCGGCAATCACATATTATTCTAATATCACATGTTATATTGTTACAGTTCCCACCGTGTAATAAGTATAAACGCCACCCTGTATAACGCGTAATATTATACGCACGACGTACCATTATTTTATATCTATGACCGTGCACGTGCCGTTTGCCGAGGCGAACATTAATTTACCTCTGCACACGACGTTTTCGTCTTCCGGCCGGCCGGCATTAAACAAATAAATAAATGAAAACCGTTTGAACGTTCCGTGCACAGTAGTGTAGTGCATATCTACCTTTCGTCGTCATCGTCATTGTCACCAGTTTTTGTCGAAAAAAACCCTTATTTTTAACCCTAATATTATTGTGTTTTACATTGACGTGTCACGACCTGACCACGGTACTTGGAAAAAAAAAATTAAATCGTAATTAATTTGGTATAATACCGTCGTGAACAACAAACGCCGACGTGATTATTATGATGTGACGTAAATAAAAGGTGTTAAATAATGATATCATTATGAAGAAAAAAAACCCCACCGAACGCCATTTCGACTCTACATCAGCTGCGCCGACGGTGCGTTATCTCACCCTGCACCCCGTTATAATATTATTCACTTCGCTGCAATTCCAAATGTCGTCTGATATTATTATGTTATCGCAGTCGCCCGCTGCTCGATATGGTTTTTTCTTAGTTCGTTTACCATATTATTATTATTATTATTATTATATTGCATTACATTTATATCGTATCGCGCGCGACACACAGACGTGGCGGACCGATTTATTCCGGTTTTCCGGGCTGTTGCATCACGTTTCAGTACGGATACAACCAGGATTTCGAATTTGAAATATATCACTAGATAGTTTTCAATTTAAATATTATAAAATTGAAAATTTCACTCTTCAACAAATATTTCAATGAAATTATGAAAAATATTTTTATTTTTAAATTTTTTATACATGTATTCTGGTATATCGAATAACTATAGTGAATATTTGTATTAATTAACGTCATAGCAATAATTAATAATTAACAATTTATTAACGGTTGTAGTTCAGAAAACGGTGCCGTGCTGTTTTCGACGATTTCAAGCAATCAGTAATCGTTTCGTAAAATAATTTTCGATGAATTTTTTAATCAGGTAGGTAATCGAATATTGTTAACGTTTTGTCAAACGTAAATGTTTCAAGTTGTAATCGTAATAGTAACCAATCGTTGTGGCGTAAGGTTCAAAAACTCTGATCAATAATAACCAGTTATGAAATTAGAAAAATAATAAGAATTAGTGTATCATATTTGCCTATAAATTGCATGGACGGGGTATATTATTATGGATGCATAATATGTAACTAATGAAACTCCTGAAAATCAAAATCTGAACATCTTTTTGAAATATTTTTTCAACCAGTGGTTAGAAAATACAAATTTACCTATTTTACTAAAGAACTTTACTGTCAGAGCCAACACCATAAAACAACGAAAAATGTACGGATAAAGGTAGCATAGCATACTTAGTATCACAATATTATTTTAATGTTTTTTTGTTAATACCGTTGTTATATTGAACATTCATTAAGGATGTCAATTTATACCGACGATTGATTTAAAATTTGGCTCTTAGTGAAACTCTCATTATTAGCTGTAAACTTATCAATTATCACTCGTCAATCGGGTTTCTATTTTTTCATATGTTCTGTGGAGCTAAATGAAGTAGTTTATAACTGTAATTTGTAAAAAATAATTTACAGACTGCAGTATTGATTATTTGTAAATTTATATTTATTGATCGTCGATAGCAATTTCCTACGTTAAAAAAACATAACTAATAACACTACTATATTTTTTTTAACTATTTTATTACCTATAGTGTAAATAAATACCAAACAATATCAAATAACAAATACTAAATAATAAATATAAATCATCAACCAATTTTGTTTTTTATGTTTGAAGGTTTCATAATATTGTGAGTTATGTTAATTACTCTGTGACGTGATATTATAAGGTTATATATTTATATTTTAATTGTTATATATAAATATTATGTATAAATAAGAATTTATAGATTGTATGTCAATAGTTTAACTTTATTTAATACAATTAACATACTTTTTGATTGTAGTAAAAACTATGTTTGGAAGTTATTATTTGAAATTTAAAATTTACTGGACACGAACTCGTGATTAAGGTTTTAGATACTGCTTATTTTAGAATAACTTAAATATTTTTTTAAGAGTTTTTTATTTAAGAGTTTACATTGACAAATATTTTTAACTCTACCGACATTTAATTCAATCGTATATATGTACCAACCCATGACGGTGACCTGTCGGCCAATGAACCAGATAGATACTCAAATAGGTTAGGGTTATCAATAACACACTTCTAGGCTAGTAATTTTATTAATGAATTAAATATTAGATGTTGATGGTAAATATTACAATGACTTGTGGGTTATCCTAAGAATGAATCATACAACTTGATGTAGGTAAATTGCCTACCTACATAAAACGCTATGTCATCATAATTTTATTGATAAAACCTGTGGAAAAAAAGATGTCTACGTATTATTATGATCATCAACGACTACAATATAACAGTAAATTACATTCAATCGTGGTGCTAAGGAATAAAAATCGAAAATTTGTACTAAAAGTTTGCATTGAGTAGTCTTTGCGAGTGTAAATCACTATTTGTCTGCAATTATAATAACTTCATAATTGGCATTTAAACGGTGGACGTGGTTTATGTCCATAGTAGTATTCTGTCACATAGTAGTATTATATCGCATTATCATTATAATAATATGTCCCGCCTGCATACATTTAAGTGGGTATAAGTTGTGCGGATATATTACGGTATAATATGGTGGTAATTATCAACCATTTCATAATAATAATAATAATTATTTTTAATAGAACACAGTCTTTCGTGGCACCCCGCACCGTACAGCCGTGTCGTCGGAGTCTCTACAACCCATATAATGAATGCGCGTGCACTGTCGACGGTGACAATTTTTATAACGCCCTAAATTCAAAATAACGATCTCGTCTGCACATTAGTTTTCCCAGACCATAGCAGTACAGCAAAGATAGCCGTTTATGGTTTTGCTACGCGCGATAATATTATTATATAGTCAACACGATATCTCGTTGTTAATATTTTTCTTTTCTTTTTTTACACGCTGCGAGTAAATTTATTGATTTTATTATGAGACACTTTTCAAAGCACGCTAAAATAGATTCATCGTACAAACTGCAGACCGTTTTTTTTTTTTAAATGTATTTCTTAAATTACAAAGAAAATCAAAGTGCACATAATGCAATATAAGTACCTCTCTTATTCGTAACAAACGTAAAAAAAAAAATTCAAATTGTATTTAAATTCCATAATTTAATTTGTTTTAGAAATTATTGGAAAAAATGTCATCGATATTGATTTCGCTATAATAATATGATATTACGATTTTCATTAATGCATATTATGTAACATATATTATTATTATACATCTCATTGATGAATTTTAATAATATAACAGTGGGATACTATATTACAACGATTCGAAATTTATATTAGTATTATTATCATTTATGATTGTATTAAAAATGTTGTTTTATGATGAAAAAATAAATTATACACTACAAAAGAAATCTTTTTTTTTTTACGTCAAGTGCATAAAGTACGCCACTAATTTTCTTCTTGACATTCTCTTTAATCTATAATATCTAATATAAACAAAAACGTTATACTTTGTTATCGTTATACAAACAATTGTATGTATGTACATGGTATTTGAAGTATATAATTAAAAAATGGAATAAAAATTTCTTTAAGCTTTTAGTTGAAATGTAAATAATACCTGAGCAAAGGAAATAAATAGTCAACAATTAAAAAAAAGAATATTAAAGAGCTCAACTATACAGTATAAAATTACGTTATAAACAAAACTCATTTGCATGGTATAAACATACATATAATATAATAAATGCATAGTTTTTAAATTAGTGAATTAAGAATAACTATACATTATGTTAAACAATATCCAAATGTCATAACTTCTTACCCACCTACCTTAATTATAAAGTTGTTGAGTAATACAAGTACATTTTTCACGTTTGGCCATTTAAAATTCTTTATTATTATTATTATTATTTTTAATTCAAGACCTTTTAATTTAGTTTATTATACAGTCGTGTTTAACTATTTATAACACTGTCAACAGAATTATTAAACTAGGTTGTGCTTTGGTGTATTTTTGAAAATTGAAATTTTTACAATCAATTGCAATCATTTAATCTGTTATTGTTTAATATTATATTATAACCATGTGCACAATGACCAATAAAATATTGTATTAGTGTATGTTTTAATTAAATATCTACATTGTTTAATTTTTACTTTATTTGGTATAAAGTTAATTCAATAATTTAAACAATTTAATTTTCTATTACAAAATCTAATTTGCATTTCAAATTGTTAAACTTAGTAAATTATATCATATTTATCACATTTTATGAATAGGTATAATTTAATATCAGTAGATAAAATAAATAAATAAAATGAAAACTTGAATAAAGATCAAAATAATTGTGAATCAAAATTAATTAATAAAATATAATGATTATCAAAAAAGTATTACAGAAAAATGTAATATATAATTCAAAATAAATATATATATTAATTAGGTACCGACATATGTAGCCTACCTACAATAAATAAAATGAAAACTCGAATAAATATCAAAATTATTGTAAATCAAAATTAATTAATAAAATTATTGGTGGAAAAATGTTACAGAAAAAATATAATAGTTTGCTGTGCGAAGCCCACTGCCTACCATTGGACATCAGACAAAAGTACCTCATCATAAAATATGCAGCCATAAAGATGTCTACACCTCAAACACGCATAATAGAGATTATTTCAAAACCTTATAATGACCATCACTTGAAAATCTTTTATATGAAGCTCCACAATATCCTCGAAGAATTATCCTTCAATATCAACAACATAAAACCTATAGAAACATCGCATCCCCATTGAGCACGACCCACATAGAAGCCAATACTGAACTTGGCCATTCTAACAAAAAGATACTTTTCATAATCTGATCAAAATATGTTTTACAATATAATAAACAACGAATTTTAAAATTACTACCACTACTATAGAGACGCTTCCATAACAACAAATGAAACCGGTTTTGCCATTACACACATTGAGGGTAACAGTCTCCATAAACTAACTCCTTTCTCCAGCATAAACACGGCAGAAACTTTCGCCATACTCGAAGCTATATCTATCTCACTCCTAACCAATTACGATAAAGTACTCTTCCTAAAAGACTCTTTGAGCGTAATTACATCAATAACCAACATACACACGAAGTGCAATCCTCCCAAAGCGTCCAAAACATAAACTTCACAACCCAGAAAACCAATAAACCCATATGGATACCTTCGCACATCAGCATACCAAGCAATAAACTCGTTGACAAATTGATAGCGAAAGCGGAAAGATCCTCGGATACTAAAGTATACACGCACGTAACACGCGATGATGCAATTTATGCCTTTAAATCAAATGTCATTCTCTATAGCAAAATCGATGGGAAAAACAAACCGACCATAATAACAAACTCAAACAAATAAAACCATCAAATAAAAAATGGCCAAACCCAGCAATTACGCTTATACGACATGAGACTATAGTCACCAGATCACCAGAGGACGAATAGGGTATTCAAGACTCACACATTCCCATCAAATGTGCAAAAAGCTTGAACCTAACGTGCCTCTGCGAACTTACTGTAAGACACATATTCTTAGAATGCCCCACTTACCAGAACGACCAAACAAAATAAAATATAAACACCATCTCACTCAAAGATGTATTTGTTCCCAGACAAGAAAAAAACATAATGGACTTCAGGAAGATAGCCCAGTTCACAGCGAGCATATAGGACCACTGATCAACGATACTCCACAATCTCAACATGAAAATCGATAAAAAAAAAATGTTAATTACCAAATATAATCAAATACCTAGTGTAAACATAAAATATAGGCTAATAAACATTATATTTGAAGCCTTTATTTAAATAAAAAAATAAATAAATATAATTTGTAATTCAAAATAAATATATTAATTGTTAACATCTGTAGCCTACCATGTATGATTTTGTTTTTATTTTTTAACTAAGCATTTTAATATTTCAACAGTAAATATTATTAGTATGAATATGTTTACAATAATTAGCCAATTGACATAAATAATAAATAATAATATAAAGAAAAACTATTAAAATGAATAAATAAATTATTTATAATACTAATTACCAATGACTACTTTTAACAATGTTAAAGAATATTAAGAAATAGTTACAATGATGTGCGTCTTTTTTTTTCTCATCAGCATCTTTTCTAACGGGAAAGTAAATATAGTTGTTAAAAAGATATTTTTGAAAAACCCCAATAGTTTTTAAACGCGTCGGGAAAAACAAAAAAAAAAAAAATAAGGAAAAACCGGAATTTGTACGCAAAAATGGTTTTTGAAAAAATCGATTTTGATTTTTTGGCATAACTAAAAAAAAAAATAACCGTAGGAATTTTTCACTGAATGTTTATATAAATGATTTCTACACGTCATAAAATGATAAACATATTTTTGTTTTTTCTTCAGTTATTTATAACAAGTATAAGAAAATTTCGATTTTTATTAGTTTTTTTTTTAAAAATAATTATCGATAACATTTTTTCCCTTAGAACAAAAAACTTGAAAATGTAATACAAGGTTTCTCATAAGTAATTACTAGTGAAAATTAAAAAAAAAATTGAACGTTGATATGTCAGCTGCTTTGTCAGTAATTTAATTTCCCTTAAGTATAATACGAGAAGATATCAACACGAATTCAATGTTCTTATGAGTCATTATAATCCAGTTTGAATTTTTTTCAAAGATTTCATTGTTATAAAATGTGCTTTATAGTGCTGTCTGAACACTGAGATATTCACCAAATATAAGTATAGTTGAATCTTTATAAATTGGAAACTTCGACAACTTGAATTTTTTTCCCCTTGAAGTGTTTTAGACATATAACTCGAAAAACACATAAGTCGAATTTATTTTTATTCCCCTTGAGAATCGAATCTTCGAAACTTGACTGTACATTGGATAACTGAAGTTAGTTGGCTTACTTAATTGCTTCTGTGATACCACCTCCAAAACCTAATCCATGTTCATATTTGGAAGTGTCAGTGTATAATTTGATTCGAAATTTAATTTAAACAAAGTCATTGAAGTATGCAATTATTCTCTCAATAAAAAATAATTTATCCCTACCATCTTCCAAATCCCTGATTTAAATAATTGAGTTTTCGTATAACGTATATTATCTAAAGCGGGGGAGGCCACGGCACTATTGTTACCCACCTAGCCTTGTCTTGAAACAAGACATGATGTAAACTGAAACTGTATTGGTCTTCTGACACAACGGTCACAGGCCCGTCCCTCTACGCCCACTCATTAACCCTTAACGCATGGCGTTTATTACGGGACACCAAGTTTATGTGTGTAATTTAGTGTCAGTTAGTCAATATAGTTTTTTATTTTTTTTTTATTATAGGGTTTGTTTTCTTGAGAATTGGGCAAAGATTCCTGGTTTTTGTATGTGTTGTTTGAAATTGGACTTTTTGATTTTGTGTTTTTGATATGGGTATGGGTTTTTGAATATGAAATTGTATTTACATCTCGATTGTCTAATATCTTTGTGTTTTGTTATAGTACCTTTTTTTACAGTGAGCGCTATGTTGTGAGCTTTGCAGTGAAATATGTTTGGTACATGTACATATATAACAGGTTAATATATCATTTCTCAGAAATATATAATAATTAGTATAATTAAAATTGATAAATTATTAAATTACAAAATATATTTGTCTTCTAAAGTTAATAATACGAGATGAGACACATCAAAACGCCCACTTTAAAAAAATAATCGTTGATTCGTGCCGATTGGTTTGATAGTAAATTGATGAATATATTATGATCGAATATAGTGGTTGTTGGATATTAATTAATAATATGGTTGACACTATTTTTTGGGAGAAAACATCGAAAACGATTGTTTGATATTCTAGATGTATTCTGAATGCAACTTAATGTCTGGTGGGTTAATGATTGAGCTTAATATATTAAATTAATCAATTTGTGGAATACTATCGACGGAATTTAAAATTAAAGTTTGATTTTCATCGGAAAAGAGAAATGGGTAGGTAGTAGTTTTAGTAAATGTTTTTGAATATTGTTATTTATTGTTATTGTTCTGTTTCTGGATGTTAGTTTTAGTTTGAATAGTAGAACTATTTCTAAGTTGAATTGAGGTTTTTGCAATATTTTATATTTTTACCACGTAGAAAATTATAAGCGAACATATTTTTACCAATACACCAAAGTTTATACATTTTAAAGAAAAATTTAAAATTCAAAACAACTCACTGTTTGTCTGTGACTGAATTGTTGAAGAGGGTGAGTCTGGGTACTGGGTAAACGCCAGAGACCATGCAAGTTACACGTATAGTATCGTTATTGACTCTCTTCTGGTATACGTCAAACTTCTTCTCCGGAGCTGGAAAAAAAATAATTACTTAGTACTACCGGTAAATACATTACAGCGAAACGTTACACGTTTGGAGGCCACGTAAAAAAATAAATAAACAAAAATATCCTAATCATATGAACGAGGTATGAATAATAATTACAAACTTAAAAAAAAAAACCGTACGTTTAATACTCAGAACGAGCTTAAGCCATATACGAGAAACGTAATCGGCACACAGGCAGCTCAACGGTTAAGCCCTCTGCCCTCGAGACTCTACATGAGTGTGTGTATGCGTCGGTATATAGGGTGATTCATCAAATACGCTCACCCCTCCTTTTACCTTTAATAATGAATTTATTAATATTCAAACTAAATGTATATTATTATTTAAGGAGTTTCCGGTGGAACACAATCATGTTTTTTCTGAAAGAGAACAATATTTTTTTACCACACATTGTTAAGCTGAATCGAAATTATATGAGTTAGACATTTGACTTTATGAACCTGCCTTCTAAATATAATAGTACACGATATACTGGGATTAAGATATTGGAACTATGATAGTTTGGATATAAGTTCTAGATTTTATATTTTTTTTTTTATCAAACCATTACAATAGTACCTAGATACATATAAACTTTAATATATTAGTAGTAACTAAGTACACACTTTAATTTCCATTTAGATGTATCAATAATTTACAATATTAAAGATTGTGGTTCTCGTTTGATAAAAAGAAGACGTTCATTTCACCTCGATACACTCTTCAAACAGCATAAAAAATGTAATGAAATTAAAATCTTATATATTTACGTATACTTAAAAATTCAAAAAACAAAATTCGGATAAATGCATAGATACATGAAGGGAAAATACTCATGAAATCACCCTGTATATAACATTTTACGGTCGTGTATTAGTCGTTGTCGTTTTTTTTCGGTAAGGTCAATGATATTCCGCCTATTAGATTTTTCATTAAAATAATAACGTCACTGGGAACGGTCGTGTTTATGTACTCGGTTATTAACTGTTTTTTTTTTTTTTTGGAAAATTAGCTCGGGGAGGACCGATGCCCCAGCAGTGGTGACCAGTATTGAAGAGGGAACGAAGTCGGTCGGCGGTAAGGGTTGCCGGTGTCTCACTATAAACATAAAGGGCTAACGACTTTGCAGTCATGTCGTTTCGTATGGCGCACCGCGTGCGTGCAGAGTCTAAGCGAGCGTGTATTGTATATATTCTGTGTATACACACGACGAGTGCGTCCGTCTCGTTATATATATACACACCGTTATCACTTCACATCGTTCCGTATTTTTATCTCTTTCACTCACTCTAAAATGTGTTGTCTTCATTCCTTTTTCGCTCCCGTCGTCCAAAGACGATACTCCTCGGCGGCGTGGTGAACGCGCGTTTTTCTGGCCACCGTCCAAAAACGCACCGCATGTATACCGCCCGTCGCTCTGCTGTATATACCGCCAGCGTGCTCGCAATACGATATGCGAATATAATGGAAACCCGGTGGCCCGCAGGACCGTGGAGTGGCAGTGTGGGAGCACTGCTGCAGTACTTTATATTTTTGGCAGCTACGTAATTTTTGCTTCCCCCCCCCCCCACACTCGACGCTGAAACCGTCGAGATATTACGCGAAAAAACTGACTATAGCAACGGTTTCGCAGCACGACGAATGTCATGCCATGTTTTACATTCATATACTATTACCTTTGAGCCGTAGACGGAGGAGGGCATTTTGAGGCGAAATACACCTTAGATCGCCCTTGGATTTTTTCTAAGATACCTCTCCGTTAGTTTTTGAGAGAAGTCGTAAAATATATGTGTAAACGTAATAAATATTTGATGTACCATATGTTG
Source organism: Pentalonia nigronervosa (assembly GCA_014851325.1). Classification (NCBI taxonomy): domain Eukaryota; kingdom Metazoa; phylum Arthropoda; class Insecta; order Hemiptera; family Aphididae; genus Pentalonia; species Pentalonia nigronervosa. The sequence continues at coordinate 222,363 of JACXSJ010000415.1, forward strand.
TATTAAATCAGTGTTATTCGGAAATAAAACCGACAGAAACAAATTAACTGAAATAATGGAAATATAATATAACTATTTAATATTATAATTAATTACAGGATATAATTATATAATATCTATCTACAATGTTATTAATATCGTTCTATGATGTTATGTGGACATAAAATGCACCGTGTAACGGAAATAATTTTTAAAAAAATGTGGGCAAGTAGGTATTATATGTTGTACAGTATTATCTCGTTATTATTAAGTAATTGCAATGAACGTGTTCAATTTCAATTCAATGATAAATAATTGTTTACAAAAAAACTAATTTTGATTTAAGACTAAATTCACAAATAAAATTTTTGAATTACAATAAAATAACTGTTATTCTTTTATTGTCCAATTTCATCAAATATTGAATTTCAAATGTTTATAATAAAAAAATTGTGCTTTTTAATTTATTAGATTTTTGAGTTTAAGTAAGAACTATTTATGATGAATCTACATTACATTTTTTAGCCTTAGTTATTCAAATTTAAAAATAAATACATTTTTAATTACAAATGTTCGTATTTTTGTTATATTTTTTTCAATATTTAAATTTTAAATGATTATAAAAAAGCGAGTTTTGAGAGTTTAAAAGAAAAAAGTAGTAGTTTTGTTAATTTTTTCAAAATATGAAATCAATATTATAGGTAGGTATATTTATAATATACTAAATTATATTGATGCTTTCAGCTTACAAAAGTCCATAATTTGTATTTGTAGTATGGTAGGTACCTAAAACCTTTATTAAAGTACCTGTATATTATGAATTCAACAAAATGAATAAATAGTTTTATAATATTCTGAAATCTAGTTAAATTTCATTCTTATAGGATTATTTTTAGTGAAAGATTTATAAAGCATCGGACTTAAAATCAATATCATCGTAAATAATATCGTAGCACGATGCACGTCAATATTTGTATACCTACTTGCACATAAAATAAAGCAATACGAAAAAATATTGTACATCACAGGCTACGTCCCGTACATAATATTAAATAGTGTTTTCGACCAGATTTTCATTTATGATCGACAACGCGTAAATTATGCGTCGTTGCACTTGTTCACAAAATTTACTAATTATATATACGAATTATTATCATTGTATACAGAGTGTACCACCGAGTTTTTCATCATTTTCCCGCAATATAACGGGGAAAAAGTATTGGACCACGTTGTTTAAGTATATATATACACATCAACTGACGACCGACCGCACAGAAATAAAATAAAATATCGAAAATCATCAAATTTGTATATAATAATAATAATATTATATCGGAGTTCTATAGAGTGTGTTGTAGATTATATTAAATGTCATCATTAATATGTTAAATATATTATGCACAAGCAGGAGCTGTTCTGACATGTTATTATATTATATTAAATTCAGAGTACTTTTTTTGTCTATTTTATGGTATTTTATTACATCAAAAATAAACTTATTTATGTTTTGAACACGTAATATTGTACATATGATAATCGAACAACACTCATATTATATAGTCTTTGGAAAATTTAAATTTACAACGTCGGTTTGGCCCACAAGTTTTTTTTCTTTATTTTTTTCACCCGAAGGATTCCCGATCAATACATTACACTTTTTGAAATTTATATTACTTTTAGCCAAACCACAGAGTTCTCAAGTTTAAAACGTTCATAAATTATTTCGTTTGTTCGAAATGGGAATATGGGATGAAATTGATAATATCGTTAGGTAGGTATTATATGGACGGTATACCGACAAGCGGCGGTGGCAAATGCGGAAGTTTTAAGAACAACGCGAGAGTTCGTGGTAGAGTCATCATAAACTACTTTGGGGGACGTAAAATAATGTAAACTATTTTTTTCCCAAGGTTTTCAAATTTAAGTACGTTTTTGCCGGTTACGGGGAACTTTTCCTGGACGCATAATTTACCCTCCGAGCTCTCCCGGTCCATGTTGCCCTCTCGCGGGTCACGAGTTAGCATGAGTGGTGGTACAGCCCGTGGTGTTGGTGGATAGAGTAGGGGTGGAGGAGGGAGGGAGGCACGAAAAACAAATGGTGCTGTCCACGAAATGTCACCGTGAAAAAAAAAGTGAAAAATAAAGGACTTCGAACGAGTGCATTGCATGACAAATAGGCCGGAGAGTAACTTTGTCGATTTCGTTCGCACTAAATTTAAACGCAACAAAACGACCGTAAAGCGTCACGACACGTAATTTTTTTCCTACAGCAGACCAAATTGCGTAGGGGAATCCCGCCCTCCGTTTTCCGCGCCCGTTGTCATTATTTATTTATTACGTCAACCCGACCTTCATTAGAGAAACACTATTATAATATATTGCATACATGTGTAGTGTAACATATATATATATATATATTATAATATATAAGCCTGCGTCGCGGTGACGACGTCGAAAAACCGTCACCGTTGAAGGGTAAGAAAATACAAGGGTCTCAAAACCGATATATTTCACTTAACTTAACCTAACCTTAATTATAATGATAGTGTGCATCAGCTATACCGTCGGTAGGTGCGCAGGTTCGACAGAAAGTTCTCGATAAATGCCTCTTCCTCGTCAATGTGCATGGATAATAATTCATCGGTTAATCGGATTTTGATCATATTCTTAATCTAAATTGTAAATAAACGTCATTGTGGGGTACCATGAATTTCGTCAATCATGGACGGGTTTTTTTTTCGATCATATCGTACAATAGCATTGACTATATTTTCCAAGATAGTTTTTCTCAAACACGTTCAAGTAGTATCGATCTACTATTACCACTTTAATATTCACATGCAATTCAATAATAGATAGTACATACTTATTCTTGTCAATAAATCATTTATCGTTTATGTACAACAACACACACTATGTATAGCCTAGGCGATGATATATATCGCGCAAAACTCACGTTAAACTCGAAAACTAATTATACCATCGTATTAAATAAGCAATAATAATTATTATTGTTGTCCTATGCGTTATTACCAGTTGCAATCGATAGGACAGCATAGTTAAAACCAATGTCTAAATAATAATAATAAAAAAAAACATGTGACAAATATTATAATATTTGAAACCAGTTTTTGTGTTTCTTTCAGTTAGAACCCAATAAAACGTCATATCAATAACAAAGCATACACCCCGTATGTGCGGGTATAATTATGGGTGCGTTGTGATTTTGTATTATTTGTGTTAGTTCTGACATTTTTAATTAGAATTTATTATAACGAATGAACATTTCTCTGGGGTGTTTAATTTATATTATACACGATGTTTTGCCTTGCTATGTTTGAATATCCACTAGTATTCGCCCTAATGATGAACATCCAGTACCTAATAAATATTTAAAATCCGGTGGTGTTCACCAAATATAACACGAAAAGTGACTTGCCGGAAATACCGTGTAAAAGCAATAATCAAACAATTATTATAGTTCGATGATGAGTTTGTCAGGCCAGTCCTACGCACTGAGAGCTCTGGTGAAATAATTATAATTTCAAAAGCGGCTGAGAGCACTGCATATGTATATTTTAATACAACATCGAGTTAGTTAACTATAATAGAGGTATATTGTACACAATATGTAATATATGCAATAATAGAAAAAATAAAAGTTATAATTGGATGACGATCAGTGTACACAACAGTTATGTATACCTTTATTACTTATAAACTTATACGAGATTTATTAAATATTACGAGGATGAGATGTTTATCATTGTAAAATGTGCGTAAGATAGACAACATAGTATATTATTAGACAAAATTAAGTCTGTGTTTTAATGATGCATAACGAGTGCAGGAATTTAAGTCACTTATTTTAAAATAGGTATTGAACGATTTCATCATATACGCTTACGACGAAACGTCCCATTAAAGCGAATAAGTTCGTTTAACGGTGGAATATTTTTGAACACAATTTTCAAACAAATACATACACACAAATATATTGATAAATATATACATAGATGTTCAGATTATAATATGTATGAGGTTGGTAGGTAACCAAATAACCTAACAATCTACTTACGAGACGCAACCGCGCCTTACCTAACAGTAAATTCGTGTTAGGTCTACACTGCCGGATCTGAGAATTGATATATCATTTACAATTCAGCCCGAATATTCGCAATAACGTTCTTTTTAGTATACACGACACGAGTGACGTGTATACGGATAATATGCGGGATCACGCACGTCATATCGAAACCAATCCGATGACAGCGGAAACTGTATAATATATAAATATATATGATTAAAGTATATAGTATATAGATACGGCAAGACGGTATCGTAGTGTACACGCATATATCGCATTCGTGGGTATCCAGTATGTGTGGAAGTGTGTAACCGGTAACCGCGGTAGTGGTTGTTTGTGGTGGTCCGAAAAGAAGAAATGGTTTTCATACGCCTGAATTCTTTCAAACCCCAGAGATCTCGATGTATCCATAATCAGAGTATCGCTAAGAGTCCCGAGCATTTTATTATAATAATATACGTAACATTATATGGTCTATGACGTAGATACCTTGAAAGCAATATTGGCACCTGGTAATATTGCTATGTACCTGGCGATACATAACTTTTATGACTACTAATAAATCAGCAGCAATGACCTCGAGGGTAAGGGGGAACTATGTACGTTTCAACACAAACCACTTTATAAATAATTACTAAACCGTAGACGCTCTAGGAAAAGACAAAGCTAGACCGACTATAAAAATATTTAGGAGATTAATATAAGAACTTTTGAGAATTGGATCATAGAAATCGCAGACCTAAGACGAGCAAGTAATAAATTTAATAAATAGAAAATAAGCTTAGGATTACGTGAGGGTATGACAAACCGGTAACGAGAGCCGACAATACTGGGATTATGAAGATCAGAATTGATAATAAGAGCGGCCTCCAACGACCGAGATAATTAATTAATTAATTTTTTTTTGTATAATTTCCGAGAAATTATCTAAATATCATTTTGGACAAGCGGTTTATGATATTATATTATAATAATAAAAATATGAAATACTAAGAATTACGATAATGTGGACTAGTCGCGTCCGGTGAGTTATCGCTACTCGACGACAAATCGTGGGTCGATGGCATTTCCTGGAACTAGCGCATACATGCACGATAAAAAAAATTAGGTCAATGCTATCTTGCTAGGATGACGTAGGTATGGATAGGAGGAGTAGCCAATATATAAGAGAGCCCGAATCGGCATCAATTCAGACGTGATATTCCCGGGCTACAACTAGCACCTTCGCGCCAGTCTAAATACTGATTTTAATAAAATAACTCATTTCAATAATACAACAGTTTTTATAATTTATTAACACCACGACTACAAATCCCTACGTCCATCTCAAAGGTCGCCCTCTGACTGGTACACAACAATATTATGTATGTCTGAATACTGCGAAATATTCCCTAAAGAACTCTTCTAAATAGCGGACGTTATTTTGAAAGCATCCTACAAACTGTTAACCAAATCCACTGAATAGCGGACAATATCTCAAGGACCGAGGGCGTCCGCTGTTTATAGGGTTCACTGTATAATAGATATTAGATTGGTTCGATATGGTATCACATAATATTGCATGTATCGGCTTATGCTATATACTGACCAAACGAACACATATTGCAAAAAACTAGAAAAAATCTCTGTAACAATACGGTAAAATTATAGGTAATGAAACTATGAAAGAAATATAATAACTTGTTAGATAAACCGACGAGTAAAACTGATTAAAGTTTGTGAAATTTTTCAAGTGTTATAGCCAATTTGGCTCTCGTTTTCCTAAAAAAGGTAAATTTCCAAAACGGCTTCCGTTTTTGACAACACAAATTCCTTACCACTTTACACAAACTTGATTAAGACTGCCCCAAAAGAGGTATAGTTAAAAACGTATAATATTTCCAATATTTAAAATTTACTTTTCATAATATACAATTTAATAAACACAAACACATTTTGAATTAATTATTTACCTAACTACTGAATTTTTATGCACCACCAATTTTTATAATTTACTTACCTACAGTATAAAATTAAAAAAAACCAAACATATTTTTAACCACATTTCTTTTGAGACCGTCCTAAATAATTATGTATGAAGTGGGAAGGAATTTGAGTTGTCAAAAACGCAAGTCGTATGGGAATATACCTTTTTGTATACCCTTTTTTTCGATGGTAGCCGTTTGGGAATTAACAAACAATGAATGAGAGCCGTTTGGATGCACCGTATTAAGGTGATAAATAATACTTAATGTTCTTAATATTTATCACGATAATTATTGATTTTAAGAATCACATGGAGAAAATTCTCAAAAATCATTTCAAAAGTAATGTTACACACATTGATGGTTAAAATAATGATAGCAGCTGTTTCGGACATAACGGCATTACCGTATACATATTATATACATTATTCTATACTATACTAAGTGAACGGCTAAACGGATCTGACACGACGATGACGACGATGATGATGATGATAGTGACGATAGAAATAATAGTACTATAGTAAACGGTAAATGGTTATAATATATTTTAATTGTACACCGACAAAAGAATAATAAAATGGTAAGAAATTAAAACACGCATTTTTACCTCGTTTTGTGAACGTTTTTAATCGAATCGAATTGTGTGTGCCGCGCGTATAAAATGCGTCTCGAATATTTCAAATATAATTAATTTGACGATTTATTGCCGCCACCACTACCGGCTTTGATGTAAGAAAATGACGTGCTCAGACTTTGAAATCGGACGGACGACGTTATTGAAAAAAAATTGCCATTAGGATGCGGTACAATCGTACAAAAGGGTTGCAGGAACCGAAACGCGCAATTATTCTTATACACCGGTGTTTCAAAAATTTCCCCCCAAATGTTTACAGTAATAGCAAACAACGTCATTATATCGTGAGAATCGAAATAACCTAATGCAATATTATTCTGTTTCCGACTGAAAGTCGCCGAACCGACAATCGATCAGTAAATGTTACAATACATAAAATATCGTTTTATAGTTTTCTAATTGACTTGAATTGTGTTATAATTATATACATGAAAATATGACAAGACATCGTGCAACGGTTTGACCACGCGGTGTCGACTAATAATAATAATAATAATAATAATAACAATGATAATAGGTAAGTTTAATGAGGGTTTTTGACGTGCCTCGCTTTTCGTTCGTCCTGCACATCACGTCGTCACGGAGATGGCATAAAAGGCGTAAAATTCAGCAGCAATCGTTAGAACAAATAACGAAAATCGTCTGATCACCGCCGCCGGTTAAGTTATTGCGTTTGTGTTTGTTTTTCCGACTCGTCGATAACTTTTCAAAGACGTTTTTTTCATGTATCCGCCACGACGTATATAATACTGCAGTGCCGTTTACCAAATCCATATCCAAATGTACGTGGTATATGCAGGCGATATAACAAGTAGGCAAGTGTAGATACGCAAAATCCACGGTAAGACATGATATCATATTATAATAATAGTATTATTAGTAGGTAAATTATTCCAAAAACGTGCCCGGGAGTGGAAAGCCTTCGACCGCGGGAATAATGTAGATCAGTTGTATTTCCCCGAGGTAATATCCTAGGCATGAGACTGCAGGGAGTCTGATAGAGGAGGAGTTTTCGGGTGACCGATGAGTGGGTGGAAGAGAGTGGATGTGGTGAGGTGATATGCGATTATGACATTATATTATTACGAGTTGTAATATACGATGCCAACAAAATAAAAAAAAAAAAAATTGGTAAGTAAAACGATTGCGCAACGTGTATAATGTACATTAAAACGTAATACAGAGTGATTCACAAACTATGCTTATCAGAATTTTTCATTTAATAATAAATTAAATTGATTCTGTTTTTTAGAATTTTAAAATAGATCTAAAAAACATATTTTTAAATAATTGAAATATTTTTTTTCATGCTCTTTTATCAGGAGTGTATTATGAAGTGAAAACTTCTGTTTTTTTCAAATGATAACCTCACTAATAATTGATTTCGAAGACATGGGGCCAATGCGGTGACTTGAACATTTTATTAATTACTTAATACCAACCTATCCAATACTTATCATTTGTAAAAATCGACCAAGTATAATAAACACTAGATCCAATATTATATAATATATTTTATATTTTTGTAAAATCATTTTTTAGAATGATTATCTTAAATGTAAACATTATAATGAATGAAAAACTTCTAGTTAGAATTTTGAAATAAGTACATAAAAAGTTTTTGAAAAAAATATACAATTTTTTACCGCCCTCTGACACTATTTAAGTAGTACGAATAGATTACAAGAAATAAAAAATCCTGGTTTTCGAGTGTATAAAAAAATTCCAAAAATCAGAATCGAATGACAAAATGTGGAAAGTACATTTGGTGTACAACAACTTGTATATTATTATAATATATTGGGCATACATATGAAACCATACTATGATCGTGCAAATAATAAATCTATAGACAGCCGGCTACTTTAAATGCTTTTATTTTACAATTGTCGTACCTATAGATATAGATAAACCTACGGTGAGAAGATAACGCGACCGCTCTTCATTTTGATGAGCGGTTTTATTTTTTTTTCCGCGTAGCCACACAAAACATTGTCATTTCCACATGTCATGACGTGTGATTATTTACGGTACGAATAACTGAAAGTAACAAATAAACACTTCACACTGTACATAAATTGAAATGCGACATTTGACACGATAATTGTTGTGTAATTCCTTACGGTATTCGTGTAGTATAAGCAATACGGTGCATATTATAATTATTATTATTATTACTATAGGGTGTGCAGACATTAATTTCGGGGCGTTCCTCAAAGGATTCAGCGGGGCTCACTATATTATATTATAGTTTGAAATAATTTAGAACGTACTAAGGGGAGCTTCATTGTTCCCTCCCAGAACACCCGATTATTACCTTCTGTTATTATCATCAAACAGGTGTATTTGTATTCCTGCGTGGGTCGGTCGGAGGTGCAACAAAGAGTTTAGCAAAAAAATAACCATGTCGTAGCAGTATTTGAAGTCCAAGAACGTTTGAAAAAGCTGTAAGTAATTCTCGAAAAGCTAATTTTGACGAGTTATTTAAAAGACCAATTTAATAATGCATCTGTTATTTGTATAATATCAAAGACAATTTAGATGAACGTGAAAAGTCTACACTAACGAACACAGACGTTTTATAAAATAAAAGCAATTTATAAAATGCATGTAGGATTTTCGTTAGAAATTAGTGACACTATTTATTTTCTTTTTGTTTTGGAAGAAATTTGAGAATGTGTTACATTTTGGTTACCATCGGTTATATAAACTAAAAAATATATAATGTTCAATACGTACAAATTAGTATAGGAACATAAAGTTTTATCTACGAATAATATTATCCAAAATAGCGGCGATTTAGTCTAAAATGACGAATATAGTGTCACCAACAAGTGACTTATGTTGCCAAGCTATTCGTTGCAAAATATTTCACTCAGTTCATTCGCTTATTATTCCCTCGTGTATAGATTATGTTTTGAAATAAATAATCACAACGATTACAGCCAATAACTTATTTCTCTAAAATGTATTATACTATATATGATTCAATACAACTAGTGTTCGGTTTGGTTTATAACTCTTAAATCTCGTGAATACATTGTAATGCAAATCAAAGTTTTTACAACTTCGTGCAAATATTAATAATTGTAAGCACATGGTTAATATATTTATGGGATATCGGTAAATGCAAATAACTACGTTTCATCAGTGGGCGTATATAAAAGCTAACACTTGGATGATATCGAACCACCTAAATAAATAGTACATAAACAATATGTAGTGTAATTTCAGTGAGTGCGGAAAATCTCATGTTAGAAAATTGAACGTGTTTGAACGTAGCGAAATTATGATCAAACTGGGACATGATTTTATTGAAAAATAAAATAATTATACGAACAAAGTTATAAAGTTGGCGATTTGGGAAATCTTGGACTTGACAACTTTTGGCGTGACATTATCCATGTATCTTACCTAACTGCCAGTCGTGCAACCGTCGAGAGTGTTGTCAAGTAACCATTTTGAGCAGTCATTAAGTATTCGCAAAATGTTAATTTTATTCGACACGCATTCGAAAATATTATATTAAGAAATAACAATAATAACGATATTTTTTAATTCTATAATATATTATGTCATATCTATTGACATAATTTAAAAATATTTTATTATTATTAGAATAACAGTATGTAACTAATTATTTAAATTCGTATATTTAATGTCAATGACGCTGCAAATAAGCTGAGACGAATATTTGTTATTTTTTTCATTATTCAATATTATAATACACATTTGTAAAGTAAAAATGCCCAGTAGTCGGCCACCCCATTGGTTTAAAATCTATACTTTTAGTAGTCAACAAAAGGTGTCGATGGGGGCAAGCCGACCTGAAGACGTTTAACAGTACAGTTAGCTTTAACGGGTAGGACTGTAGTGTGGCTCTTGCCGGTTTAATAAGTTCGCGCTGTATTCAACACATAACCGTGTTTTAGGTATTTGTTTCTTTGTCAGTTCTTGAGTGTGTGCGTGTGATGATTGAGCATTCGCACTGTACTCGTATGCGTGCAGTAATCACCGCCGTGTGTGAAAACACGATTTTTGGTTTCATACTAATTGTGTGCATGCGTGTGTACATTACGAGCGAAGCAGTGTATAATACACGGCAGTACAGGACTTACGCAATACAGACATAAGTATTCTAGACTTCCCCTTAGGAATTTAATGGCTGCACTATCGAATTTGTTTTATTTATTTTTTTTTTATTATTATTATTATTACAATTTAACGTACCATGCCTGTCGTAATTTTGATGGTTGATGTACCGTTTACGAATAATAGCGCACGACGCGTACTACTCCTAAATTGGACTGCCTTTATTATATTACACACGCGCACTTAAATATTAATATATTTGTCAAAAGCGATGATAGTATGTCAGACGCAGATCATTACACACACTATACTATTAGATCTTAAACCAGTCAGTTCCGGAATATCACATTCATCCGCTCGCAACTCAACGCTAATTTAATTTAACGGGCGGCGAGTTGCATGCCACACACGACGAAGAAAGGACGCTACGTCGTCGTCGTCGTCATCGTATAATTCTATCGGTACAGATCGTCATTATGACTAACTCGATAGTACACAAAATAATATTTGTTTCGATCGTTAACGCCACCGGAAACCCGGGAACTTCCGAGCTAATAGTTTGTCGTTTTGCGTTTTCCTTCGCAACTATTCGGTAGAAAACGTTAATTAAAACTGTATATCGTATCGATTCCGAGCCAAAATTAACATTTTTGTCATTAAACTGTACTCATAACAAAATCGTTAGCTGGCACTGAAACAGTTGTTTCTTGGCCGTGCCTCTGGATGTGGATTATTTGTCTCGCATTAGGAGAATGGGTCATTTCTGCGATTCTGAAATCTCTTTTTAAACTATTCTCTTAAGCAAATAACCTCTATAGTAATAATCCAACCGGAAAATTGTTTCATATTTTTATTACATTGACTTATCGTGTCAACTATTCGACGACTAATTTATCCATCAACCTTTTAAATAATTATGTTGAATACATTTTTATTTCAGCATAAGTTGAATATCAAAAACTGTCGCTGAATACTATAATTCAATTGCTATTAATTGTTGATGATAATATTAATTGAAAACATTTTTTTTAATTAATAAATAATATTATTATTGTATTTTTGTTTGAAATTACTACAGAGATTGGTACATTTTTTAAACTTATTAATTACCTTTAATTCAATCTTAACAATTATTATAAAAAGTTACAAATATTATTTGCATCTCACAAGATTTAAAATGTATTATAGATAAATATATATTTATTATTTAAACAATTATTTCATACACAATAAATCATTTTTAAATTTTAATTATTGGTTGTTGAATCAATTATGAGTGCAAATATTGATTATTAAATCTTAAACTACTTAAAGTTAAAAATAAATCAGGTAATGAAAGTAAGCTGAATACAAGAAGACTTTAATCAAATGTTGCACTAAGAGTAGCAAAATGTATATTAACATTTTACATATGTACCCCTGTAATTTTATAATTTGTATTAAATTTAAATATAATCTAAGTCTACACGATGTAAAAACTGATCACTGATCATACCGTTGAAAAAATGTTTTTAAATTTGAATTTTTAATGATTGTGGTAATCATTATAAATTCAAATTTTAGCGTGGTGCTAAAATAATATGTAATTCGTATAATACTTTTTGTTATCTAATGAGTGTTGATATTATAATATAATAAAGTAATTCTAAACGACCGTAAAAGACAATCAAAAATAGATTATTTCTGTTTTTATAATATTTTCAATTAACTATTGACAATACCACAAATAATATGTCTTAATTCGGGTAAATTGATAAATATATTAAGCTAATTACGGTCATGCCCTACAGCTGATTATTATAGAATATTTTACATATTGGACTAGTATCATATTTTTAATTGTGTATAATACAATATAATTAGTTTTAAAAATTTAGATTGTGTTTAAATTAAATAGAAGACTTATTTAAGTTATGTATTTACGGTTTTATAACTTCTGAAGTCGAATGAACAATAAGTAAACTACCCTTTACAAGATAAGAGTGAATCATGCAAGAGCGAAAAAAAAGAACGAGAAACGAATAAAAGAAACGTAACGAATAACAATAATAAAAACACTCTGTAAAAAATATTATTATTTTAAATTTTTAGGTGAATAAAAGATTCACGTAGGTCGCAAATATGAAAGGTTGATGCAAAATAAATCTGGTAGTCTGAAATGTAATTTAAATATTTTTTTTAATGACAACAGATATTTTTTTAATGACGTTTGCATTTTAGTAATTATGTTATTTTAATTTATATAAATTATCAACATACCTACAACACGTTTTTGTCTCGTCGATATTTTGTATTTTTTCTTACTTCAAATTACGGCACAATGACATTAAATTGAACTGTTATTTTACAAACATAATATTATCTATTTGTTTTAAAGGACACTGCATACATAGAGTTTAACTATGGTACTATATAATATTAAAAAAATATAAATATTATAAATATTATATAGTATTTAAATTTTGTAAGTTATTTACTTTATTGAATGATACCATACATTATTAATTTCATATTTCTAAGTAGAATAAAATGTATTAAACTTTTAATTATTTAACAATTTAATTTCAAAGGAGTTGTTAATTATTTATATCTAAAGATTAGATTTATAGAATAGTGGTCTCGAAGTAGTCTCATGACGGACCAATACAGTACTTCTCAAAATGAAAAGTCACTGCTTATGTCCGTCGTTAAAAGCAGACTACTCTATGCCATAATATCGTGTAGTAAATTTTTCCATTAAGCGTGACGAATATCGCATGGCAATAGCATTACGTAGTGCCACTCTTTGAGTAACCAAAACGTAGACTATGGTCTCTGATGACGCTTTATTGCTTCTGTTGGATTCACCTCCCAGAGATACATAAGGGCTTTAAAGATAAAATATCAACGAAATGTTTGATGATCTGGATTAAACATAGCAATAGCTATTTGGAAAATCAAACAAGTATCAAAATAGTTAATTGACAGGCCAGGTGGATCAGAGACAGCAAAGCCACATGGATACGAAACATTTGCTGGGACTGGATGAGTAGCTGTTGAGTCTTCCTGTGGTTTTCAACTTTCACGTGACTTAGGCAATCGTAAGCAATAGGTGTTTCAAGCACTATCTTCATTAAAAGAGCTACACTTACGATACAATACAATTTTAATCGTTTTCAGTCGTAGCTTATGGAGTAATGTATCATATTATTTTGTTTTGTTTTCAGCATTAGCTACCTAGAATTTTAATTTTATTTCTTTTTCCCTAAATGTTTTTAAAATAATATCCCTGATATCAATTACAGGTTTTTGTCACTTAAACAATAATAGTTGATAGGTAGTACCTATATCGGATTCTACAATCTTTATTTGCGGATGTGCTATTATTTTTTAAATGTTTTTCATACGATCAAATATATTAATATGGTTTAAAAATAAGATAATTACTATATGTACGTGCTTAAGTATTTTTTATTTTTTTTATTACACTAATAACAATAATGGAGAGATGTGAAAACAGTAACTAACAGATTACAAACTTGTTTCCGGTACCTAAGATATATAATGTTTAACTGTTTTTTTTCATATTATTTATGGATTTTTATTTATTTTGTTCGTATCTAACTTCTGTTGATACTTATGTTATTTAAAGAATACAATATAATTATGTTTTTAAGTGATTTATTATACATATTTTTATGACTTTTGAATTAAATAAAATGTATTGACGTTTAAAATAATTGTCAACATAAATAATCTATGTAAGAAGCAATTCAAATAAATAACATTCATATTCGTATACTGTATATATTACATATAAAATAAATAAATATTACAATCATCGATGTTATTTATAATTGATGAAGTAATGTTGAATTATAATAATAACATTTAGAAATTTCATATATTTTTCAAAATTGAAACAAACCACAACAATTCATATGCAATGATAAATAAGGTATTTTAGTATGACTGGCACTATTCGATTTTAATTTAATTATGTTGGCCATGTTAAAAGGGTTTAAATAGTTTAGATGAATTCATGAGAAATATTTACTATATTATAATTTATAATCGTAGAATGTTAGCGGAAATGTATAAATGCAAGCAGCAAAATAATGAAATTTTAAACATTTAACGCTTAAAGTTTTCCTAACCATCATGCATGTTATTACTGTTCGGACCAGGCTCGTTCGGTTGAATTCAATAACATTTGTGAAATGCAGTGCGAAACTCGTTTTTCAAAGAGCGGAGAAATAAGGCACCTATATCCGTTTTGAAAGCATAAGAAGTTCGAAGTGTATCATTCGAATCATACCCTAGAAATTCTTCCCTCTTTGGGGCATGATTTTCCTATGTTAATAGTACTCCTAGTACAAATTTTCTAGGACTTTTATACCCTCCTAAAATTATATACCGGAGATACAAATATCATAGGATAAATAATACCTCCATGGAGGAATGAAAAACCTAAGAAATTCATACTACTATTATTATATTCCTAGGATATCTATATCTTCCAAAATGTCATACAGGGGTATAAATTTTCTAGGTTTTTTTATACCTCTAGAAGGTATTATTTTCTGAAAGTATCATTTTCTTGTAATATCAGCGTGTCCAATGCTGCTGTGGTTAAAATGACGCTCCGCCTAGAAAAAACTGTGTCCCATGGCACAGGAAACCGTAGGTCATAGTGGAAGGAAAAGGTAGGGAATGAGGTTTTAGGAAAACAAGCAAACCTTTTGTTCAACGGCCCATGTCCCGGTCGGAGTAACATTTTTATTAAAGGCGGCCAAAGTCGTTTTCGTAGAAATATCGTGTAATTAAAGACGCTGTCCGGTCTAGGTCGGTGGTGGAGCGTAGGTACACTGCGTTCTAAACGTCAAATGGACTATTCCCTGCAGCAAGAAACAATACTGGTAACACCCTGCGATCATTTCAGCGACCCCTAAGTCGGTTATTCGACCCCTTCAGCCGGCTAATTCCAATAAATCGTAAATATCATAAACTGGTAAGACTAACCCGGAGTAATGAAGATTTTCATATCGTATACCACACGCTGTGCATGCGCATAACACTAAATAGGTACCCACAAAGTACATAAAGCTTATTGTCAACTTAGTCAGTTCGTGGAATTTACTAGTGGGAAAAAGAGGAAAGTGGAGAGTTTCTGCTAATTTACTGAATGAGACGTCCTACATAATCAAACAATTCGAAGAATTCATGACGTCTTGAAAACAGAAAAACAAATCCCATTCATTATGACCTTATCATTGTAACCTATTGTTTGGGGCAAAGTATTCTCTGGCTGTATGAAAATTGCTTTGATAATCATTTTTATACGCTTTAGGATTTAATAAAGCAGTTGATCACATGCCGCAGGTTTTGATTCTGTATTTGATTGTCAATTATTTGTTTGGGAGTGCAGTGGATCCTCTGACCCGAAGAGACGTGTTCAGAGGTATAAATGTCAGAACAATAATCTCCTGGAAAAATTCGTTATTTTTATCGTAGATTTGATTGCTTTGCCTTCTATTCATTTTCCGACCGTAAATCGTTGTGTTTCGTGAGGGAAACGTTCTCGGAACTTGTAGCGGGAAAAAGAAATAACGAAAAATACAATGATTAAAAACTCGAGACACGCGGTTCCGTTTTTAGGAGCGGCGGCGGAGTGCTGCAGCAATAAAGTATGCGGCCTCATACCACCGCATTGTCACCGTCCCGGAAACGACTTTGTGAAGTCGAGTTTGATTTGGCGTAATGAGTTTGTAGGAAATCGGCGCTGGTCGTCGCATCGTTCCGTGGCAGCAGCTGTCCAAAGTGATTTAATTGACGGTCCTTCGAAAACGGAGCGGCGGCCCTATAATGCTACGGGACGCTTTTAGAAACACTTTTGACCGTGCCCACTTTAGGTAAGTGGACATTTTCGCTAAACGGTCTTTCGCGAGTCGAAGCGCTCCGGCCGAATATCGCTTTACACTCGAGTAATCGAAACGCTGTTATAGATATATATAAGTGCAGAGGAAATTAATCAAAAACTGTCTCCGTCTCGCGTGATGGTATCGCGAAATAGCCATCTCCCTTGGCGCTAATTTTTATTTATGGATATATTATATAATATAATATAATACTGCAAGGCGGGAACGCAGTGCATTTTAATGTAAAGACTACTGTATAATTTACTACGTGACGACGACGAAATTTTTGCGAACGAATTGTTGTGTATTATTTATTATTTTCAATCAAATACTAAATTAATATTTTAGTTATCTAATGGTATATTTCAATATTAATAAATAATAAATCATTTACCGTCGAATTAAAAATGACAAGTATATTAATATTGAACGTAACAAAGTTAATACTTCATAAAAAATCCACGTTATTATTTTCAGTATTATAAACTTATATTTCGATAACAGAAATGTATCAACAAATTGTAGCTTTCCATCATAAATAAAATATGCATTTAGTATACCCATCACTATTTTTTTTTCAGTTAATACAATTTTCCCGCGGTGTATTTATATAAAATATACGGCGAAACTATTCATTATTTCGAACTAGTTAACATGATATTCAGTCGATATATATTTTTTTTATCTCCGAATAATTACATCGAATAAACCATAAATTAGTCTACTTTATTAATAATACTTTGTTTTCTAATAAAACATTATCAGTTTTGATTAAGCCGTTTTTTTTTTTTAAAGTACGTATTTATTTGTTTAGTTTGTGATAATAATTTAATAACCAGGAGTTTTATTAAACAAAAAATATTTCCTATAATTTTTAATTATTTTACGTTTCAGGAATTATCACATAAATTATGTCCTTCGTGTCTGGTACACTAACAATTTATAGTTTTTTTTTTTTTAAATGAATAACTTTGCCTGAGCTGTATGGTGTATAAACTGTAAAGAAAATAACTGCGTGATAGTATAATAATAATACAATGAATAAAACAAAACAATTTGCTTTATATTATAATGTTGTTGACACTTATTCCAATATATTTTTCTAATTAAAAACGAGTGTTTTATCTCAGAAGAAAAAAAAAGTCGCGTCTTGTGGACGTATTTTGTGGGCCATTAAGCTAGTATTATAGAGCTTTGCGGGTGGCATATACTTTTCTTCCCGCGAACTCTCCGCAAACGAAATGCAACGTATAAATATTAAGACTATACTGTGACTTTTCGAAACAAAATAATTCAACCATCAAACCGAAAGATACGCGTCCACGGTCAATAAAATGTACAAAAAGTACAAGTGCTCATTAAAATACATTGTTGAACGCGGCTTCGACAAAATGTCTAGTGGTATCCAATCTTTAACTCCCTATCATTTGTGTAAGAAGAGAAGCCGTCAAATGAAGTGTCATTAAAGCCGACGAGTTGTAAGGTTGGCCGGCTAACAAATTCGTATTGACCGACCAGCACCATTGTTATTTATTATTGTCGGCAAATACGAGTCGAAGAATTAACTACCTACCTTTTTGTTTCGTGATAAATTGTATCGTTTACCGTGTGGTTTATTAAAATCAATTTTTTGAAGTATGCGAAATGAATGTACAATATGCATTGTGCATATTGATTAAAACCGCATTCAATAAATGATAATCACAGAGTGAAACTGATACGCGTAGTGAATTTTAACCGCTAAAAGAGAAATATAATAAATTGTTACAAATCTTACAATTGTCTAGTTGTATGTTATTTGCATGTAGTTAACATGATATATCGATGTTATTATAGTTGTAATTTAAATAATATATGCTCGATTGTAATCGTTTTCCTGTTAATAATAATATGATATCTCAAAATTCACTGAAGTTCGAAGACAACATATAACAATACTTATCACACAACCCGTACCATAGACTTTGAAATGTGATCAATTTGAAATGATAATATCGCAAAGGCAGTGTTGATATTACTTACTAGTGACAAAAAACAATCACCTTAAAATCAGCGAATTTCAAAAGTTTCACGACTAGTATGTCGCAATATTAACATTCGGAAATAGGCCTAGTAAGTTATTTTTTTGTTTAAAATATAATGACTAAAAGTCATTATACTATAAAATGTCCTAATCACAAAAATCATAAAATTGTGTATTGTAAATGTATTAAAATGTCTGATAGCATTGATATAATATATATAAATATCAAAACATAATTATCCACCAAAAATGGTCTGCCTTTATAATTTTAAATAATTTGCCTGTATCTCCACAATATCATAAGAACCAAAATTTGGTGTAATAAATGTCTCTTAGGACAGACAAACTAGATAAAGCATATTCAAAAATTATTGTATTCAACTGCCTATTTAAACTGTTACCTACTAATCACATGGTAAATGAAAAATATCAATACCTATGTATTTTTTGTTTTGTCAAAGTATTAAAACCTCGGTTCACAAAATAGCGACGTATAAAACACAAATTATAGTCTAGTTAAGGTCGTGTGACGCTGCAGCATGTATGGTGTTAATTTCCAAAGTCGCAGTACCTACCTATACATGTATATATCGTGTACTTTTTCGATAAAAACAAAAATAATAAAAAAAAAAATCATATTATTATGCGATACCGATTGCGTAGGCCACTCTCGTCGTTTTCGTGCACGTTGCACAGTATTATACCTACCCGCCGTGCCTACTAGCAAACGCAGTCGATGACGCAAACGGTCGTATCCGATATTCGAAAATCCATCGCTCGTTATTCACCCGCAACAGACTCTCACACTACCTCGCAGTATGCAAATATATATTCCATACAAACACAAATTATAATTATGTGTACAGGGCAAATAGACTGCGAGGCGTCCAATATAATACATCCGCCATATCAAAGGTTTCCGATTCGTAGCACCAAAACTACTTGTGAGCTAGTTTACTGGTATGTGAATAATTCGACCTCACACGATAGCCTTTGCGTGTATTACGATATTATATAATGCACGCGCGTTTGTGCGCCTCGTATAATATGGACGTCACACGCTGCAGTGGAAGAGACCACTTTCTACAAAAGGCGTTACACTCCCTCTCCACTTGCCCAACAGGCCACCGACTAGGGTCTCGGTGCACACAAACAGTCTTGGACAACTCACACACACACATTTATATTATATATATATATATATATATATGATAATAGCGACTCGTTGACCCATGACGATCGTTCTGCGGGATTAATATTCAAACAATATAATAATAATAATAATAATTATAGTGCACTGCGAACGATAAAACGGAGCGCCAGAACGAAATCGCAAATAGGTATACCGCCCAGGTATCTAGGTATATACTACAGGCGTGATGCGCATTGCGTTTCGCGGGTCGGCTTAATACATTCGAACGCTTACTGGATTTCAACACAACTGCTGTTGTAGTTGTCTACGTGACGATAAGCGTAGAAACCTCAAACGATAACATATATTATCATAATACGGTTTATAAATAACCCAAAATGAAATATTATTATGCGCAGTTGCAGGCATATTTCATTATGATACACACGATGCCGGGGAATTCAAATAGTATCGAAGGTGCGTCCGTCCGCGATGATAACGTCGTGTAACAGGGATGGGCAACTCAAAGTTACTTTTTAGAACTTAAAAATCTAACGGACTAGAGGACATAAAAGGCAAAAAAAGATCATTACGATTATTATATTTTGGAATACTCCAAAACACGAAAATAATAAAACTAACGCTATCAGCCAACGTAATACAACAGATACAATTAAACTGATAAAATAAAATAAGTACCTATATTAGCTATGTTAACTATGCCTCTATAAATATATATTTAGACATTTCATAAATAAGCCGCAGTTCAATACTAGTATTGATATTTAATACTAGAAATAATATTTACGTTTTACGAAAAACATAATAAAATAAAATACAGATAAATACTGACATTTTATGAAATAATTTGAAAATATAGCACGGGTCAGATAAAAAGGTACGCGGGCTGCCAGTTGCCTGCTATCCTTGTTTTTATAATATTAATTATTATTATTGTTATTTTATTCGATGACTTAAACAGTTATAGTTTTACCCATTTACCCATTTTAATTGTCTTCTTCTTTGTCTTTAGGTGCGCCACCAAGAGTCATCAGAAACAATTTTTATTCGATCACGCACACGTGTATACTATTCATAGATCAAAATACGTGCGAACAAGTTAATATAATATAAAATGATAAATCTATGTGTTCCCGTTCCGTACGAATTATCGGCGCTATAAATATTATAGCTTTTTTTATCTAGTCCAATACATAAAATATTATTGTGTCAACGAAAAAAAAGAAAACTTATTTGTATGAGAGGGTTAATGAAGAATAGACAAAGAGTTCGAAAGGGTTAATATAGATTTTGAATTCCATAAAATGGATAAGTCATCATCTCGTTTCAATAGTCCATTAATCTCCATCGTCCACTAAGGGTAGCTATATACTAACTATAATAGGTGGGCACTCGATTTGCTCTAATGTGTTAAATTGTTTACTGCAGACTTTTGATACGCTTTCCGCGTAGAACATTTCCGGTGCATGCGTAGAGACATTTGGTAGTCATTGAATTAAATGACAATGACTTATTATATTGCTTTAATACAATTAACCGCGAAATCTCGTTTTATCAGACCAGAAGACAACTCCGGAATAACATACTGAAACTAAGTTTAAAAGCGCCTCCAAGATACCTCTGTCTGATAAAGTTCACAGAACTGCACAGCAGTGTATGTCCGGAAAAACAATTTTTCGCTTCTATAACTTGCGGCCATGTTAACTTTGCTGTGCGTAAATGAGATTTTGACTAACCGGAATAAAGGAAACAAACCGTCTAGACAAACGCAATGTTCATCAATAAACATTTATAGATACACTAAATTTCAACAAATTTATGCCGCACAAGACTACATTTAGTTAGTTAGGTAGTAAATTGGTTTTTGTACTAATTATTATTATAAACGTATTTATATATTAGGTATAATTTATGTATGGAATTCTATTTTCCTATATAATACATATCTATTCTATATACTGATTATGTATTATATCAATTATATGCTAAAAGTTGAAATTAAGTAACCTTTATTTATCTATTTAAAATGTCTGAATACAATACGATATAGTACAAATTTTTTAAATTACCATCGGAGTACATAAACGTGTCACTTTTTATAAATTATAATACAAAATAATTTTAAATGTGATGAATATTTCAAGAGATCGTATTGGTATAGTATCATGGTAACTGGAAATTGGTACAATAAATACCATAAGTTGGATTGGATTCTACCCTCTGGTATAAGAATATATTAGTATATCACTTACAAACCGCTAGATTCAGTCAATCATAGCGCATAATTTAATTTCCCGAAAATCACGGTTAACACATCAAAAATGTATTAAAATTATAAACCAAATTATTTTAAAATTTGTAAAAATGACCAACATTGTGTCATATTAAGAGTTAGAAATTAGTGTTATATATAAATCTAGTGTTAGATACATCGTACATAATAATATGTTTATATAAATACTGCTTATTAAACATAATATATCTATAACTATTACATTTTTTTTTATTTATTAGCGAATATATGATGTTTAAAAAGTCTATTTATTAACTAAGTTTTCATCCTAATTTAATAAATTGACGAGTGAAACTCTATAATTTACATAATACAAATTTTATAAAATACCGTGTTGCATACATTAAGACTTACTTATACTGAGTAAATCATCAAGCATGCTGACCCGAATTTTTTCCTTTAATAATGCATTTAATCAAATATTTGTTTTTAGAATTTTTAAATATACTTAAATACCATATTTCCAAATGATTGAGATTTTTGTACTTAAAGACCATAGGTTGTTTTAAATTCTTAAGATTTTTTTTGTGTATTTTTGTATTTTCTAGAGTATTTAGTAAATATATAAACTTCTGTATTTCATATGAAAACATCACTTTTCTACTGTAGTCTATTTAGTAGATAATTTTTCTGAGAATTTTAAGGAATAAAAATCGAAATTTGAACGTGTACTATTTGAGTTATTTTAATGTATCTTCTGAGGATAATAGGTCAATGATAATAATAATTTTGAAATAATATATGCGTGGACTATGATGATTTGAACATTTTATATAGTCATAAAGATTGATCTATTAACATTTAGAACTTTGTAAAAAATAATTCATGTAAAATAAATACTAGATATCAAATTGCATCTATTTTATAATTTTGTGTAATTATTTTAAGGACTATTATCCTTAGAATAAATATTTTAATAATAATTAAATTACTCACTAAGATTAGGAACATCGACTTTTTTTAAAAAAAAGTTAAATTAAATATTTACGGTAAAAATAAGGTTTCCATGTCAAATGACAAAAATTTGAAAATATAGTTTAAGTATATTTTAAAATTCCGAAAATAAAATTTTGAACAATTGCACGATTGAAGAAATAAAATGAATTAGCATGATTGATGAACCATCCTTATAATATCTAACAATATGATATATTTTGATATTTTATGCCATTTACAATATTGTAATTTGTAATTGCCATATAATAAATTGAAGGAAAGCTGACTAAACCTTTGAATTTCTAATGCAACTATAGAGTCTGTTTTTATATTAAAACTCTAGTTTGATTTATTTATTTATTCTATAGTTTAGACTTTAGTTTTGGAAAATTCTTTTAAACAATACAATTTAAAAGGAATTTACGTAATACGCAACAACAATGTACTTTTGATATTATAATATAACTACAATTTACGATTGTGTTAACATTTTAATTCAGATAGAAATGTTGTACTGCAATATTTTGAGAATCATCCGAAAGTATGAATTGATTAAACCGCACCTTGCCAAACGTATAGTTTCGTTGTTTCGCCATACCCTATAAATTTATAATTAATAATATAGATATATTATACGAATATAATTCCATATTAAATTATTTATCTGCTCAGCATGAATCGTAGACATTGGCGGAATATCGATTACAATACGATCAAACAGTGTTTTTTATTATATTTTCAAAAAAAAAAAAATTGTAGTCGCTCATCTAAAACACACCACCGGTGTCTTTGTAATTCGTATTATGTCCCGTATATATCAGGTACACGTGGGACTTTTGAATTTTCCGCGAAAACGCATTGTGCCGACGAGGGACGAGTTGTATTGAACGGAAAATAAAATCAAAATACGCTTTGAACGAAACGATCCGCAACCGTCCGTAGTATTTTGGGATATATATATATATATATAATACGAGAACAGGTAGTCTGCGGGTCCGGTATCGTGTGTATATATGCTAAATTTTAGTAATATAATGAACAAAAAAAAAAAAGAAATAACGATTTATTCCGCGTTGTCTGACGATTGTTTGTGAATTTATGCGGGTGTGTAGGTGTGTGTGTGTGTGTGTGTGTGTTTGCTCGCCTGACGTGTGGTGTGAGAATTTGGAATCAATTTCACGCACCGTCATCTGGTAAACAGCCAACAATTAAAACGGATGGGCTTTTCACAATACACGCGCCCGCGCGGACAACAAAAGATGAAAGCAAAATTTTATGTTTCGCCTCGTAAACGAAATGCACTCCAAGTATTTTTTCGTGAACAATAACGCGCCGCTGTCCATACTTCCCACTGCTGCTGCGGGATTTCGTTCCGGCCAAACAGTTGCATTGGTATTTTAATCAAACCCGACGGAGTATAAAAATGTATATATATATATATATATATATATATATATTTATTTATATATAATATGACCTTTTTCGCTTTTGGTGTATCCACTAGCTATGTATGTCACCCCCGCCCGCCAAAAAAAAAAAAAATACTCGGAGAACGCGTACAGACTTTTGCTGAGAAAATCGATTGCTCGCATATTTTATTAATTATTATTCGTTACCCCTTTTTGGAGGGAGACAACCCGGAGTGAACACTTTTCCGGTAAATGAATTGTGAAATTAATTATGCAATCCGTATTTATTATATACATTTATACATTTTTTTTCGCTTGCACGTTGGTTCCTATTTATTTTGATTTTTGAGTCAAACCTAAAACGGGAAATTGAAAACGAAACAACGGAGGCCGTTAGTTAAAGAAAATACGTCTTTTCGCTGAGCGGGGGAACGCGGAGGTTTTTATTTGACTAACAATTATTTAGTTTAATTATTGGGATTCATCAGATGCGTCGTATCTCGTCCGCCGCCTTCACGAAAAGTGCGGAAAAACCAGGTTCACGAAACTGCGTATATACCAGTGGATACTTACTCTATGCGTGTGAAATCAATCGAAACGTTCAGTTTTGCGGATTCCCCTATTATATTCGTCAGCCGCCATTAGGACCTAAACACGTGATGATTTCCGGCCAATCAGGTGTGTATGGTAATTAACAGTTGCGCGTAATACGATATTATTAAATTACATATTATCATCATGTGCGGTGGCACTGCGCATGCGAACGAATATCGGCCATGGTGCTCGTTTTTATATTATTATTGTACAATATTGAACACGCGTCATGTGCAAATTATATCATATAATATATGGTTTAACTGTAGATTGTATTATAGATTAGAAGTTATGTATTGTTATGTGTCGGGCTGGAGGTGGGCTGGTTAAAAATAGTGTGTAGAATCCAATGATTCGCCTAGCAAACCGTCTCCATTTTGTAAGACGTGCATTATGCTGCATCTCGGGCCATCCTATCGCCATGCCGCTACTGACTCAATTTTGAAGAATGATTAATGACTATTGCATCATACCGATTATACGACATCGTTTCACAAAAACCGTTTAAGAGTGTATAAAACTACGCCATTATATAACTCCCACTCGCCTCTAGTAGCCACCCACATCTATAAAATTATATAATATTAAGAAATCACGATCGGTGAATCGCTCCTGAAGGACCATATTTAATAGAATACAGTAAATATAGTCATAGGCGTAAATGGAATAGAGGGATTAACTATTAGACCGCTTAGCTTTCAAAACTTCTAGAAGTCATCCCAAATGTTCAAACGTAGATAAATAGATACCCTATATACATATTATATACGGCTAAATTCATTATATTGTTTGTAAGCCCAGCACAACAAATTTCTCCACGTATGATAAAATATAACATTTTTATTTACTACGTACACATCTATCTAAGACGATTTGTTGATTTATCATGTTTATATGTCTACTAATAATGTAAAACTTTATTATTTGTTTCGTGTTCATCTTTAGTTTTGAATCCATACTAATATTTTAGTAAAATAAATCTTTACAAAATATTGCCCTGCAACATAGTTTTAGAATTAGGTATTAAACCGTATAATTTTATATCAATTATATATTCTGTATTAGGTACAATATTACTATGAAACAATAATTAATTTATCATATATTACCGAAATCATGTAAAAAAAAAAATAGCTAATTAATTATTTTTCGATGTACTCGAATTGTCACCAAAAGTACGATGCTCATTATATACACTGTTAAAGTTTTTATCTAAAAAAACGTATCAGTTATTTAGCTATCACACGACCAGCACACATCAATACACATTGAAATATTTAACTTCATATTATAATGTAGAACCCAATGCAGAATACTTAGGTTAGCTGGTCGTTTGTGGAAAGTCTCTAACACATATAAATATCTACTTACGCATACTCTTCGTATTTGTTATAAACGCTTTAAAATATATAGTAAATTTGGCGAAATCGAATGACATCAGTTGTAGATAGCACATCATTACGATAATGTACAGTGTAATGGTATTATAGACGTTTTCAATGTTCGAAATTCGAGTTCTTATTATTTGTTTTGTTTCATTCAATTTGGTAGATTAGTTATGATAAAGAGTATTAGGAGATTAAAAAAAAAATGCATGTTATACAGTATTATTCAAAAATATACCTATGCCCAAATAGAAAAACATAAAACCAATTATTATTCAAATTCGTATGTGAATACTAGGTATCCGGATTATTATGGTGTATAGATCAATTATTATTTTTTTTTATTACCAAAAAGTATATAAAAAATCTAATGAAATGTAGAAGTAAAAATGAATTTAGTTGTTTGCATCTTTTATTACGTGTAGTACAGATGAGGTCGATACTTTACTTGTTTTCTTTTATTTTTTTATCGCAATAACATCCAAGCCCAATATTAATGACATTTACATGATGCAGGGGAAGAAATCCCAACGGCACATCACTCGGCGGCGTCAGGGTTTTGCTTGATTTGCTTTTTTCATTTGTTGCATTTAATATTTTATAAAGGTGACGTGAGGTATCCAATTTATTAAGTATATCATGGTAGCGACACCATGGCGTTTTCGAGTACCTACGTAATTATATTACGTTACAGCATTATCGCGGTATTTTTTTGAATATACAATCGGGGGGAAAAAACGACAATCGGAATAATAATAATAATAATATAATACATTTAGCACAATCGTACAAATGGTACACCGATACCAACATTATAACTGTACACGTGTAATCCGTCGACGTGGTGGTGATTCGAAAGTTTCCCGAGCGGCAAGCAAAAACTGTCTTTCGACGACACCTCAGCGAATTGATACGATTAATCTCGCGACGTTTCTACGCCGAGTTGCTCTCGTACTGATACAGTAAAGCACGGTAAACTTTTTCTTTTCTCTTTTTCGTTCATTCCGTCATTTGTACAATGAAAATAAATACCACGGTGATCACGTGCTGTATAAATTACACTTATTATTGCATACCACGGTAGGTTCATAAAAAGTGTATATTATTATACGTACAGGGTGATTCACAAAAGCATGCTCTACTCCTTTTTATTCTTCGAGAAAGCAGTTATTCAAAATTTGGTTTTTGAAATTTTCAAATATACCATATTATATTCACATTTTTGACATTTGTATGTGCTATTCAAAAATAGTCCTGCGGATATACAAACTTCTATTTTTTCCAAAGACAATTCCCCTATCATACAATAAATTATTTATTGGACAGTTGTTCTAAAAAAATGTTGACGTATTAAAATCAAGATTCGATTAAGTAATTTTTGAGTTCTTTAACTTTTTTGTACTAAGGAAAACTATTATAGGTCCATACTCGTAGGTTTGGATAATATGACAACGGTACATGAAAATGTTTGTAATTTATATTATTCTATCAATATTTTTAATTTATAAAAATTATTCAAGTATAATAAATTATTAGGTGGCATATGTGTGATATTTTTATGAAACCGTTGTTAAAGAATATTATTCTTAATATTACAATAATTTTAATGACTGCGATAAACTACTTGTTTATGTTTTGAACAAGGTACATCTACATTTTTTTTTCTAAAAAAATATACATTTAAAGGGTAGTTCTTATTTGAAAAACAGAAGTTTTAAGACACTCGAAAAATATCAAGAATTTGAAATTTAGACAATGTATTTGTTTTATATTATAATGACATATACTTGCATTTTCAGCATTCATCTCCACATTAATATCACACCTAAAAATTAATGTTAGAAGAATATAATTATAATATTATATGACAAAATATACGTAGGTATATGTATATTTTGTTCATATACACGTCATTATATATGTTGCGTTTGTGTTTTTAATGATGATTTATGATAATTATTATTATACAAAAAATAACAAACAAAAAATTCTAGTGCGCAAACAGGGAGAAAAACACTATGACCTACGAAACGTTTCAATTTTGCGCGTAAAATGAATAACGTGCTCGGAGGGAGAAAAACTTTCACACCAGAACGCATACCGACTTGAAATATATTACAAATAATGAAGCCAACAATAATGTTTAATGATGCGATCCCCAAAGGGGACGTCGCGACCGGGGCGACCAAATGAATGACGTTCGAAAAGTGTAATGGAAAATGTACGGTGTGTATACAATATGTGTGTGTGCATATATATATTAAATATAAATTATAATATTTTATCCATATATGACCGTCCCTCTAAGCTATGGAGAATGACACATCATAAACATATAAGGATGATGTCCTTGATGTGTGTGTACATTTATCTGTTTTTTTTTGTCATATGATTTTGGTATACACCATAGATATTATATATTATAATGTCATTATACCGCGGTACGTTTACATAAATCTAAGGTTATTAATATATATTCGACAGATTTTTAGCACTGATCTAACGAACTTTTCGATTTCAACTAAATATCTAACAATATTAGTTTTGAAAATCAAACTGATGCAATCGACATTCAAACTCGGTCTGTCGAAAAAAAGATGGAAATTATTTTTTTCATTTATTAAAGCTGTTTGAATTTCATATTTAAAGTTTGGTTTGACTTCATTAAAATTTAAAAAGAAAACTCCAGTTAAAAAGTCAATCTTAATAATCAGAGTTCCTGACATCACTAGTTATTAAGAAGTTTCATTAAGAACGGAAACAAATCTCTCCTTCGATATTTCATAATCTATTGTACAGAAACGGAAATACTGTTTTTAAATAGAAGGCGCAAAATTAATAATTTTACAAAACATTTATTAATAGGTGCTATATGCAGTTACATAATTTCATATGAAACTGCCGGATCGTAATTTTGGCACATTATGTCAATCTGCAATTAATTGAATTGAATTCAAATCGCGGGACGACCGTTTCAGATATTCATTAAAAATATTATATTCAACTTGGTTATGAATTATTATAATCCAAAGTCGACATGGACCGGCAATTATTGATGATGTGTGTTTTGTCGCGAAATGGACAGAATACAAACACACAAAATTGTGTTAGCTATTTTGGTTGCCATCGACTACTTGTATATCTGTGATGGATATGTTCTATTTTACATAAAACATAAATCATATTACTCAAATATAATATAATGTACGATTTATACAAATATAATATTATAATATGTAAAATCGCAGACATGCGCGCGTATATTATTATTTGTAACGTGTACTTTGAAATGCAAAATAAAATGCCCAAAATGATATTGTACCGTGAATTTTATCTTTTCACTACTCCCAGGAAAAAAAATGTAAACATCGGCCGTCAAAAAATAAAATACAAAAAGTTAGAGCGCATTATGTACTTTAATTGTACTGCGTTTTTTCCGTCTCGTCCATTATTCTATATTAGCACTGAAGACACGTTGTCCCATTCGTTAAATTCGTAATTTTTTTTACTGTATTACGACTTACGTCTTTCCAGATAAAAGAAAATGACTGTCACAAAGAAAAGTTGTGAAATTTCTGAATTATATTCGTCATGATCTCTAATATATATTATTATTGTCTATAATTAATGCCTACAATCATAATAGATTAGACTCCATTAGATAATATCTATAACAATAAAGCAGGTCTCGTTTCTTTTTTAATAAAATGTTTGATAATTTATTACACTGTATCATTTCGCGGCAATGTTATTGCGATTGTATGGATTATTATTTCATAAGCTGAATGCGATTTTGAAGATTTATCTCAAACAACTATACGCTCATATAATAACATAATGTCATGGTAGGTAGTAAACAGGGTGAGTATAGTCAATAGCCATAATGCCCACTATAGCCACTGGCTAATAGTCAATCCAGTACGAGGGCGTATAACCACCACGGCCACTTCCTGCGGGTAAAATATAAAAACGACCCTTTAATATTATACACAGATATTACCATTACCGCGTGACTTTCGAAATGATATTTACTCATTTTTGTTTGCTCTATACCGATTTTACAGTGTAACACACCCACACACACACATACATCACGGTAAATAATATGCTCTTTGAAGAGCTTTTTCCTTCAGCTTTGAATGATTCGTAATAAGTTATAATCATCTACGCCCGTTGTTGTAGACCTCGACAGAATTTCCACCGAAAATAATTTAAACTTGTTTGGTTATTCCTACAAATAACAGCAACGATATGTCAATGTGATTTATTTTATTGCGATCACATAATCATATAACGAATGCATTTGATATAATATTCATATTTAAAATATATTTTTATTTGTTTGATAACTACCTCACATTAAAGCAAATGTATTTTAAAGTAAAACTACAAAGTTCTAATGAAAAACACAAATTATCTTAGTCGAATGAATACACGATATTTCTCATAAGTTATATTAATTTAAACGATATAAAATAATAAAATGTAAATTTTTGAATTACTCGCATTTTAATATTTTGCATATTATTTTTTTAATAACGTATTTTCGCTTTGCGAGTTGTTGATAAAATACATACTATATACGCATATTTCTGGCACAACACGATATCAAAATCATATTAAAATTAAACTAAGCAACGATTTTTTTTAAATTTTTTTTCTAATTCTTAAAATAAAAGCTATTTCTATACCATTGTTCATTGCCAAATCAAAATAATTTTATCATGTATAGTGTATACACCGTAGTTATTTTAATTTTTGAAAGTGTTTTAATACAAATTATACATACATATTATTTATGTAAATTGATTTAGTATTTACGTTTTCTCCGATTCGTCAAAAATAAGAAAAAACAATTTTTCATTCCCGTTGCGTAGAGATTTGTTGGAATTCGATTAATTTGTTAAAGAAATTCCCGTGAAAAAAAATAAAAATCCTTCTTACCACAGTTATCTGGCCTTTGCAGGGACGTCGGAAATAAATCACGTACGGTTTATGGAGGAAAATCGTCCAGCCCATATAATTTTAAGTCTAATATTAAGTGTGAGTATTAAATATTGTTACAACAAAGTGTAGGAAGGAAAATCTAATAATAACATATTGGATTGAATTTTTATTATCTGTTTACAGCTTAAAAACTGTTAACATAAAAATGTATACACACACGTGCCTAAGTAATAATTTAATACTAGAATAGCACTAAAACGCCGTGCACTAAAACGCCGTGCACTTAAACTTGATCCGTTTACGTTTCAACTTTGTCGCCTTTCTGATTAAACCGGACCGGGAAACGAACATCTCTGTAATGCCAACGGTATAATTGGTTTTGACGTGAACAACTCAAACTGGAACTTTGGTCGAAAATAGAAGGAAAATAATCGGCACACTAGATTAATTATATTCCTTTCAAAAACGGAGTTGGGTGTTTATAAGTATAATGATTGGAAAGAGAACGAAAAAAGTAAAATAAAATAATAAGAACAAGATAACACAAAAACCCATTAGTAATTTATTAATTAATTTGTAATAAACGTATTTCGTTTGTGTTTCGCCGAACACTCTTGGTCGGTACCATTTTAGTAATAATAATAATAATTTCAAACGACACTGATTTCGCACCGGAGTGCCTTGACAGAGACTCCATTAGACGGCACTTTATTTCGCACCGAATCTCGTACTACGTTCTACGAAAACGTTAAAATCGTTAAAATGGTTCGAACGGTTTCGGGACAAGCGAATAAAGCAATACCGTCTGACGCTCGTTAAAATTAAACGTTATTATATTTGTCGTCAAGTTATTGTTGTAATAATAATAATAATAATAATAAAAATAATTTGTTATGATAGCCTATACGAACGACTATATTGGGTCTTTCGTCGGAGTCAGTAAATAAACAGATACAGTAGAATCTCAATTATCCGAACCTCAGTTATACGAACCCTCTATTATTCGAAATGCAATTTGCGAAATTCTACGAACGTTCTGTTATCCGAACGTCACAGTTTTTCGTCAAATGAAAATTGATAAACTTGTCAAAAAAAATACCATAAACATACGTCAAATATGTATATGTTCCTAAATAATTAATGAAAATAAATTGTAAATAATGTAATTTAAATACATATCAAGATGTGCATATGCACATTTACGTATACACACAATGTATTTATTAAAACAATTTGTAATATCTGAACTTCACGTGTCCGAACTGTGTGCGATCCCAATTAGTTCGAATAACCGTGGTTCTACTGTATTAGAAAATATGTACAAACAAAATATAATAATATAATACTTATATATTATACTTGAACGCATATCTACGATAGGTACAAAAGTTATGTCATACTGCAGCTTTTGTTATTGTAGCATGTTATTATACCGCACGCGACGACATTGTAATAATAATAATAAATTATTATAATGCCCGTATATGGAATAACAATGGATGTTTCATCGAGCCGGGAAATAAATGTTAAAACTTGACGTACGAAATACGATAATATAATACTTACACAACTATGCCTACGATCAGCACAAAGGCTATGTCATTTTGCACTTTTCGTTAGACCATTTTTGTTATACCGCACGCGTATTTAATTATAATTAACCTCGGTGTGCGTTGGTAAGGTGCGTACGAGACGTTGTCATATTAATGATTATATTATCATCATCGTCAAACCATGCACACATTAGACACATAGAGGTACCATCGCATATTATTATATTATTATTGTCCACATCGTTCGCAGGTTAGGCGCAAAAGTAAGTCATGACGACGATGTGCCGCTGCTTATATTATTCCGTCATTATTATTATTACTATTAAGTAGCTTTGGACGATTCAAAATTTATGTTACGGCCAATTTATTGATTCGAAATAGAGAAAAACGTATAATAGATGAATGTTTTTTTTTTTTTTGATTTAGAAACATCTGAATATGATTTTATAATTTTCTACAACATAATTTTAGTTGGGTTTTTTGCGGTCAACTTTAAAAATTTATAAAAATTTCAAATATCTCTCAAACATAAAGTTTTGCGTTAACTAATGTTGTTTATGCACTAAAATGTAGCTAAATTTTACAAAACTGATTTTGTTTTTTGATGTAACACAAAAAATAATAATTGTATAGATTCATGAAATTTTCGCCAAATTTTTAAATTACACTTTTCAATATATTTCTGCTGTTTATGAGCTCATTGTAGAAATGAGAAATTAAAATAATACATTTTTTTTTTTTAAATAAATATTGATTAAAAAATGTCTTCATATTATGTTTGCAAAAAAAGTATAGATACCCATTTGAGTTTCTAAATCAAAAAAAACTTTTGTATCATACGTTTTTCTCTACTTTGAACAAAGAATTGGCCTTAAGATTAATTTTGAATCACCTGTATATATATTATAGTTATAGGTGTTATTGGTTGGAAAATTTATATCTAAAAACGATACCGTGTACGTGGCGATAGTGTTTGATATTTTCCGTTGTTTATTATTAGGTAGTACAACTATTATACGGCAGTTGTTAAAATTGTTATTATAATGGTTAAATTAGCGTTATTAAACAATAACGTTATAGCTTGCAGTTTTCCGACGATAATATTTTTGCCTATTGTATAAATATCGTATAATATAACGCGTGTGATACCCTTGGCACTCGGCTAACGTGTCTGACAGATGGAAATATCGCTCTGGTAAATTGTCGACATTTTATTTTTTCAAAACGGCGGTTTGGCATTATTATATTCGCATGAAATATCATATTATCATATAGAAGCATTTATATTTTCATTTGTTTTTAAATTATATAATATAAGTAATAACCATCAAACGTCGAATATTATTATAATTGATTTCGCGGAGCACACAAATTAAATTTAAAAAAAACCATATTAAAAACGTTTCATTATCGTTGATAATTTCATTGCGTTTTACATCGTGCATGATGTTCCGCATGCGTTCATCTAATCTTCAAAATATAATCCACCGGTGCAGCGGTGTGCTATCTACACTGCAATAACCGAATAAACTATATATTATTATTATTATTATATTGTAACATTAATCCCGAATCTGGCAGCGGTGCGTCGTCGTGGACGGTCGCTGTGAAAAAAATAATAATAAAAAACAATTAAAAAAAAAAAAAAATTGACGTTTTGCCGTACAGTCATGTGTTGTACTCATCTATAACCCACTATCTACGTATATAATTATAAACGCGTATCATGTCGTAGACATTTTTATAATGTATATTATGTTTGTAATGCCCTTAACGGACCTAAAAGCCATTATATTGTATAATATATACGCGCGTAAGTCTATAAATGTTGAAAATCGCAAACCGTATAATTTAAGTGCATAGGTACCGAAGCCCGGAATAAATTATTAGAACGCACGTCTATCATATCGACCAGACGTCGAAACAGCCTGGGTATTGTGAAAAAATAAAATATAAAAAACGAAGAACCTTTGCAGTGTACCGAACTTCGCATAAAAACTATACCGTAAACGATAACATTATTATTATTTTATAGGTATAAAATATATAACATCATCACAACGCAGTGGTGGAAAGTACTATGATTTTTCTCTGTTTTTTTTTCTCCTTTGGATCTCGGCGGAGCATTATAGAAGTTGTAATGTTGACTGGGAATCGAATAACCAATGATTATAATATAGATTTATTGTGTGCGGGTACGTTTTTTTCCGCGAAACTTATCACTTTTTCAGGTTATAGAAAAAGTGCTCTAAAAGTTTATTGTTGCTTGATCAATCGGTGGAAAATCGTACACGGATTACAGCATACAAGAGAAAGGTCATATTATTAGATATTTTTATTGGTTTTCTAGAAAATGACCAAAACCTTGTTATCCAAAAAGATGGCTAAACTTACGAAATAGATTTTGGTTACACTGTTACGACTCAAAACACTGATGATAAATAACATTCACGACAATTCTACGTTCTTATTTAACTTATGTATCTATACACTATATACTTATTACTTCTGTGTGTTTTAGGTGCTTCAATGTAATTTTCGAAGAAATGGATGCTACTATGATGAATTGTTTTCGAAATTTGTTGTTTACTGCTATAATATTATAATAAAATAATTACAAAAAGTAATTATTATTATGGTTTTGATAATACCAAGTGATTTTATATATAATATTAATATTTATTGAAATATCATTACTAATAACTAACAAGGTATGGGAAAGCGATGTTGGTTGTCTACTTTAAAGTTCCAATAATTACCCTGCTATAACAAGGTAATAGATTATCTTGATTTTGTTTACAGAAAATATTTAAAATACTAAGACTAAATATTATTAATTTATTTATTTTTAAAATTAAGAATTTTACTAACTAAAAATTATTTATGTAGGATTGTCAATTGGTTTGGACAGGATGACATTTTAATAGTGGATGAATATTTGAATTCTGATGAATAACGTTTTATAAATATCAAATTGACCTATTTAAATAAGTTTATTTCATTTTTTTTTTACTTAGTAATTTGGGAAACTGTAAAAATTTTATTGTTTACAGCCTTCGCATCATAATTTATTAAAACTCAATGAACAAACAGTAAATTATAAAACGATCAAAAAATGTGTTATATGATAAAAATGTATATTGATATAATTTACAATTTGTAAACATCAATATATTTCTTAATGTTTTCTAATATGACCACTAAATGTCTTAATAGTCAATTAATTTTTAAGACCAAATCTATCAACTCGACCTGCATGTCTATTTATCCCGCTTTTTCCGTCTTCTATCTATTTCATATTGGATTTCAGACTTTTTCCAGTGTATGAACTCACTTCTTTATCTTATTAAATAATCTTATATAATATCATTTAAAAATTATTTTTGTGCTAACTTCTTGTTTAGTTTTTATTATATATAAATTCTAAACTATTATGCTACAGTTTATTTATAGAACATTAACATAGCATCGATGTGGCATAAGAATTTATCAATACTATTCTATAAAATGTGTAATATTTTTTGACAAGGAAAATTTACATTAGATTATGTTGAGTTTACCCACATCAACTTTGTTAGGCATTTAAAGATATATAGCAAACGCGAGAATTGGTTATTGTTAGATAACACATTTTTCATAAAATTTTAACTTAACTACTTAGTTAATTTTATAACTAATATAAGAATTTAACTATTTTAATTACAACTGTTGAAATAACCTAACTTCTTAAGTACAAAATTTAAATACAAATAATCTAATAATAGTAAGAACATTATAATTAATTTTATGTTTCTTATAAAATAACATTAATCATTTAAACTAAACATATAGGTAAAAACATAAAATACTCTTTATATAGTCCACTTAATTATTAAAATAGTAGATTAAATTTATTTAACTGTGTTAATTTTTTTTCATTTTTAAACTTGACGAGTTAAATTTATTATTTACTAACTTTTAATTTGTAACTTAACGATTTCGAGTTGACTTCAAATGACGTTACTTGAGTTAATTATTTCCATTAACTTTCCCGCTTCTATATATATATATATATATATATATATATATATATATATATATAGTATATACTATATAACAATATTATGTCGGTATGTCGAATTTCCTGACTGTGGAACACGTTATAATACCCATCTATCAATCCTATATCAGCGTTTCCAATTTCTCTCCCGTCCATGAGGAGGTCGGGCGTACATTTTGTGTTTCTAAAAATCGACAAATCACACATCGTATCGGAATGCGATTGGCAGGAAGGTGCACGTACGCGAAAAATACGTATTTGTCCTCATTAATGATTTCTCTTACTTTGGGTAACACGAGGCGAAACTTTGAGGCGGTCAATTATTCGTTTTCGACAGTAATGACACGAGTAACGGAACCTGCAGTAGCGTAGTAAATTTTTACGCTCGTTTTTACGACCGACAAGAACGAAAAAAAAAACACACACACACACACACACATACCCACACTCATACCCACATACACACTAAGCCAAACCAAATAAAGAAACAATACAAAAGGCGTACGGGCCACGACTTTTACGCCGCAAGGTCGTGTGCGATAAAATAATAAAAACCACCTTTTCGACCCTCTTCGGTTATAGAGGTGTGGTGGAGAAGGATTTATGGTCCTGTAAAACAACCGAGTAACGACTCAATCCACAGCGGCGGCCACGGCGGCGGCGTTAGTGGCGACGATTCGATCGATAAATCCGTTAAGAATTACGCCACGTACACACACGCACACGCACACCACAAGCACACCTACGTACGCACACGCACACACCCGCTTACACCCGCACGCACATACGCACATATCCGCGACACGCAAAAACTCGCACACACACGTACGCACGAGCTGTTATTGTTGTAATAATATGTTTTAATATCGAAGTCGTTTAAGACAGGGGCGCACGTGTAGTAGTTGTAGTGGGTATAGTAGGTGGAATGCGCGGGTGCTGCAGATGCGTTGATAATAATGAAACGGAACGGAGAACGACGCCGTATGACGCCGCCCGGGTAATCTAATCTCGTTAACAGAACCGAGTTTACCTAATTGCCTCTTCGTCGCCACTCACGCGTCGTTTTCTCCCCTATAATTTTATGAGCGCATAACCCGATATCGGCCTCGTCTCAAAACTAGTATTATAATATGCTATCATATGATAATGCATGTTATATAATATATAATATTGTGTAGCGGTACAACGGGTACCGCGAATAATATAACGATGACGATGCTTACTCTTGCAACGTTCTATAAGGCGCCTTCGCAGTTGTTCATGGTGAAACGTGATTTCTTTAAATATATATTTTAGAACTGTGATTGATTGAACCATGATCGATTATCCACAGTGGTAAACCGTATTTATTGTTATAATATCTCACCTAAACTACTTAGTTGAGGTCAATACTGCTCGTACCGCGTGTTCGCTATAAGTGATAGAGTTTCAGGTTGAAATCACCGCCGCCGCCTTTCCTTTTCGTAGTACCTACCTATTGAAGAAGGTAGAGAAGTGATGTCATGACGAATAACACAGGAGTGTCGACAAAAACGTCGACAATGATCGTATAGATATATAAAAACAACGAGTTATTGCGACGGATGGAAATGTTTGACTCGTTGTGAATCAGCTGTTGTAGTATCACCAGGCCAGAAGAAAATTTCACGATTTTGATTTGTTTGAAATCCACCAAAACGACAAATGTCGAACTGGGTTTTCCGCAGTAAGAAACTATAAATCGAACTTGAACGCCTTGCATAATATAGTAAGCGGCTGGTGTATAATATCCGATAAAAACAACACTACACTATCTCGTTGTACGGTGGACAAGCAAAACGAGTGCTACAAGCTACAGGTCTCTACATGAATACCGTTTCATTTTTTCATACATCTACGACGCTTGTAAAGGCATGTTGTAGCTGAAATTTGATAGCCATGGAGCGAATTTTCTACTTTCACATCATTTTCACATACAGACGTGGATGCGAGCTGCGTACAATAACATAACATGTTATTTGGGGACAATTTAATTCAGTATACTCTTCAAGACGACGACGACGACGACGACGGCGACGATGACGAAAATGTGTACTTCGTTGAGCCATAGAAAGTTTTCCGTTATTTCCGATGCGTTCATATTATTATATTATTATTTCGGAGCTGCGCGCATACAGTAATATGCAAACCGGCCAGGTATACATATATCGAGTCAGACCGATGTCACGCGCCGATCCGCCATTTCGAATAAGAATATAATAAGAACTCACGATCGTTGAAAAAAAAAACTTCTTTTCAAAATCGATTTTGAAAATTAAAGCGCATACGTGACCGCGTATATCACCCCCTCCCCCCATTTCATCCCACGAAAGAGCGTGCCCACCACACCGGTTTTCTCCCTCATTTCGATAGTCGCATGCTGTTTCAATTTATACATAACAATATTCTATATAATATCATCAGATAACATGATATAATATTACAGATGTCTTTGAACGACGGGATGTTATCTAAATATCTATACCTATAAACCTATGCATATAGATATTATACTGTTATATTTAACTAATCGGCGTTCAGACGTCAAATTCATGATTAATTTATATTCTATTTAAGTTACATAATATTGTTTGTACAATATTATAATATGTACCTTCTGTGGATTTAAATATAACAAATGATGGGGTTATTGTTTGTGTGTCGTTAAATTTGTTTGACGCCTATAGAGTTTGAATCAATGGTTAGATGACTGTAAAATGTATATTTTATGTTCTCTATAACCACTCAAAAGGTTTGTTTCATGTGCATAAGTTTTTTAGAGTATTTTATCTAAAAATAACTATTGTTTTTTTCCAATTATAAATATCTTTTTTGAATATGTATTCTATTTTTTTTTTTAGTTATTCAATCCCATTTTATAATAATTATTCATCAGAGATTTTCTGTAGTTTATATTATTAGTTCGGCAATACAAAAGTTTATTTCCATACGCTTTTATCTTCTCTATTAGTGAAAACTATAAATGAGGGTGTGAAACTCTTCTAACGAGTTTACATTTTAATGTTCAAAAGTATTTGGAGATCGGAGATGGTTTTTTCGTTTGATAAAAAAGTAAACATTAAATCTCTTTTTTCTTCACATCAGTGTCATATTTTACTTTCTAAACTTGGAAACCAAAGCTCCTTACCTTATATTCTTATGCAAAATGATAAATTTAAATAAGGCAGTTGTCATAGATGATTAGAATGTTAATGCTTTTATGTATACAAAAAAAAAAAAAACCATCCATTTATTTTTTCCTATATATTTTATATTATAGTCAGCACACATTTCACATAATATATATATCGACCAAAGGTCAGTTTGTCTAATCTTGGTTTTTTATATATAATATTTTATTTGAACACAACATTTTTAAGAATTTAAACAACAAGCTGTGCAAGGGGAAAATAATTTACCATTGTAGTTTTACATTTGTGTGTAATTACTGAACAAATCAAACGCGTATTATATATCACTTTGAAAAAATATCACATGACTTATAAAATGTATGTTTTTTTTTTTACAAAATGTTGTAGACACTGTGACATGACCATTTAGTCGCAATCAATGACTTCATGTACAGCAGACATTCATTTAAATTCAACTTAATGCTTGTTTAGTAGTTACAATTGATATGTCTCTGTATATATTTTATATTTTCATCAAGTTACTTTTTAATTAAGGGATTTAATCAGTGTTCAAATGGAAATAATAATAAGAGCAAAAAATAAACATTAAATCGTTTTATGTAGATGTATGCAATTAAACAATCAAAGCCAATTGAAAAATTGACGGTCGTGGTAGGTTCGTAAATCTTGTACAGGAAAAATAAAAATCACGGGTACTCACCAGAGGAGCACAATAATAATAATAATCAATTTCGTATAATTACTGGCAATTAATTTGGTTGATTTATATTTGATAACGTTCCAATTATAATCATAAAGTTATAAATAAATGATAAAAACTCGTTGTTAACAACATACATAATATTTATTGGGACATAAATATAACACAATGCAAAAAAAAGTTATTAATACAGTTATCAATGTGGAATAATTATAAAGTACCTAATTGTGTATTTTTATTTCTTATACATATTATATATCAACTACGTGTTCCGTTCCTGTTGTAGTTTGATGCAGGTAGAAACCAATGATTATATGTTATATTACGGAGGTACAGTGTTGGTGAATTTGATAGGTAACAATATTTTTTTACCAAACTTTCCAGTTAGATTTTTGCAATAATTATAATATTTCAAATTTTCGGAACTTTTTTTTTGAATTCGCAGAATGCGAACGAGCAAAATTAAATCTCTTATAGTACAGTAATACATAGTTTATAACCATTATCTTTATCGGATTTATAATTATTTTCGTTTCGAAACGACAAGTGTCTTGATAGTGTTAAGAACCACTGAATATTGTTAGTAACATTATTCTATTTATGTTATAGAATTTGTACATGTAGTTGTATAATATTAAAACATATTGTAAATTGATACATGTGTGATTTCTTCATACGACTGGTCTAAGGAATCTGCTGAAGAAACTCTTATAACGGGATTACAGGACGACCAGCTCGTATACAAGGATACGCACACATATCAGTCTGTTTTTGAGTAGCACATTACGATTACAGACCTTTTCAGAATATTTATTTTAAAAAAATACAATTATAAATAAATAAAGAATATAATTTTGAGTCAAAGTAATTTTATCTCGTTATTTTTATTTGTTGCGGAGTCGCTAAGTTCACGTCCATAACATGATGCCATTTACTCAAAATTTATATTAAACATTCAACTTGTTAACAAACACAAAAAAAAATCTGGTTATGCGCGCATACTATTCTGAATTTTTCTACAATTGTCATACAACTTAAATAAATTTAGGACGACATACGACACGTAATTCGGTACTTAACTCGGTTGACTTTCGGGTACGGCGATGATTTCAAAACGTTAGGAACCCGCGGGACCTACTCGTACATATTTCCTGTGCGCAGTGGTATTAGATATAGTATTATCCGTATGAATTTTTTATTTTTATTGTTTTTATATATTTAACGGACTAAACTCTTTTTTATATGGTAAAAGAATATACAGTTTATATTTACATTTACAATAGATTGATACATTGGCGACAATAGTTTAGAAATAGAGAAAAAATAGAAAAAAAAATCAAAAATGTATTTCTACGTGGGAAAATTTCTAATAATAATATTTACATTTAGCTCGGATACAGAAATGACAGAAGACGTAAAACGATGCCCATCAATCAAGGATATTTTTAAGATTAGACTTTCGATTGTAGCTTACGTATATAACGCACACAATATATTATGAAATATGAGTAATGCACGTTACTGATTATTGTGTGTTACATAAGTATGTTACTCACATTTATCATTTGATTATACAGGTAGGTTATTTATTTTGTTTTCGTTTGATCACCAGTTTTTTCTATAAATTGTCAATTAAAAATACGAACATGTATAGTCTTTATATAGGTCATATAGGGATAATTGTTTTTAATGAATTTATATAAAATATAAAATATATGTAGCATTTAGTCTAACAATCACTAGTAAGACATATGTTTACAAATCATTAAATTTTAATAAAATAATTAAAAGTTACAATTTTAAAATCCTCATGGCCCACATATTTTTTAAACCTATTATTATGAACTATTATCAATAATATGAACTTTAAGTAAAATTTAAAATTCCAGAAAGTCAAAAATTAAATATATATACTATTAAAAAAAGTTGTGAAGATGCTTGGTATATCACTCAGTATTATATATGTACCTATACACAAATAGCATAGCGGTAAGACGATAAGAGATTTCATTCACTTAGGATCGAGATGCTTCTATATTTCTCTCTATCGTATTTGTAATTTTTGATGGACTACATTCAAGCGAGTTAGCCTTGTTTTACATTAAATTTTTCCAGGTGAGAAATGTATTACGATTGTAAATAACCATTTTAGTGAAGCCGCAGACAATAACCGTTTCATGTGCACGGTGTTAATCTCTTTTTCTGTTATTTAAATTATAAATGCGGTTTTAAAAGAATCATTAAGATTATCAATTTGGGATTTTTTTTCTTGGTTGCATTATCTCCTCAACCATACATTTCAAAAATACATAGAGTCCCGAGATTGGAGTATATCAGGGTAGATATAATAAGCAAAAGAGTAATTTTACTGAACATTACTGGGAAGTTGATGTTCTATTTTCAGTTAGTCATATTATGATCAATAATTACATTTGAATACACATTGAACAACCATCAAATCCGTCATGACAGGATACAATGATCATATAATATAATGGCATTATATAGATATTAATTGATTTATTGATTAATATAGAATAATAATATAACAACGTATTAAAATTAAGGTGAGGATTTCAGACCTGTCATTCCAAGCTTCACCGACTGTACCAGTTCATTTAATTAAGCCCGGCCGGTATAAATCGACGCTTTACTATTAATCCCTGACATTGGATATATAATAAATAAAGAAAAAAATAATAATATAAATCAAACGTGATACCATAACCACTATGTTAGTATTTAATACGATTGATTGGCCAATAAACCCCGGTTAACCGTATCAATATACGCCAACACAGTCTAATATTACGACGTCGTGAATACTTCAAAAAAAAAAAAAAAAAATATGAACCATAATAAAACTAATAATAAAATTTATAACACATTGTAAAACAATATAAGAAATTGTAATACGATTAATCGTGTTGCCGCGAGAAGAGATCTAGTACATAGCTAAAGGCAAAACGGATGTCTGCTGGTTAGGTGGACTCTAGGGTGAGATACAGGTGGGGGTTTGTTACATTTTTAATGAAATTAGTATTTTACAACAAATGGAATTTACGATTGACAGTTTTCGATTTTCAACCGGGATTAATTTCAGCTGTCCCGTCATGCTGTGGAAACGGGCGAGTATATATGTAGGTAGTCGTATCATTTCAAAAAATAACGTTTTAAGTACTCCTTTGCTTATTCCTTCTTTGTTTTTTATTTTTTAATTCATTTGATTTTAATAATATTAGACATTCTACATTTTGCACGACGCCGATGTGGTATGAGGGGTTGGGCTCTTAATAAATAAAAGAAATGCCTTTGGCTAGTATACAGCAACAATGTTGGACGGACAAGGGACGTTTTGCGAACATTTCTGTATTTTTCTTTACGCTGTGAAACATGTTTTAGTTAAATTGAATTTTTATTATCTTGA
Source organism: Pentalonia nigronervosa (assembly GCA_014851325.1). Taxonomy (NCBI): domain Eukaryota; kingdom Metazoa; phylum Arthropoda; class Insecta; order Hemiptera; family Aphididae; genus Pentalonia; species Pentalonia nigronervosa. The sequence goes on from JACXSJ010000415.1 coordinate 266,648, forward strand.
CGTCTTTCCGACAATGTTTTACTATTATTTTCTTTAGTCCCGGGACGTAACACAAAAAAAAGCTACAGGATCTGGTTGTATTTTTTATATATGGGTCTACACTTATATTTTCGATATCATTTTATCCTTTGATTACAAGCTGTGGTGAGCTCGATATTTTTTTTTTACTGAATTTTGAAGTTTTTCGTTTTCATATTCTTCTTTTTTTTTATTATTATTAAATTGAATTTCGGGACTAAAAATAATATTTGACAACTCAGTCGAATTCCACTATTTATTTATTATACGATACATGTTCAAGTAACTCTTATCATTGGAAACAAATAGAACTTACCAAACGACAAAACGAAGTTCTAGAAAAGTTAGTTTTAGAATATAGTATACGTTTGTAAACTAACCTTTAAAAGGTCACACTGTAATCACAAACACATATTGTTGTCATTCAGGAGGAAAGCTCAATTGTTGGTTTTATGAGACAGTTTTAAGCCACTGTCTTTGAAAAATCTCTCTCCACGTATAATTCGGACCTATGAGATCGTTTGGAATTTCGTTGTCCACTGAAATACTTTCGCAAATAAATCTCCGTAAACCGTTACAATACCGGTGGAATTGGTGGATAGTTCTCAAAAAACAATAATTCTTAGGCATTATACCAACTTATATTGTGAACAATTGTAAATAGTATAAGGATTTTAGATACATCTGATATATGTACATAAATAATGTTTTTTTTACTGGTTAAAGTTCAAGTATTAATTGTATTAGATATTTATAAATCGTATTTTATCTTGTTAAGCACTTACGCATTATTACTTCAATTATATGGTAATGGTGAGACACTCAAAAAGGGATGTAGATAGCCATCGGTATTCCATATGTAAAACGAGATGTTATACTTATGATATATAAAAGAAATTTCCATTTAAACTTTTGTAACACAATAACTATGATCACAAATAATGTATCAACAATTATGCTATGATTTTGGTTTTTCCATTTAAACAATTTACGGGTGTTAAATATAATAAATCTAACATGTATATATATATATATATATAAATATAAATTTATATATTAACATCTTGCTTGGACATAAACTTATGTTATTTTTATATACAGAGTTATAATTTGAAAACACAATATGTTTGTAATTAAAAGTAACTTACATTTAATATAATAATTAAATTGACAAAATAAAATATTTTATTAAAACACTTTGGTGGTGTATGTGAAATTTTTCGTTTCATTAAAAAGTGCCATTGCTGGTTATTTCAATTAGGTACCACATTTTTATTTCTAATAAAATGTTATTTAAACAAATTAACTCAAAAAATAAAACGGTACACAATATAGTTGTAAATATACCAGTGTGTACATTCACATAATCATATATTATAGTAAATATTTTATTATAAATTTTATACTTAATTGATATTAAGTAAAAAATACTTAATGAAATAAAATATATATTTAAAAAACCTGAAATCATACTTTTACGAGTTCGGATTAAATTATTTAACATTAAAAAGAGAAAAAGGTTGTATTTATAAGTTCATAAAGATAAAGTAAAGATGTTTAGAAAAAACAGTGTTGTGACGGTATCAGGTAAAAAGATGCCGGGGTTAGTGCCGGATGACATGGAAGACAGTGTTGCCAACATTGTTAAGATAAAAATATGGATTTTAGCAGTGTACCCGAAAATGTCATGCTATGTTGAACATTTAGTTAGCACTCCACACGGAAAAAAAAGACTAATAAGATAAAAGTTAAAATTATAAGTCTCTGCCGTTTAAGAATTGTATGACTGAATTTATATTATGACTGTAACAAAGTCGTGTTGTGTGTATGCATAATACATTAAGGCGATTAACGACAGGAGTGATCATCCATTCTCCCAGTCTGCCAAATATATCTTGAAATATGATATTTGACAAACTATAATAATTCTACGTAAATGCGGCTTTGTAGTACGGGTTCAGTGTGTGCATGTGTGCGCGTGTGCATGTCTAACCTTATACTTTATCGTGCATATTGTCTTATATAACAATATGTATATCAGACGATCGTACTCAAAGTCGGCGATTTAATGACTTGTTGCCATGGGCCTCTCCATTACACACATCTGTATATTATACCAGCTATACCACCGGTTCACAATCTTCTAATACTCGCGTATCACTAAAACACTTTGAAAATTTTCACGTACCACTTGACCCAATAACGTTTCTTATTTTATTTAAGCTTATCGACAAATATAATATACTTATTGGTTTGTTTTTTTATTTTCGCTTATTAAAAATTGCCCTTGCGCACCAGTGTACCAATTACAAACTTTTCGCGCACCATGGGTTGGGAACCGCCAATACCAGTAATGTACGCTCTCAAATCCATAGGTATGGCAACGCACGTACATTGATCCGGCATGTTCCGATTTTGGATCTACCATTTACGGTGTCCATTCGACGCGTACTGCTCGAGTCCCAAGATCGCAAACACAAGGACTGTCCAGTTAATTAGTTCCAACACTAAACCTTTATGCGCGTGACGGCACGGCGGCTCCCTTGCGAGTTATTAACAACCCCTTGCTGTGAACCTTTTCACAGCGTGTATACGCCCTGCAAATGCCTTCATTCGAGAAACCATACACACACACACGTACATGTGTGTATGTGCGCGCGCGCGCGCGTGTGTGTGTGTGTGATATAAAACAGGTGCCTTTGCAACGCACAGTATTCTTTGCCGGCGGTAAGTGAGCTTTTCCCGAAAAGGCTCTTGTTACACACATAATGTACAAATGCGAGTCCTAATTTTATATTTTGTTTTTATTGCGTTTTCAACCGGTGTCACATTTCCACTCCCTCGCGTTATATAATGACCCCTTATAGCCGACCCCCGAGCACCGCCCTCATGTTGCGTGTTATCCAACGCACGGCGAATCAACGTTCTCGTTTTCACGTTTTCCACCACACGATTCCATTACTTCATTATAATATTATAATAATTAATATAGTTTGAAAAAAAATAATTTGTTCACTTTTTATGACTTTTTTTTACTAATAGTGACAGCGAACAAAGGCTAAATATACACGAGATATAACAATATTATATATCAGGTTAGATATAACCGATATTTTAGTACTGATATAATATATTAAATTGTATAATGTTTCATGTTAATATTATTATATTTTTTTTTCAATATGACGGAACTTATATGACCATTCTATATATTGTTTAATATTTATAATGTTTATAATGTATTATTTTGACATTTATTGATATACCAATAATGAAAGTAAGGAATTTAGGAATTTAAACTTTGAATGGATTGACTAAGTTATATTGACTGTAAGTTTATGTATAGTATGATATTATATATATATATATTTAATAATATTTGTATTTTTTTTTACAAAGTATCATTTTATCATGGAAATTGAAAATTTGAAATATCTAACATAATAGATCACTATCAAAATCGAAAGAACTCCCACTGCGATAAATATAATTATTAATTTTTAGTTAGTTTTAAAAATAAATTATTTTCGATCTTTTGTTATAACGTATGTACAATATAAAATAATCATAAAAGCATATACGCCTCAATATTTATGTTAATACTTTCGTCGTCATTTAAAGTTTTTGAAAATATTTTTCACGTATTATGTTTATTTTCACGAGTATTTTAAAGTAATTATGGGTTTATACTTTTTATTGTGAATACAACAAAAGAAATACATAAAATTTAAACTTTAAGTCGTTAATAATTAAAACTCAAATTATTATCAATAGTCAACCTATATTTCACTTAACCCAGAATCAAACTAAATTTTGATATTTTATGTCATAATATTGTTATAAAATGTCGGGATTCGTCTGGGTAAAGAATTTAATTTATCTTCATTAAATATTTTATAATCTGAAACATTATAATGTTAAATTAAATTCAGACAATAAAGTATGTTAGAGATATTATTGGTATGTTGTTACTAGTATTATTTGTCAATATATTATGCAAAATCTAGTCACCAGAAAAACAAAACTGTTCCATTATAGCAGGCTGTAGTGTACACTAACGGGTATGATGTATTGTAATCATTATATCATGTTTCATATTATTATAATCGTTATTATGGAAGTATGATAATTTAATAAAATTCAAATATTTATACGGTATTATTTTATAGTATCAAAAATACCCATAGCTAGAAATAATATAGGGATCCATTAGATAATTTGTTTCACTAATTAATTCATATTCAATAATTAGTTAATGAATTCTATAAGTCTAAGAAGGTTCAAAACTTGAGAATTGTAATAAGCGTTATTATAATATATAGAAAAAATCATCAAATTATATAAAATGTACATTAAATGTTTTAAGTGACAAAAAAATTGATGCGGCTCTTTTGATTGCAATAATAAACTGCACATTTTTGTAATTTAATATTTTAACTACATATAATGATAATAATGTTTAGTATACTAGGCTATATATTTAAGTGTTTCAAATTCGAATTGTATGTTTCAAAGTTCTTCAGAAAATATTTTAATTTGAAATATGAAATTCAAAAATGTATTTGTTGCAATTCAAAAAAAATAAAAACTTAGAAAAATTGCTATGATATACAATACTTTTTTCAAATGTTATTTTAAAATGGCATCAAATAACATATTCAAAAGTTAAAACATTGAAACAACTGATGACAACGGAATGAAATATTATTAATTGTATATAATAAATGATGAACAATTTAAAATCAGACGATAATGAACACTCTTAATTTTTTTTTATAATTTAATAAACATTTATACACGTTATATAAAATAAGTAAAATTTAACAATTTATTATAACATATTTTGACGTGATCAATCTCACCCTAACTCGAGAAAATTAAATTTCACATAAAATTATCAAATACTCAAGCATTTAATCGATAATGCGATACAGATAATTTTATAATTATTAAAGTTGAATAATATTTGTATATTGTTTTAGCCGATGTTTTATTATAATTAAATATTATAAAATTACATAATAGTGTTTTATCATTTTATATTTACATTATTGTTGCGTATCACTTTAAACTTCCCCAGACATCCTTGGACACGACAGCCTCCTAAAGCAACGTTTCACCCTCGCGTGGTTCAGCGGGAAGGTGGGTGACAAGTGGACATTTAACTATTGCAGCTGTCTGCTGTGGTCGGCCGATATGGTTTACAGAAATACATTACCTAGGCGTATATAAATTTATGTTTGTGGGTTTGTGTGTGTGTGTGTGTTTGTGCGTAACATTATTATATGATATCATTCTACAATCTATGCGATATGTTGGACAGGACAGACTGACTTTCGTCTGAAAGTAATCGTTGAATGTTTTCAAAAACACAATTTTCAATTAGACTAAACTTTTTGTTCTAAATTGCGTGCATGACGTTGGGCGCTTAATCAATTAAATATGTAGTATGTTGAAATGTTGTTTTTTTTTTTTTAATTTTAATGTGGGAATTAATTATCTACAGATTTACTTATTGTTTTTTTTTTTTTTTTTTTTTTTTTTTTTAACACAGAACTCTGAACTCATTATTTCTACTTGATGAGTGCGAACATGTTATTAAATTTTCCGTGCATCGTATATATATATATATATATATATATCTGGAGTGAAAAAAACTGTCTAGTTAAGGTTTACATTTCTTTTGATCAAGAAGTTATAAACGCCTTTATTTAAAATATAATTTTCCTGTGATTAGATTTATTATAAAAATTAACCATTTGTATTTTGTTTGGGTACTTAAGTGAAGTCGATAAGTGTGCACATTATGAAGAGGAAACAGACATGACGTATTCTATCATTCTCGCATCAATGGTCCTAGAAAGTTGCATTAACCTAGATAATTAATATAGTTCAATCATATGCAGTTTGTAAGACAGTGGTGATTATGTCATAGTTCTGTAATTAATTCTCCATTCCAAAGATATAAATTGTACATTTATAACCACGATAATATTATGTATTTTTATATAAATTATCGGAAAATTTTCTTTGTAATTACACTATTGTAAAATAAGATGAACAACAAACATAGTATAAAAAAGGCTTTAATTAGAAAATGAAAATATTCAATTTAAACAAAATCAACTCAATAATACTTTAGATTATTTTAAAGTTTTGTAATTTATAACAAAAATAATTAAAACTTAACCATTTGTAAATTTTAATTTTAATAACAATGTTATTTTATTCGTATTTATTTACCAACAAATTAAATAGTTATATATCATCGAATTTGCACGTCATAATTCCTTAACACACATTAAATCACCCATATTTAACTACTTAAAATTATTTCATATGGTTAAAATAATGCCTAATTTTCTCAAAAAAACACTAAATTTCACGTTAAAAAAATTCTCAACGATTATTCCAATATTTTAATGATCTATAGCGGCACTAGTACATGACGTCGTCTATACCATGGAAAAACAAAATGCAATTATCGATCTCAAATGTCTGCTATTTCCGTTGGTTAGATATTATACAAATACCAAATTAAAATTCAGCTAAATTTATTAAGTTATTTTTGGTAGGTGCAGGGATTTTTTTTTTTTAATATTACCTACTTGGATCAATTTTATATAGAAAAAATTATAACATATCCCATGACCTTTCCTACATTATAATGCAATTTGTGAGCACAAAAATTATAACACTTTAAACCAACAATAGATATTATCTTATTTCTTGATTATCGATGCATAGAATTTTGATGATTTTCAAAAGTTATTTTTGGAAATTATTTAATATGATCCTGATACGTATTAAATATTTTGTAATAATTAGTTTAATGTAAAATATAATATGTGATTGTTATATGTAATATACTAATAATAGTATATAGTTATACTTATTTATAAATATAATTTAATAAGTATAACTTTTATTTTTATTTAATACTAGCTGTCCCGTTCAGCGTTACCTGAGCCAAATATTATCTTATTATAGTTAAGATTAACCTGAAATGATTTATATGCATTTAATCCATCTAGGTAGGCAATCCATTGCATTAGATCACGGACAATATGCGAGCAGTAAATTATCAGGTAGGCAATTCACTTGCAGTGGATTGCGGACCACATGAAGTGTGTGAGGGAAATCAGAATTAGGTATAAAAAATATTGGGACCGTTGCCTGTGCCGAAGATTTGTTTTTTTCGATAAATTTATTTATAAAAATATGTATATGATAATGTATTCTTACTAATTATAATAGTTAGAAATATATAACTATTGACAACCTTATAAATAAACAGAGATTGGTGGTATAGCAACCATTTATAAACAAATATTTCCATTGCAAATCTCAAAATCCCTGTTTGAACATCACCCGGGATTAGGTTTTTCCAAAATTTTCTTTCATAAAAACCATCTCCTGGAAATTACGAATAATTGAAAAAAAATTGAGCGAAATCGGTTCAGTAGTTTTCTCGGTTAGCGCAGTCGTAGAAAACCCCTTACAATTTTATATAATAGTATAGAATCTATAAGTATAATCTATAGTATAGATTAATAATTCTTTTATTTGAAACAATGGGATTCAAATTATCTAAAAAAAATTAATTTTAAAAACTATAAAACTTTTTTTTACATTTTGAGAAAATTAGTGTTTACCTAAAAAAATCACCTTATATATTATATTTTTTCAACTTAGAATAGTTGTGATTCACATGACTTATGTTCCAATTTTATACTACGATAGTACACAATATTGAATTTTCGCGTTAAAGTATATTTACCAAGCAAGCGTAGGAGTTAATGATACTGTTATAATATTATTATTTTAGAGACAAACACGAATCATAATAAGTGCGTTTCCATTGAACGACTATAAACGTGAACATAATTTTATTTTAACCATAATTAACGCTTGGATGAAAATGAAAGACAATTACTTATCTCAGGTAAAGGATAAGAAAAGACAAACGGTTATAAAACGCACCTCACAGAAATATTATAAATCCTAAGAATTCGCTGATGCTCTTCACTGTTACCTATAATGGTAGTATTGTTTTTTGTTACAACCATGTGTATATAATAGATTAAATTGTTAAAATATCTCTCACTCTTCAGATTACAATAGTGTCATATCATTTTAGGCTGTTAAAATATATTTTCATTGAATTTACCACTCATCCTGTCATCCATCAAACAGTGCAAACAAGGGTGTGGAATCGTATTGCTATTTTTAATCTTGAAAATATAATTTCGGTTAAAATGACTAGCGCAACGCGATACGGAAACTCTATCGCCCAACTTAATTGCGCCATCTACAGTAATAATTTCTTGACATTTATCACCGGAGATGATTTTTTATGATGGTTTTCACGAATATTTATATGTAAGTGTTGTATTTTTTGCTTAATTATTATTAAACGAAAGAAAAAAAAACAAAAATACAGAAATATTATTTTTTTTTTAACCTCTCTCTAAGAATATTATTCTAAGGTTTTTGATCCAACTAGAAGTCCAATGATAATATCGTAAAAAAAATCATCAGTTTACCGAATTCAATTATAAAGTTATATCATTAGAAAAATAACAGTATTTTTTCATACCACCAACATTTTTAGAAATTAATTTGAAATACTGATGCTGGAAAACGCAAACGGACATTTCTACAATATCATATTTTAATCGGCCGATGATTTTAGTCCAATGTTACAAAATATAATCTTGTTGTCCGGGAAAATCTATAATACCTAAGTAACAAATTTACAAGAATTTTTAATATTAGTTTTTTTTTTCAACAAATTATGTGTATTATAATAATGTAATCTATACCCCGGACAGAACGATAAATTGAAAAATATAGTAATATATAATATAATCTGGAGTTCGCACAATTCAGTACAAGCTGGCATCCACATTCATTTCCGCCGCCGCCGCCGTCGTCGTCGTATTGTTAATTGGTCGGTAGAAGAGGTTTATATTATATATTCACACGCATTAGCTACAGGGTTAAACTAAATATAACAATTCACAATTATGCGCCCGGGGACGGATGGAACTCAACTCGAGGTGCGAAACATTGTGTATAGTTTAATTTATTAGTTATTACTCAGCGCGTTTTATTATTATTATTATTATTATTATATACCTACGCCGCCGTAGTTGAAGATTTGAATTGTTGTATACGTGTCGTCGGGAACGACGTACTGCGGCGAAAGCAGTGTAGAGATTACAATAGTAATGATAACATTATTATTGTTTTATTATGACACTCTGCGCTCGGCCACATTTCGAAAAGCAAGTGTCGCGGGTACTCGTTAAATTTAATAAGGATTTCAACGTCGCCATAATTATTATACTAACATTATTTATTGTTAAGCTGTATCAGCCGTATAGGTGTCGCGACAGAGTGGAGGTATTTTAGTTTTAGATTTTGATCAGAGCCATAAACGTATTGATTTTCAAATGTATGTTTGTTTTTTTATTATTCGTCACTCGCCATTAAGCGCTGTAGAAATGCTTCAATCTTCAACTTAAATTTAGGATATATAATATATAATGTGTGAAAGCGAATCTAATTGATACATGGGGGAGGGGGGTCAGAAGTAAAAGAATTCCTAGTACTATTTTTCTTTACTTATTAATTATGAAAAATAAAAAAAAAAACTACTCGACGGATAGAATTTTTAACTACAGATCGATTTGTAATTAAACATGCATAAAACGTTTGATTCGTATAGCCGGGGCAGGCTTGTTATTTTGAGGTTCCTCATAAGTAGTCATTAATGAAAATCAAAAATATAATTAATATTAAAGCATGATTCTATTTATAAACACGTGTTGAAGTTCAAATTTTGACGAAATTGAATATTTAAACAAAGAATAATAGTTTTGGTTAATTTGTTGTTATTCAACAATATTCGAAAGAACGTTTTTAAATATGTAAATTGTGTAAATATTTTGTTATAGATGTATATAGTTTTAGATTATTAAAAAATATTATTCATTACACACATAAAACATCGATAATGAATGACCAAGGTTTACAAATTACTATTTTTAATGGTTATAAATTAGGTATAAATAGTATTAAATTATCGGTTATCACTTATAAATCGGGTCCCCATTGGCTAATTTATATTAATTATTTGTTATTTTTTGATACAATAAACCAAATTTTAAAAATATTATCTTGCTATAAGTTTATAACTATACACTTTTAGATATAATAAACAAATGTTTTGTGTTTTTTTTTTTTTTTACATAAATAAAATATTTCAGGAAACGTTTCAAGAAAATATATTTCATGTAATTTTAAAACCTTAATTAAAATTTTAAAAGTACGCACGTAAATTGTATCACAATGATTCAACAGAATAAAATACTATTAGATACTGTTAAATGGATTTTTTTTTTCAACAATTGAATGCAAAGCAAATATCTTCCATGTACATTGTAAAATGTAAATACTGCGTGACATAAAGTGGTACCATAGGCTAGTATAATCAAAGCTTTCAGATATTTGTATGGCCCTTCAAAAATAGCGCGTTTCAAAATTAAAATGAATTCTTTAAGATTATATGATTTGTAGGTATCATCACTAACATTTTAGCAAACTTTAGTTTGTCGATTTGACTGTTAAAAAAAAAAAAAAAAACGAAACGAAAACTGATTATTGCAATTATAACATTATTGTGCATAGTTGATTTGAACCAATAATCGAATTTAATAATTGTAGGGACTGTCGATGTTTTTCTTTCGTAAACTTTATTGTCAGCATTTAACAACTAAAAGATCGATGGCGACTATACAGACCATTATGACTAATTTTCATGAACATTAAATAGGTACCATACTTTCATATTATAATTTAATTATCCTAATATTTCGTCGGCTGTAGGTACCTTAATCTAATATAAACTTTAAAATTCGACGAATAATCCGAAGTTCGGCGTGTTGTCGAATGGAAGTCAAACGTCAATTTATTAGGGCGGCAACGCACGGAAATCGTGCTTTTTCTCTTTATCTCCGTTCAACTTCAACTCGCACAAAAGGGTGTGTGCGTGGTATTATTATATTTTCACGTCACATTAAATATGCCTCGTCGCACTCGCGAACCGAACCGTAGACAATATAATATAATCTATCTATAGACAATAAAATGATAATAATAATATGGACGCGTATTATATATGGGGAAGAACGGAAATCACGGTTGTTAAAAGTCAAAACAGTATAATATACGATTGTACGAGCACATTTATCCACCGTCGTCGTCGTCGTACCTAACTCCTTGTCGCGGATTTAGTTGACTGGAAAACAAAAAAATAAAAATCGGCCCGTAACAAATCTGACTCGGAATTATCAGATCGAAAACGATATTGTCGTCGTAATATGCATATTGTATATTATTATAAATATCGAAGACGCTTATATATTATTGTTTATACAATATATAGCCGTAAATATTGTATGCGTGTGTGTATGCATGTATATAAACAAGTATAAAATGCTCTCGAGTGTGTATATACGAGCATAGGTCGCATTCCGTTTAGCCAGATATACAACATGTACATATATAATATATAATATTTAATATTCGTGTACAAGGGGAAAATTCAACAGTGACTTATTTTTTTCACCCCCCGCCGGATCCGATGCCGCCGTTTAACCACTCCTCCCCCCCCTCCACCCGACAACCGTTTACTGCGACTTTCCGTCCCCGTCACTCGTCCCCAGCTCCTAAAAAAGGGTATCAGTCGCGTATATTGTAATATTCAATTTTTACGATTTAAACAATATCCCGGATGAACGTAAACTACACGCACACGCGCGCACGATAGAGGCGCGTATAAAACGAGTGTGTATTTTTTAACAAAATGTGATATCTCCGTAGGCACGTGTGTTTACAGTCGAACGACCTCTCGTGCTTTTCGAACTCGAAAGGAGTGTCGTCGAAAAGAACACATTCGCATAACAATATTCCGTTCGATACACATCGAGAGAAAATTTCGTGCGTCAACACTCTCTAGTTCGAGTGGCACCATCCGCGATACGCATATTTTATTATAACATATCATGACCACCGCACTCTTACACCGTGTCATACATATTATATTATTATGTAGGCACTTATGTCATATAACAATATTATTATTATTGCTGTTATCGTATTATTAAGCGAACACTCTCGAAATATTATTAGGGACCCGGCAGTATTGTTATACCCGCTCGTTTACGACGGCGTAGCTCCGTCCCCGCAGCCGCCGCCGGATAAACTACGCGTCGTTAATCGTTTTATAGGATTTTCTATTAAATCCCGTCACCGTCGTAACCTAACCTAACCTAACCGCCGTCGATACGTTAGTGTTTTTCCTATATGCATATTTTATATAAGCTGTGGTAAGTATAATATATTATATAACACGTTTAATGCCATAATAACAATAATAATATAAACGCGAACACGTCTTTAGTACTGTGACCATAATGAATACATAACTCCACTTTGTACCCGCCGATGACAAAGTCGCGTAGCCGAGACAGGCAGTGGCGGCTCGAAGGAAGTATATTTGAATCACGTGATTCACAATTATCTTTTTATTTATCTAGATAAATTTAAATTATCTTTTTCTTTACCTTCATCCTTTTATTTTACTCAAATATTATCTCTATCTAGATAACATTATATTCAATTCTTTATCCAGATAAATATTTAATTATTTTTGCTTAACACTGGTCCTACTGTTGGCAAATATAATTTGAACAATTTTTAAAGGTTGATAATTAAATTATAAATATAATGTTTAGCCGTGAACGTGCACTCTGCATAAGTCGTATAATAACAGACACTTGTACCTTAAGTTAAAGCGTGGTAAAGAATTGAATAGAAATATATTAATTCTTTCATCGATAACGTTATATAATAGTCGGTTATTACGAAAGTAGTTGTTACTTATTGCTTGAATAGTTGCGCTTCCATGATTTACTGTATATACCAATTAAGAACCTATTATTTAACCACTTACAACTTAAGAATTCACTTCTTGGAGGGCAGCAAAAATTCTTTTAGAATGTGTGGTGGTGTAACTTGGTGTAAAAATGTTAAATGTGATTCAAGGGGGAAAAGTTCAAGCCGCCACTGGAGACAAATTTGATATACGAATGTAGTTATCCGCATCCGGAAGAAAATTTTAGCTGTCTTTCGACAACAGCTATTAAATATTTATAATATTTGACGTTTTTTCTCGCAGATATTATAAATGTACGATTTAAGTATACGATTTTTGCACACACTATACAAATATTTAAATCATTATTATGTTGTAATTATTTAATCATATATATATATATATATATATATATATATATATATATATATATACACTGTCTTAAGATTCATTATGTTCTTCAAATATTGATGAAAATATATATTATTATAGAACATACCTATAATAGCCGTTTAACGATTAGAAATATTCAATAGATGATTATTATTATTATTTGTACACTTTATGAAATAAAATCCACTTATTTTTATAGAAAAATATTTCATCGTGCAGGCAATATGGTTTATTTAAGTACTTTTTTTATCGATATTGTTTTACCGATCGTCTAAAAGAAAATAAAATTTTGATAATAATAATAATAATAATACGTTAACATTGCATGCCGCCGAACAATGTTAGACAATATTATCTGATATGAAACTATAATAAAAATAATCATTACGAAAGCGCCATACAAGTAATATGACAGTGCACCGCAACGTGCAACGGGATGCAGTAAAAATATTAAAAACGAAAATTCAGCAGATTTTTGGCACTTCAACGTCATAGACAAGAGAGAGTAAAACCGTCCTGCGGCTGTTACGATAAAATCATCGAGAAAACGATGGTCGCTGTGCTGCTCTTCATGGGAGAATATTATTTTTCATTCGATTTCTCAATAGCGTTGTAAAAAACGTCGATCCGTTAAGAGGTCAAATGTCCAACGAGTACCCGATATGTGCAAACTCAAGTCGTTCAGTGATTATATACCTGTACACGAGGACTTTTAAATTATTATTAACATATCCAAAAATGCGGCCAACGATTGAAGTAATATATGGAACCAAATCAACGATAGATATTATTATTGTTCGCATTATTACGCGCCACAGTGTACGTGCTAAACTATGTAACAATTATTTCGAAATCAGAACGTTCCATGCGAGTGTTCAATAATAATAATAATGGCAGCAACAGCAGTAGAGATGGCAGTATAATATGACTCATTGACGTCTATCGTTTTTCACTCTACCTCCGAAGAGGAATATAATAATTATTAATAATTGTTAATTTTCGACGGAATACGATGTGATTTTCGTACATTTTCGTTTTTCATAAGTAGTGGTTTCGTGAAACGTCTACCTACGAGCATATTATAGTGAACGCGTATAACACAGCAAAGTAACACAATAATAACAATAATAATAATACAACACGACGAAATACAATAAAATAATAACATTAAAATTGTATATGCTTGAATTGAATTACTGCACACGCACCGTTCTGCACCCTTAGTAACCGATTCGACTGCGCACTCCGTCTGTACAACACAGCAGTACGACAATAATGATAACATTATACATATTATTATCTATCTCTGTTATATTATATTTAGACAGATTGTCCGACGTGGTGAGGGGATCTCCATGCCATTGTCGTTTTTGTCTGCCGCCCACGAGTTGACCCATTTAATGGTCCATAGCTACCAAACATAATGAGTATATTTAATAAATAACTCGTTTATGTATTATAATAATTCAATTTAAAACTTTCTAATTATTTTTTGTTTTAAGCACGGCCGCAATAGTTTTTTCGACACGAATTTCACATTTTGTCGAGAGTAATGTTTACAATATTCAATATGATTAAAATATTGTATGGAATAATATTATGAATATGCGACAAAAAGCGGAAAAAGAAAAAGTAAGCTATATATGTACCGTTTTATAAAATAAAATAATACGATAATATTGTTTATTTTGCTAATATTGTAATAGGTAGCTAATAGAAATTAGAATATAATTAAATACATTTATTTTAAATGAAATATCATTCTATCACAAGCAATTTGAGTTTACACGTTTTCTACATTTTTTTTTATTTTCGTGCCGCCATTAGCACTATTGTTAGGTTATTTCAAAATTTATTTCTTAAAATAAGTATAATAATATACTACTAACTATATTTATTGTCCTTTTAATTGGGTACATTTCAATAATAAATTTAACACGGCGACATAGTTAGGCAATTTAGCTACAACATTGGTATGAGATTCCACTTTGCTGTATCTTATTATAATTCTATTTAGATATTATAATAGTATACATCAAAATAATATCGAAGTTATTGAGACGTATGTTATGTAAAAACAAATCTGAATTAAATATTTTACCAATGAAAATATAATATGTATTTCAGTATAATAATAATCTATAGTTTTTATGCTGTATCACTTCAGTAAATCTGTTTTTTTTTTAATGTTCTAATGAACGAACTAAACTCTATTATAGTTTTATATAGAACAGTTTTATTAAAACTTTTACAATTATTAACTACTAATTAAACTGAATTTGACCATGATATTGTATTTATATTAGGTAGCAATATTAAGTAATTAACTCGAATCTTTTGACTGCAATTCGATCATTTGTCGTATTGCACTTTTGACACTTATTTACCAGTGAAGGGTTTGACTTCGAGCGACTGACTACCAGACACTCATACACCTGATTTGGCCCAACTAACTATATCCCTCTATCATTGATACAAATACTTTACACTTGAAGTGAAAGACAATAAAGGAGTGTCGGAGACAGTTTTATAAAATCGTATACAATAAAGTAACAACATTTACCGAACAAGCTGTGAGTATCACAGTATAGTCACGACTATTGATTATTGTATTACATTATCGAAATTAAAGATATTTTAATAAACTTTATACAACATAAAATTTAAATGATTTGGAAATCACATAAGTTATTTTATTTATAGAAATAATATCTGCTATAATGGATAACAAATTATCCAAAACAATTTTTGTTTTATACATTAGTAGAATAATATTTAATATACTTAAAGATTTCATGTCAATAATTCTTCAATGTCAAAATAAAACAGTATATGTAGGTGCCTATACATTAAAAATAAGCTAAAATATTTGCATACGATAAATAAAAAAAAATCTTTTCACTACAAATTATGCAATGTGGGCAATTATTTAATACAAAAATATATTGCAGGTTTCAAATTGTTTTACAATGTTATACACAAAAATAATTCAATTATTCTGATTAATTATTATGGGTAATTATTGGTTACAATTTTCATTTTGGTAAAAAAAACTTGACGTACAATAAGTATTTCCTATTTTTCAGTTCATGACTAGTGGGAATAAGTTTAACAAAACACAAATTACAAACAAGAAAATATCGTTATTTTTTTGTTTTTGTGCTGAGTATGCTCTGTAGTACTTACAAAAAATAATATATTGTTACATAAAAATTGATTGTTTAATCTAGAATATTTTATTTTCTGAAACCACAAAAACTCTATTAAACCCCTCTTTAATATAATATGCTCATGTTTAAATATTGTTACTGTCAAAAACAACAATGGGAATAAAGTATGTCAATGTTTATTTGTGCAAATATTGTTTGGTACAAAATTTACTTTGAATAACAGAGACGCAGTAAAAACCTATTGGAGGAAAATAATCGACATTGTAGAACCCAGTGGAATACGATTCTAAGTCTATCCTGAGGCAAAGATTCGATGACACTAAGAGTTCAAATTTCTCATAAGGTTATTTTTATCTTGCCTAGAGCATGCAAATAAGTAAATAAAAAATGTGCATGTATGCAATGATACATATCTCGAGAGAAGAGAAAGTACATTTTGAAGAGAAAAAAATAGTAATAAAGAATAAAACCTGCCGATGTTTAAATTGGGTGAAATCCTAAAAGTAACGCCCGCAGCAATATACTGATACAACTCTATATAGACATGAAATCATAAAAATGAAATCGTGAGAGTTGAAATAAAAATAAAAATATATTAATTAGATACTTATGATCTACAGACTATAAATATCGCAACGTAGAATTTATAAGTAAAAGTGAAGACCATATTATTTCGCCGACAGCGCAAATACATAAATACACCTAACGTACTAAAAAGAAAAAAAAAACACATTGAGAAATACTTATTGTAAATATGTCACATTGAAAAGTGTTCGAGTGTTTGAGAAGAAAAGTGTAAAAGTTTTATTAAAGTTTTTCACATGTAAAATTCGATCGCGAATTGTATTGATATATAAAACACATTAAGGGTTTTCAATTTTTTTTTTCAAAAATAAATATATTATATATATATATATATCGATGTTTTTAAGTATTTTATGTGTTGTACATCGTTTTTGAATATTCATATTTTATATTTGAAGTTTCGTTTACTATGGAGAGATTACTAATAATTATTAGTTGTGTGTTGGCAAAATTAAATGTTTTCAACTTCTCAACGGAAGAATATTTATAAATATTTAACTTCAACAACATGTAAGTTACAAATACACGACGTACCCAACCACATTTATTTTTAGGTATATATTATTAAATTGATGTTTGAAAATGATTTAATCTATAAAGTTCTAGTTCAATGGTCCGGAAAGTATTCAATTGAAAATAAAAAAAAGAAATATGAAAAATAAAAATGTTTCGTATATTTGTGTTCCTAAAACTTTTTTTTTTTTTATGAAAACACTAAAGGTATTTTAGTTTTTGTTTTGGTTCAAAGCGTATTCAGTAGTAGGTAGATAATAATATATAATATATATATATATCGATTTAAACAATATAACTATGTAATCGCATTGAACTGATAAAATACGAAAATCTTTGAACTCTCCGGCCAGTGCCTTCGTAGAACGAGTGACGGAAGGAAAAAACAATGTGAGATAAAAAAAAAATATGCGATAATATTATGACGTCTCGGAGAAAACAATATCCTTTTGAAACATTCAATAATTATATCGAATTCGACACACGACTCTCTGACAGCAGCGGTTCGTATGCAGTTCAACCGATGAAACGTCGACCGAAAAAAACTCGACGCGAATTAAAAACGCATTAGGAGCGCTAAATGCGTTTTGATATTTTTCGGCGAGTCGTTCGAGCGTCGGCATAATTACACGGAGCTACAATCGGGGTATACGCATACCTATACCGCGGTATAATACGTCATGTATGCATAGCATGTGTACCTAACGCATGCCAACGGTCTTAATAATATATACAATTCAAACACGGCATTATCCCTGTGTTAATCATCTTAACGATGTCATTCGTCAACGTCACGTGACTAAAATAAACGACTTATTGCCTCATTTCTAATTCCGCAAAGAATGCTGCCGGATGATTTATCGTCATCGACGTTTCGGTAATTAATATGTATTAAACGAATTTGTCACTATGAATCCAAACCGTTTAATAACACGAAAATAATACGGCACGCCGTCATAATATACTAATATTAATAATAATAATAATAACGTCATTACAATATTAAACGCGTCGCGTAATGAACGATTATTGATTTCGAGAGTACCGCGGTTCTTGCACATATAAATTGCCACTACCTACAAGTATCACGATAAACCGTGTATTATCTATATGTGTGTGTGTGTGGGTGTATGAGTGTTGTTAGTTATATTTATGTGGAGTAGTCGATAAAAAATTCTACACGAAACGTACTACCGAATCATAGACAGGATTCTTTGTTTTTATTTATTTATTTTATTTTTTTGTTTATTTTTTTTTTTTTTTTTGGTTTAGCTCTGGCCACACACTTTTTGGCTTTATGTGAAATCACAGAAACCACAACCGTGTTCAACGGGTTTATTTATTTTGTTCCTATTTTTTTTCTTTTGTTATAAAAATGGTCTATATATATAAACTCTATTATTTTTATTACTATTATTATTAAAGGATTGCCGGATAGAATAGAGAATAATAGTCCTTGTTTCTGATATGATGGGACAGATGGCTACTTTTTCTTCTCTCCCTCCCCCGTCTACCAATGCTTGTTTATATATATATATATATATATATATATATATATATATATATATATATATATATTATATAAACTTCTGGTAAAACATCGGAATCGTTTTTCCTCTTTACCCACATATTTATATCTTACAGATTTTATATACAGCAAAGTCGGTGTGGTTAAAAAAAAAATGCTGGGCTTTTGCTGCTCCGTAAGATATTGGTGTCGTTATAAGCTTATAAAGATCGAAATAGCTTTTGGTCTCAAGTGACGTGGTCTGTTCCGGTCGAAGATACAAAACTGTCGAATGTGCAAACTCTAAATCATTTAACGGAGTGACAAAAATAAAAAAAAAATAAAACCCAACGCCTTGACTGAGTTTATGCATAAACGAACTTTCTCAAAACAATGTATTCATTATCTTCGTAAGTCAACAATTTTTTAATTGCATACATTGTTTAAACTTACACTGGGGAATTTGATCTAAAGTTTAATAATGATACGCTTTGATCACAGATTAAAGAACTCCATATTCCATTGTATAATAAAAATATTATATAATAATTTATTAATGGGACATTTTTTAATCGAATAATTTAACATTTAAAATTGATTATGAACAGCTTGCAATAAAATATATTTTGTCACTAAAACGAGTAGATAACTGAAAAATTAAAATTTACTTAGGCATAAATATAAATGTACTTATAACTATTAATGAATTCTTAAAAATATAATTTTCCTAGTTCACGTTATTTGAGTTCTAACTTATTGTTATGACTTATAATCTATGCATGGTTAAGTTTAAAAATTACAATACAATTATTACTGATGTATTAGTCTGAAATTATTATTGTTATTACAAATAACTTATTTGGTAAGAATAAAACACATATATAATATTTAAAATAGAATGATGCTCAACTTGTTTATTTTGACACAACTTCAATTGAAAACTACTCTGTCAATTAAATAAAATTGAAAAGTAAAAACTATACGTTACAGGAATACCACCGGGCAGGCAACTTGAGGAGACGATGATACTGTTTAAATATTTTGAATCAAATTTGAATCAACTAGGTAGGTATTTAAAACCTAAAAATATTCAGATTTCCCATATAAATGTGAAAATCGACACGTCGAATCGCTGTTTCAACGTAATCAGCCAAATTATGATAGTTAAAAAAATAAATATTTTATGCCTATGCAATTGCGTGTTGTTAGAAGTATCAAAAAAAGGTAAGGTAAATAAACAAACTATGAATATTATTCAAAATATATATCAAAGTATTATTTTTAAAATAACAACGCACATTGCGTTTAGTATAACAGTGTTGTGAAGTATTATAATGTAACACTAGTATAATAATAGTGTGAAAAATTTACGAGCTTACTTATGTGTTGTAAGTATATTATATAATATATAATATATGTACGGGTAAACGAGTATATATAAGTGTAATATGATATCTGGATAACGATATTGGGTCTTTTTACACGGTACCGCGTTAACGAGAATATTTCCTTTGAATATTCTTTTTATTTTTACTGCGAGTCGTAACTCGTCTACATTTGCTCTGTTTTTCTCAAAAAAAAAGAAAAAAGTGACACTTAAACCAACGATAATGATTTGATGTTCGAAAGACGTATCGTATTATATTACGTATACCTATCACTATTAAAATATAATATAACACGTGTACTTGTGCAACGAGCATACTGTGTAATGAAAACGATTCTAATTAAATTAAAAAAAAAAAAAACAATTGGATGTGAAATGAAAAAAAAATAGTGACAAATAATTTGGTTTTATAATATACTTTAAATACAACACTTTTTTACATATTGGAATGGAATAACATAAAAATCTTATTTTTTGTTATAGTTTACTTATCATTAAAATAACAACATCAAAATAAATATTGTTCTCTTTCCAGCAAGAGAACACGCCGATTCTGCGCATCCCCCCGCGACACACAGTCATCAAATCAGGTTCCCCTATGACAGGGTGATTTTTGGAGATGCTCAAAACAATCGATTTTCATCGGTTTGCAGCGCGTTCTCTGTCTTGACAAATTATAGAAGGTCTCGTTTCGGCCGAAGCGATTATTAAGTACTCAGAAGACGGGTGAGGGTTGTCGCTGCGCTGTGAAACATATCTTAACGTTCAAATTATTACTCAGTTTTATTTTTGCTTTTTTAAGATATCGTTACTATTTCAATTATTGGTTTTTAATTGACGGCGTGTTTATTTCTGGCGTGATATATTTTGTTTAAATATGAGACGACTCAATAATATTGTCATCAAATCTCGTCCGCACTAAGAAACTGTGTTGTTATCATTAAACTATCATGTCGTCAATCCAAAATCAATGCATTGATCATTAAAGTCGAAAAGTGGGTGCCGATTGCAATGATCTCGTTACGAACTACGTTTGCATTTGTGGTCGTCACGCATTTTATTCGCTGTAAACGGGGTTCTAGAAAACGATTTCAAAATTAAATTTTTTTTTTTTTTTGATTTTTTCTGAGCTCGTCAAATTATTGATGCACCGAGTAATGACTTTTGGTCATTATGCATCTGCTGATTTGGACCGTTTACAAAATGTGTATCCGTTATTACCGATGATAAATAACGATGCAGTCCCGGGGCGACCAATGTGAAAACAGTCACTCCACGGGAGTCGGTAATCACAATTCGCAAGATGTTTGGGGGAGGGAGGGGGTGAAGTAGTAATAGCAGCAATAACTACCCGACATTAGTACCAAAGCAATGAATCTGATGTTACGGTTCGGAATATTTGTGTTAATCGGTCGTAAAATATTTCAACTTTTTTTTAAGTTTACATCAAAATATCTACCTCTAGCCGACCTACTTTAAACGTTTATAACAATCTAAAGTAAAAAAAAAAAATTTCTTTTGAATTTTAAAACTAGAGGTTTTTACTAAAACAATATAGCATAGTTTTGTAATAATATTTAAACGTGCATTATGTCTGAAAACTATACATCGAGGTTATCTACGATGTCATGAATCTTAACAACAGTATTGTCACCTGTACTCTTATTGTCGAACTGACATTCGAAAACTGGATATTTTATCTAAACAATTATGTATATAAGGGTATTAATATGAACTATGAAATACGTTGAAATTAATTGCGATGGTATTGGTGCTGCATTTTACATGACACATAATGTAAATTATATATATATAAATAATGCGATTTCATATTTATTTGCATGACATATTAATTAAAGTTGAGTATTAAAGTAATATTTTTTGATTAAATTTATGGTTTGGGGTGAATTATTTGATCTGTAATGTTTTTTAAATTAAATAAAACGAATTCGAAAATATCGATTTACTTCTATCCATAATTGCTTGTAATATCAAGTTGAAAAATCTATTAAAATGCACAATGCTCCATAAAAATATAATATTACCTAATCATATTATAGAATATGATGTAAAATTAATTTTATGCCATAAATATTTATATATTTTCCATGATTAAAGTCAAAGAAATTGTCAGTTTTTAATGTCATGTAATCGCTAAAGTTGTTTTAAAATTGGTTGATAATGAAATGCCTATGACTCGTGCAGATAATGGTTCCTAATTTACTATCTACTTTTGAATAGTGTGCTATTGTTTTTTTCTTTACCTACGACTTGTGTTCGATTCATATAGGTGTTAATATCAAAACACAATGTTTTTTAATGCGAAATGAAAGTATTTTTTTTTTTTTGCATCAGATTAGTTGTTAGTTTAGGTAACCTAACCTAACCAAACCTACCTGATTACATTTCCGATAGCTCTTATAACGCCCGACTGTGCCCGAAGTCTAGATGTCTAATAATTTCCATTACTCGCGTAGATGAGTTCGGTGTAATCACGGTTGTGGCTTATAGCCTATATGATTTAAAAAATAAAACGTAAAAATGTCACTGCTCGGAGGTACGTCAACGGCCCCGGATATGACG
The DNA here is from genome assembly GCA_014851325.1 of Pentalonia nigronervosa. Classification (NCBI taxonomy): domain Eukaryota; kingdom Metazoa; phylum Arthropoda; class Insecta; order Hemiptera; family Aphididae; genus Pentalonia; species Pentalonia nigronervosa. The sequence continues at coordinate 289,747 of JACXSJ010000415.1, forward strand.
CACCCGTGCGGTAATAGCAGCAATAGGAATAGCGGTAAAATAAGTAGTAGTAGCAGTAGTAGCAGTAGTAGTAGTAGTAGTAGTAGTAGTAGTAGTAGTAGTAGTAGTAGTAGTAGCAGTAGTAGTAGTAGCAGTAGTAGTAGTAGTAGTAGTAGTAGTAGTAGTGTTCACTATCGTGTACAAGTATATATTATTTAGCCCGGAGTGTTATGTGGATTAAGCAGCACGCCAATACCAATTTCGATTAGCACTGGGCTGGCCGACTGCCTGTCAATAAATGGAGAGCGCGGATTACTCGACCAACCGGAAGCTATTGCAGTGCATATCGCGTCATCCACCGAAAACGACCGCCAATTTTTTTTTTTTTTTTTAATTAATATCGAGGGGTGTACAATTATAATATTTTGATCTAATTAACGTAACAAAATGTTTACTCGTATTCGATTGTTTTCGATCGTAAGTGATAGACCAGCAGAGTCAAATATACCGAATGGTAGTCGGTAAAAATGTTTAATCGTTCTCGTTTGTATTAAAAACTCATAGACACAAAATATTGTGATCAGTTACGCTATCGTTGTCTACGGCACAGTGGTCTGAAATGCTATTGATGTTGGACAAAATGAATATTTTACATATAATAATCGTAAAAAAACGTGTTTTTATTATTACAATGACGCCGAGTTTAGTTTTACTTTATTTACGAAGTTTTCACTTATTTTACAGCGATTTCGACGTCAATTATATCGTTTTTGAAAATAAAAAGTCAATACGTTAACTAACTAAACTAATCATAGTTTACGCGCATTATGTAAGGACGCACACAACAACGAGTACTTCGGTCGACGATAATAAAAAACCACAAACGCAAGAAAACCAAAACCCACAGAGTTTGAATGTTAAGCAATAATTGTTGGCACGTGACCTTAATAATTATTACTCACTTATTGCAAAGGCATTTGAGGTGTACGTGAACACACAATCACGTTTATCGATAAACATTTTATTTTGCTGGAACTCGTCGAACGAAACATTTCGTTTTTCGTATGCAAACGATTTTTTAAAATATATTTTTTTATCACAACGTCCTAATGACCAGCAGTCCTTCAAAAGCCACTCAGTTTTCTGAATCCCTTTAACTCTCACCCACTTGACCACACCAATTCTCGTTCGGAGAAACGGTCTAGGTCCCTCAGACACCGAAAGTGAATCACCGTGCCGATATTGATATTAATTTGACGGGTTTTTTTTTTTTTTTTTTGCTACAAATAAACCAACAGCTTAACTCGAAAAGTCTGCGAAACGAGGCAAACTGCTGCACAAATGTAAACGTATTTTATTTACGGTCCCCGCCGTACGAATATACGGTAGAAAAATATAATAATATTATTATAGTATTCAGCGAAGAGTAGAAAGGAAATGGAAATTGATCAAAAGCGCGGAAATGATTACTACGTGACGTTCCGGGTTTATTATTATAAATATTATTATTCGTATAACGAATGCGTAATGTGTGTTATTATGTTACGTCTAATGTGTATTTTTAAATTCGTTTAATATTATTATATTCCATACATAATATTATAACAATATGTACGTCTCACTTTTTTTAATTTCACGACGTTTATTATTAGTTACGTATTACGTTTTGAAGTGTGAATTTTGAATGTATCGTACGACGTATTTTGTTGAATGATAAAAAAAAAAAAAAAACGTAAATAAGCGCTTTGCTGAACAGTCGGTGTCGAGTGTAACTACTTTTGAGTACGTTGAGTAAGTCACTGTAACGTATGTGTTAAATTTGAATTCAATGATGAATCATTGCACGCGAAAAACGATTCTGAGCAAAAACGGTATGTTAGCCTATATTACTGCTATGTAGGTATAAAATATTTTCATGATATTATGCTTTTCGATATTGCTCTTAGAGTAATATTTATTTTACTTTTAAAATTACGGTAGATTGATTTATTTTTTTATATTTATAAAATTACGGTTACCCCTTTTTTTTTTTGTAATTCCAGTAAAAAAGTCATGAGGAACCTAAACGTATTTCATTTTCAAATCTTAGGTAATAATAATAAAATATTCTAAGGATAATATTAACTACAAAACAACTGTCAAATGTTTGTGATTTTGTCGATATTATTTCTTCAAAAGCTCATTGCTTCGCTTAGAATCTAAAATTATACAAAATACATTATTTTTCTTTAGAAAATATTATTATTTTTCAATGCGATTTTAACACGGCGCAATGTTTATGTATGCAAAATTGCTATATCCCAATTGTCAATCAGTAACGCAATATTATATTATACTATAATAATAAATTATTATTATTTTATTCATTGGCTAGTACAAGTTTGAAACTATATAATCTGGTAGCCGGTAGGTACTAGTGCACTACAGTGTTATATTAAATTATTCGAAGTCGTTCACGTTTCCGTTTGAAGCTGATTACACTTTATAGGAATATTAATGAAAAATGCATAATAAAAACGAAGCATAATAAAATAGAAGCTACTAGTGATTATATTGTTATAAATTATAAATAATAAAACAATGAATATAGATTTGTTTTAAATCTACTAAAAATTTAAAAAGCAGATTCTTCGGTCATCTCAGAGGTAACAAAATTCAATAACAATTCTAAATGCATTTATCATTTCCAACTATTTAAATAATTTATGCTTCGTTTATATGTAATATACGTAATTTGATTTAGTTCTGAAATGAAATCTCTGGCCACTCGATATTCATAAATAAACTTAAATTACCATTATTATTTGCGAATGTAAATGACATTTAATTCAACACTGAATTACCGAATTTAATTACGTAACCGAATGCTAAATAATTATTTCATTCCTGAATGTCATACAAAATATAGAAAAAATCGTAGTGTATGATCTAAACACAAGGCAACGAAATAATGAAATATTTTGTTGATTCACGAGATGATATTATTAAATATTATACATCCTAAGGATAGTATTGTTCTGTGGGTACGAAAAAAAATGTTTTTAGATATGGCCAATGGTAGCTCAACGACGTTCACTAAAATAGACATTTTATTCGACTGCGGTGTTTCTTTTTATTATCATACACAGACATTTAAGTGCAGACTTTCATACTTAGGATTTTGAAATTTTGGCCACTGACAGTCTTTACGTATATGTAACACACACACATATATATATATATATATATATATATATATATTTTTATATGATTTCCAGTATGATATTATGAATTTAATTTTATCAGTGGTATATTTATTTTTTAATATTCGACCGTATAAAAAGTAGCGGCCATTATATTATATACTTTCAACCTCTGTACATATTTATATAAGAATTAAGATTCTTTAAACCCGTTAAGAGGAAATGAAACTATTTTCCTGGGATAATATTACACCTTATTATTCAAATATATGTGATAGAATAAAGTGCGTATGTAACCTTTATTGAAGTGCAAGTAATGTCACTGCGCTTTTCACAAACACTCTGAAACGAATACGAAATAAATCAGTAAAAAAACAGTATTGAAAACAGTAGTTGCAAACTTTCATTTATAATTGTTATGTTGAAAAATTATTGTACCAACAGTTATGTCGCATAGTTCACAATTCAATGATGAAAACAATGAAAACGTTTGCTCATAAATTAATTTAAAAGTACAAAACTCAATACTGTTTTTGAATAAAAGTTAAGATATGGAAAATATTTTCAATTGTTCAAAACTATAATTAAGTTTCGTTTTTAATCAAGTATTTCCAATGAAATCGACCTTTTTTATCCAATTATTTCAGATTATATAATAATATGATAAAATAAAAATATGTGCATATTTAAAAACAATCGTGCCTCGTCATGTCGTCGTTTTAATAATACCTACCCTTAATCATCTTTAGCAATATTAAATATGTTTGAATTTTCGTTTTTATAAGAGATAACATAAAGGAAATTCGTACAACAAAAATTGTCTCAGACATTTTGATTTTTACTATATAATAGTATAATATAAACAAAATTCATAAAATTTACCAAAAACACAGCATTCTGAAACAGAATTAGTAAAAATAAAGTTTCTAAGCAAAGAAGAATCATGCGTTGCCAACTTTTTAGTTACTTTACAAATAACCGGAAACTCAACAATTTGCTTTTAAATTAACTACCGAAAGAAACGATTTCTTCTGCTATTCGTTTACTTTAATTTATAGATTCCCTTCCTGGAATATACAAGCTAGTATTGTATGCATGTATTGTTCGTTTATTTTATGTTGTACACTGAATAAATAAAGAATACACTAGTAATCGGAAATCGGAAATAGGTAACGTCTTGGATTGAGATTAAAAAAAAATAATAAATATTTAACAATCATAACAAAATCGATATCCTACACTTCCGGTTGGTTATCATACTGAAAATGTTGATGATTATTTTTACCGCAGAGGCATATCGTTATTTGAGCTTTTTATTTAATTCACTGCTCCAAATATCTAAACAATGTCGATAAACAAAATCGCACGATAATGCGGAGAGGATTTTGTTTGTGTAACGTACGAATTCCCGTTGATGTATTATATGTTTACAGATAGTAGATATTTGTTGTGTACTGAGTAATAAAACGACAGATAAACGAATTTAACGTATTAAACACGTAAAACCGATTGGAAATTTTCAACTGAAAATCTTTAGCGATATTTTCCATATGTGTAAAATGGTAATAATAATACAATTAAAATGCGGAGATGGATTTATGGTCAACCGTGAACGTTGTGAATGTCTCTGTATGAGATATTCTTTTGAATAATTCGTACTATGCGTGTACGCACTACGCATCCATTACTATTTCTATAATAACAATATTAACTATACATTTTTATAATTTCAACAAATCATAAGACCTGTGTACTTTATAATATTTAGTCGTACAAACATTAACAGAAATAAAAACGATATATGATGTAATGAATATAATATAATCACAAATATTACAATTATTTAAGATAACAAATACGAAAAATATGAAAAATTCTGTTCCAAAATCACAAAATGATTCAATGGAAGTAAAATTAAATCATTAAATTTTATTTCGTTAACTATTGACGTCATTATATTGATAGGTGAAGCTGCAATACAACATAATTTGTTTTTTTGTGAAAATATATAAAAACAAAATAGTAGTAAACCCGGTTCTATATTAAAGGACATCACAGTTAAGTAAACTTAATAGTTCAAGAGGGCAATCAATATGACCACTTACAAGTTTCAATAAAATATGTATTTTATTTATTTTATTTCTGATAAACCAACAATGTCAAACAAATTTAATATCTAACGGTTTAATAAGGAAGATGTAGCACACGAGTAATCTCACATTTGAAGGCTAAAAAGCGTAATAACCAATTTCGAACATTATCTAGATTCTAGACATTGAATTTTATACTTATTAAGTACTTATGGGAACCGACCCATGGTGTTTTATTGAAATTTCGCTCAGGCTAAAAAAGTAAACAAAGTATTCAAAACAATAATATATTTAAACAGCTGTGTGCGTGTAGTAAAACGTATAATAGTTAATTCAATGTTTCGCGGACGATTATCATTCATCGTCACGATCGTACTTTTTTAGCGACGATGTAATATATATTGTATATACCATCGCACGAGTTTGTGCTCTGCGCATGTGATTAATGACTGAACGTAACAACTTTAATATACTGGATATATTTTTTTCTTTTTGGCAACGTTCAAAGGAAAAATAGTTGTCGATCAATATAATATAACACAATGTCCAATATGACATCATATTATGTAGACTCGTAGTTTTTAAATGTATATTACACGGAGGATACCGACGGATTTTGCATCTAGTAGAATGACGTGTGCTATCGAAAAAATATTGTTGGTGTAGTTAGTAGCAATGTTGCACTATAGTGACAGTGCACGTCGACAATATCATCGAATTTTAATTGGGTTTCCGAACATCACTTGTATCATTAGTCTCCCTCTGCCCAACCCATCACCACGCAGAACTCCATTCTCGGTACACTGAGACGCGACATTCGGAGAATAAAATATCAAAACGAACAGACGTCAAACAGTTTTTGATAAAAGTTCTACATCGACCTTGACACGAAAGAGCAGACAGACGAGAGGAGAACAACTACTATGACATCTGAGCGCGTACACCGGCGGCGGCGGCCAAACCGTTCGATTAGTAACGACTTTATAATAATAATAACAATTATTGTTTTATTCGCCTGAGGTAACCACGTGCACGCGCTTTTCCGAACAGCATACAACGACTATGGCAACAGAGGCGCAATGACTTCCGGTTTGCCCTGAAGTCTGCCACCACTGCGGATGTCGTAGACTTACCATAAAGTAATATAGAGATGCCGTACCATATCACGACTGTATAAACGAATTGAAGTCAAACACCAATAAAATTAGTCTATCGACTTTATATCTCTTCAATAGATTACGCTGAACTACATCAAAAAGTGATAGCTGTTTGTAATTGTTAAGCATGATAGTAAATCCATAGAGTATACAATATGAATAAATCACAGGATATTCTTGAGATATCGAAGTTTTAAGTTATGGCGATAACTGTTTTGTTTCAATAAGTAAATTCTAAACGGATAGGTTAGCTGAACTGTTTAAATCTGTAAAATATTTTAGTCCACATGAAATAGTAGTACTGTAAAATTAGTTTACATTATTTGCTTTAATTTTTAGAAAAAAACGGTACCTCTACATTACTCTATGGGACATATGACGGACATCGTCGCGCTGGCATAAAATTTTTTGTGGAACATGATGATGATGATGATGATGATGGATGAGATCAACAATGACCACCGAGGTAAAAAATCATTATTGGTATCTTTGTTGTGGTATTAACTCGTATTTTCTACCATTTTACGACTGCAGATACACATTGCACATTTGATTTTTTACTATGTTAATCTAAATTATTCAAGAACACAACATAATTAGTAATTATTAAATTATTATTATTATTATTATTATTATTATTTTATAGTATCTAAATAACATATTATTGGATTTAAAAAACGGAGTACTAGTAATAATCAAGTTTGTACAGCTATAAGTAGATTAGGCCTCGAAAGTTGGAGCAATTGAGATATATTTTGGGATTATTATTGATGAATAATCAGCTTGAAATTAATTTCAAGATACTATAAAAAAAAAATATTAAAATATTGTATATAGTATATTTTTGCATATTTAATAATTAATGATAAGTTTATTATACAATTTGAAAATGTCCTATAACCTAATAATGTAACTCACAACCTGATATATATATATATATAATATAGCATTTGATTATCTTGCATTTTGTAATTAGTATTGCCTAATAGTTTAATTTTATTTCGTGTTTAGTTTAATCTCTAATTATAATAATTCCCTTCCCATCACAAACATTGCTTATAGGAAGCAAGTATCGATATGTTGTATACTTTGTCGTATTAAATATTTTAAATAAAAATACATAAGTATAAACACTTAGACGTTAAATAGAAATTTACTATTTTATAATATTTATCGAAAAAAAAAAATATTTAATAATATTATATTTATCACAATAATGAACAGGTCATAATTATCGGAGTTTTGACTGTGGTTTTAGTAAATGTAGATAATTTGTTATAACACTCGACAAAGTTTGCCGATCAGCTGTTACAATAATTACATTATAAACAACATTTTTCTCAATATTCTGTAAACATTTACGATCGACGGTTGTTACTTTGTTAGGTCGAAGTACGCCGCTCTAACGTATTTATCAAACTTGTTGGTAGATATTTATAATATTGTTATTATATTTTCCTCTCAAGACTACCATAGTACACCTATGTGGTTTATAATTATAAATGCATTAACTCTAGTTAGAAAAACAAAATAATCTGATAATCAATTAAGATTGTTTAGTCTGTAAAAAATCGAACATTAACGCATTAGTAAATATGCGTGTTACAAAATATACACTTTTATTGTTTTTAATTTATTCTTGGATTTACTGGTTTTTACGTGGAAAACTATATACAGTATGGTTTTTTATAATATATAGGTTCATATTAAATAATAATATGAACAATTCTCTACTTTTAACATATACGAGATATTTACAACAGATATTTAGATTGTATTAAAAAAACAAAATATACAACTTTGAAGAATATAATTATTGTGGGTCCAATCCACATCAGTGTCTAAATTTTTAATTTACGAACTTTTCGTCTTAAATATTACTATTAAAACTAGTATTAATTACAAAACACATGCTATAAGATATTATAAGTTATAAAATAAAATATTTTTTTTGTAAATTAAAAAAATATATGCATTAAATATAATTGATATTTTATTCATAAAGTATTGAGTCACCATAAATATACTATTGGGAACATGTGCTTAGTAATAATTCTAGTAAACCAAAAAAAAAAGAATAAGAATAACAAACAAATGCAACAAATGATACATAATTATTTTTCTGCCGATTTCTTTGTATATCGTACGTTCCGAAGTCGTCATCAATGCACCAGTACATAGATTTATTTGATTATAGGATTATTCTGTTCTCTTTTTTACAACTTTAAAGCGATCAAACGTTTTGGTCATGTGGTTCATGAATTTCTCGAATCGAATTTACTACAATACTTTATAAGCTGCATACAGCAGATGTATAGTACAACTACTGTATATATAGTCTGTCTATACAAAGTGAGTTTTACCATTTTCTTTATTATTATTATTATTATTATTATTATATATTTTTCTTTTTTCGCCGACCTTTGTCAATTTCCGGCCAAAAATTGTTTCATGCCATTTCATTACTCAACGATTTTGTTGATTTAATCTGGACAACTCCGATATCCAAACCTTGGGATAGAAATAGAAAACTATAGAATGCTCGATATAACCCAATCTTCATATACGATGGAAAAATTGAAACAATCGTATTGATTGTCAATGTTTTTTTTGTGGAGTTTAAGTTATTTAAAAATAAAAAATGCATCAGACAGAAATCATTGTGTCACACATATGAATAAGTTCATAATTTTTATTTTATGAAAATAAAACGATACTTTTAACATGACTTATATAATATTATAAGATATAGTAATGTCACTCACAAAAAAATCTATATTTAACATTTGTTTTGATTTGGAATACAAATGAACGACAAATTTCTATTTTTTTTTTTTTTTTTTTTTTTTTTATTATGCAGATCATATAACAAAATTGCAAAATAAAATTTTATGTATTATTTATGATTTATAAATCATACGTGATCGAAATTTTTAAATTGTAAAGATAAATAATGGCAAATATTATCATTGATGGGAATTTAATAACGATATTAGTTTCGAGATTCTAAATGCTTATTTGGATTTTTCATAATATTACGGATGACTGTGTGGTTCATAAAAAAAACACTGACCCCAATGAATCTAATTTATTTGAAAATTATTCTTTTTATTCTAATAATTTCGTCCATTCGGGGATTCTGGACCCGGGTCTAGTGAAATAAAAATATGACAATGTTATTGTTGATAGGGACCTGAACATTATAAATGGTATTAAATCGTTGTTGTTGATTTTTTTTTAAATAGTCATCGCTCTTGTTCTATTTGTAAACATAACATTTGATTCATTGAATAAAATGTATTATTGGTTTTTTATATCCATTTGAAAACTACGACAAACCGGACCCTCCGAAGAAAATTCTTAAGGAAAAAAAACGATTACAGTAGTGTTCTAAGTTGATTTTAATAAAGATAACAATGTTGAATCCTTATTTTTTTTCGATTTGACAGACCACCCTAAATTATTATGTCACCCGCAGGGACGATAACATCAGTGAAATAGTGTTGTTATTATCGAGAGACCCCCTTGGTAATTTTTTTGCTGATCCTATCGCTGATTTTATTTCTAGATTTATTTTCCACCGAATTTATAAAATGGTCCACTGGGAGAGATGTTTGCATGATATGGTAAAACCATTGAACTATATAATATGTAAATACATATATAACTATGCAATGAAATGTTATCGTATTGTCAAGTTCTCTTTGTACAAAGGTGCCCCGAGTTTCCTTTTGAAACGCTTCAAGCCCTCAACACTTTAGTTCAAAAATATCGTGTTTTTTGTTGTAATATTTTATTTTTTCGGTTATTTTTTTACCCATTAAAGAATTTGTATAGTACTAAAGAAAAAAATGTCTACATTTTTTTGAAATGATTAAAACCAAGAAGACCAAATTCTAAACTGGCATTAGTACTTAACCACAATCAGCGACACCAGTTAATAATAAATAACTACAAGTTATTCAAAAATACTAAGGTCCTGAGTGTATTGACCATTATCCATAATACTATCGCCATATTATTTTGATGTTTTATTTTATCTATTCTTATACTTTACCTACACGATAATCAAAAATTCTAAATGAAAATATAACTGCTGCAGATGTCATAATATTAAAACAAAAATCAAATAATCCATAACAGTCGTATTTATTCATCATTTAAATATGACATTTTTTTTTAAATAACTAATAGTTTCGATTTGACAAATATTATACATACACAATGAAATATTATTTAGTTATGAAAATTCCATGCATTCATATTTTATTTTAATATTCATGACAAGTTCTAGCATAAATTATACTGCTTAATTAGAAAATATTTGGAAAGTTACACAAGTAGGTACTTACATAATGAGAGTTAATTTATATTTGTCTTGGAAACTTGAATTTGGTAAATTATTATTATTACATTTCATATTCAAGCATAATAGACAAATATTTGAATAAAGCTTGTATGCCCGTAAATCGTAATTCATTCATGAAATAAAATGCACCTATTATAAAATCTAGTAAAAAAAAAATGCCTGTCTAAAAAATAAAAAAAGTTTTTAAAAATATAAAAGATAAAAAATATTAATACAAATATAAGTTTAAACTTAATAATATATTTATGCATATTAAAAAAAAATATAATCAGATTATTTATATTATTTTTTACTTATTATGTTTAAAAAAAAACAAAAGATTTGAATTTAATTTATTAATGTCGATTATGATATCTATAAAAAAAACATTATTATTATTATGAGTAAATTTACTCAATAACATTTTTGGTGCAGATGTTAAAAGAGTATACTGCAGTGTCCATGAAAATATACTATATATTAATATAGCGTATAAAGTTTATCAATACAAATGTAATAACATGATTAACATGCATTTAAAGTTATTAATTATTATAATTTTATATTCGTTTAAACTTATTAAATAATAATATGAATATATAAACATTGAAACCGTAACAAATAAACGATTAAATACTATAATAACATAATGCACAGACCTGTACATTGTCTTTAAAAATCCGTTTAAATTGCTTTATTTCATCACAATATAAAGTTATTAAATTTGATTGTTAACGTACTTTTCTGAATATTATTATTGTCTTATGATTTAAAATTTTCGGATATTTATTGAAATTACTGATAAATCAAACAGGGATGATAATCACCGTGGGGTGTTCGAAATGTCCACGACAAAAACTATAATAAATAGAATAAAATGCTTAATAACCATACCTAATGGCAGTTAGTGGTGTTTGGAAGAGCACCAGGATGAGATCCTGAGCAGAGGGATGTCTTTATCCCTCATATAATTACAAAGCTCCCATAGGAAATATTCACGTTTGACCAATAATATTATTTTTACTTTGAATGTAATAATGAGAACGATTTGTTGTTATTTTTAAATTATATTTTATAAATTGAATTGGATTCAGATGTATTTTTGGAGTCAAATGTTTTTTTTTGAGTAAATCTCTTTACGGAAATAAAAACGTTTTATTTTATTTTAGTTGCATTTGAAATTTTTTTCATCCGATACAGTTTTGAAAACCGATACATTTATGATTTTTATAGAAATTATATTATGTTTGATTATTATTAACTGTCTTATGTACCCATGCTTAGGTCCTATTGAAAAATAGTGTCAAAATATACAAGTAGAGCCAAAATATTTATAATATTTGGTAGAGACGGGGTGGAAGGTATGTAAATTTGTTTTTTTCATTTTATAAGTTTAAAGAAAAAAATAATTTGATCGATTACAATACCATCGCCCACCTGAATTTTCATATTTCATACAACTATTTCTGTTATTATGCGTACATTTGTTCACATTAATATTATATTATTGTTTTATTATTAAATATGTATTATTATAGTATGAAACAATGAAAACGAATGGTGGTGGTGAATTCGTGTATTGAAAATAAGCGACAGCATTTCGTTGACGGTTCGGTCGGCGGCAGGTGAACAATGTCAGCGGACTTGGCATTAAAGTCAACGAAGAGACGACGACGACGGTGACTGGCAACTATGTATCTTATATACGTATATAATATATATATATATATATATATATATATATATATATATATATATATATATATATATTATACAAAATCTATATACACGGTTGGGCCGAGGCAATTAAATAAAATGTGCGACGGACGACAAACGACCGAAATGTTTTAAACATGACCGAATTCAAAACTTTTCGACGTAGTGCGCGTAGTAGCGGATAGTGTTTGTTTTTATTTTATTCGAACTTCATTTTAAATTAAAAAAAAAAAAAATCCAGAATCCTTCTGATCTTTATCGTCCCTCGCCGGGGAGCCATTGGAATACGCGACGGGGAAAAAAACCCACCTCGGAAAGTTACGCTTTGGGTCTTATACAATATATATATATATTGTTATGTATAATATAATATTATAATACGATATTATAATACACGGAGCATCGTGTATAAGGCCTCCCGCATTAATCCCGACATTATTAAAATGTATGGCGGTAGATAAAAAACTTTTCAATATTCGATTTGGGCTCCATCGACTACAAAGATTGCATGCTGTCGTCAGCTCGTACCTAGTTGTATATTATGGACTATTCGTAGATTTTCGCTATTAATATTAATAACAATAATTATGCCACGATGATATTATTATTATAATCAGTCAATCGTTAGGACTCGGCTGAGCAGCTTATAATAATATTAAGGTAGTTCTTGTACCACGCCGGTTAAATATAACGTATAAGTAAGCTCGTTAATGTTATTTAACGTTATTTATGTTTGTGTGCATGCACTACGAAAAGGGGAACGGTTATTAACTTAGATTGACATGATACACAATGAATGAAGCTACATCGTATTATTTTGTTGCCGATTTTAGCGACGAGTCTGTATTTGGTGTTAGATACTATGAGCATGCAACTCGTTACAGAATTGTCCATAGATCGTAAACCGCAAAAATATTAACATAATTTTATTATTATTTAAAATCTATTTGGATAGTCGATATTCGTTAATTATTTCATTAATTGTTATCGAAATCCCAAATATAACAATATGATTATCAATTAAAATATTCTGCGGATAAACAAATATAAAAATATAAAAAATAAAATAAAATAAATAAAAAAATATCCGAAAAAATAAATAAAAAAAAAAAAAATACTCGACAAACCTCTGTGTCACGCATGTCCAAATATCGACACCCGGATTCAAAGATTTGTCGCTAATATTGGCAATATATATTTTTATTGAAATAATACTCTGTGTTTCCATCCATTGTATATTAGCGAAGGTTATTGACTGATAATCGTAATCGGTTATTTTTCATGATTTAAAGTATTCGTTACACGTCATTATAGTGAGCTTATCGTGATTGGTTATCAAAAATTCGACTGATAAAATCTGTCACCGGTAACGCAAAAACTAAAGTTATTTATATTACGATAACCATAATAATTTTTAACTTAACAATTTTTTACCATAACGTTTAATCAGCGTTGTGCAAAAACACCTTATTATATATATATATATATATATATATTATGGGTAAATTCACAGTGGCGTAATGAACATATTTTATAAACTACGATGCATAACAAATTATACTTCAGTATCTACCCTCTCACCTATTTTTCTCAAACTCATCATCATTGAAATGTTTTCAAAAGCATAAATTAATAAAAAATTAAAAAAAATATTAAACATTGAATTACCTATTTTCTAATATTTTACCAATTCAGACATAAGATTAGCAAATTCTAAAAGGATTTCCCCTCTTTTATCTTAACATTTACTTTTGATTTACCCTAATAACAATTTACAACTATATACCAAATATATTTTACCTATTTATAAGTAAAAATAAATATTATGCCATTAACAGATACTCAGTCCACCATGGTGTCTAAGCATCGTTGAACTATTACGTCATTGGGTATTCACAATACACGCGTTTTACAATCAACAACGACGACATGCATTTCTGAAACCGGCAACACTGGTTTATTTTATTAAAGGAAAAAATACAATTTACTTGTGTTTTGACACGGGTTTTTTATGGTATTTTAATTTACAAACGAATTATATGATTTACATATATTACAATTCAAAAATTCTTCTAACTCGCTTTAAAATTCAAATATCGTAAATACACTTGTGTGAAAACACAGATTATGTTCTTACCTTTAAGTTTGATAATATATCAAGTAGCTCTATTAATAATGAGGTTACCATACACAATTATGGTAACTGCTGAAAACAAATTTGCTATCTTCTGTAAGTTTGTAAGATGGAGACAACATAATAAATTATACGGGTAGAGCTTCCGTAAAGTCGTGTTACTACGATTCCGGAACATTTGCTATTCATCAATTACTCATCATTATTTCTCAATAACTGCATCAGAGTACTTGTACGATAAATATTATCAATATTTAGTATTCGTTACTGGCCACTTTGCCGTGGATTGTCGGTAAGCAGTGAGCCAAAGGAACATAGTACTTTTATATTGAATTCGTCAAATCCACAACAAGTGGCTAGAACCCGCGAATAGTTTTATGTCTACAATATTAATCGCGGTCATTTTTCAGTTTTCACGCATTAAACGCGTACGGTGTGGAATTTTAAATGTTATCCACGACAAACTGCATGTGAAACACAGTTAGCGGTTATCATTGATACGGTCGCGTGATCTATATAATAATAACGACGTCGAATTCATCTATACTACAGATGGCTGTTATATATAATATAATGTTACGATATTGTTTTAGTACGTATAAATAATATTTCATACGGAGTCGATTTTAAGTCGTTGTGAAGCAACTGATCGTGTTGCACGTGCGGCGATGGACCGAAGGGATGTGTGTGTTTTTTTCGGACCACCTCAAATGCGACCGTTTCGACCGTTGTCCCAATGTCCACAAGGACGTTGTATTTTCAGCCTTTTCGGCCTCATTTTATTCTTCTCTATCACTCCCTCACTATTTCTCACCCACTCATTCACTCTCACTCTCTCTGTTTCTCCGCGTTATTAACGACCGTCAAAATTCGGTTGCGCGTGCGTGCTGTGGATAAACTACCGTTGAAAACAATACGGTCCACGGGATCGAAATAAGGATCGGAACCGGGAGGAAAATGCGCGGGGGTAAAAAAACGTGCCACAAATGTATTTCAAATATCGTGTGTACACACGTCGATACACAATATATTCGCTAACCCGCACGCGCGCGTGCACGTACACGCATGGAAGGAAAGAAAACACGAGTACACGCGACGATGGGACGAGGGGTTGCAAAGGGGTGAAAAGTAAACGCTCGCGAGAGTCGTAGTCCGATACGTCGGCTAGGGCGGGGGAAGGGGAAGACGCGTATCACTTTGGCGGCGACGTTGGGTGGAAAGGGTGATTTCGGATGTGGATCCGAACCACGGACGTGGTGCAGAGTTGAAGCACCAGGGGAGGAAGGGAAGGAAACGACGAAAATCGACGACTGAACTTGCTCGTCGCCAACCGAGTAAACACACACACACATATTATATACATTTATAATTATGTATATTATGCGTATAAAAGTTAGGTCGTCGTGTGTGGTGCGGCCTCATCGAACGTTGCCGGCGTGGTGTGGCGGCAGGAAACGACCGGAAATGCAAACACGTGCGATGAAAACCCGGTTGCGGCAACCGTCGGCGAAGGGGGTTAAATATTTTCTAATGAAACCGCAGAGAATATAATAATAATAATTCATATATAAATATAAAGGTCTGCAACGCACTGCACTGTCAGCAGCAGCTACTATATATGTGTGTGTGTGTGTGTGTCTATACAGAGACTCGCATACATACAATAAATATTGTTTTTTTTTTTTTTTTTGTGTCATTTCTTCCGCATACAATATAATCGAACGACGACGACGAAAAAAAAAACAAATCGTCTTTTGTTGTATTTTATATTTTCGTTTCTCGTTATTATTATTATTACTACTGTTTGTATTTTATTTTTCATTCTTTTTAACCCGAGTCGAACAGATAAAATGACATACATTTTCACCTCATTCTGAACGCGATCTCTGAAACCATAATCTAGAAAACTCAAGCCGCTTGTTTACATAAATGTATGATAGAGTTTATATTAATGTAACATTAAAAAAAAAAAAAAAAATTATAAACACTCTAATATATTTTAGTTGTAAATGTAAACAACATTACTAGTCATAGTAAGTAACTGGAATGTATGTGTTGGATTTTAGTTCAATGGTAAATCATTGCGTATAAGTATGAAAACGATTGTGATCGAATACGGTATGTAAGCCTATATTACAAAATCCACCTCATGATTTACTTTTTGACATTGCTATTAAAGTTATTTTTTTTACTTTTAGTATAACGTCGGTGTGATTTAATAATTGGCTAAAACATTGGATGGATTATATTATTAGCATAATGCTATCTTGAAATGTTCAAAGAAAATTATTGTGAATTTACATTCAATTATTTTTTTATCTAGTATTGAAACTTTTTTTATAAAGAACATATTGTTTTACATTTTAAGTTCTTTAAACAATCGAACAATTTTTTGCACACATTTATAAAAAAAAACTAAGGAAACCAAAAAATTAATATTATATATATATATATATTTATTTATTCGTTTATTTATTTATTTATTTATTTATTTATACGCCTCAACTACTATGGTTATTGGTGTTTCATATATTAACATTATAGTTTTAACGAATGATCGTTTTATACTTTATTAGTGAATTATACGAAATAATATGACTGATTGTCAGACTAATAATCAACGTCGTTCGGCAAGACTACGGAGATCTAGATAAGTTATAACAATATATAGAAACATTCTCAAACATGTAATGTACAAATATACATTTTAGAAACTTTAAAATATTATATGATATAATTGTTTTATATTATTTTATAGCTAATTCAATTTTATTGTTTTGTTTGAAATGTAAATAAATTCCTCTAACTAGTTCGACAGAAATACATTGGGTAATACAAAATAATCACATAATATATATTGATATGAATAATTATAATTCTAAAATATTATAATATGCACAGTATAACAATGCTATATGATATAATATTATGCACAATATACGTTTTATATTTTTTTAAGATTACCTTCTGATGAAATAAGAGAAGTATTGTCCCGAACTAGCAGCTATTGAAAATGAAGAATCAGATGCAGATATAGAGCATGTTATCAATTACGATGAAGAATATTATACAGATGATAGCAACGGAGATGAATTTATAGATAATATATTCAGGTTTGGTAAAGATAGTACTCAGTGGTATGATGCACCATTTCCTCAATCTCAAACAAGTTCTCGTAATATTTTGCACCAAAAACCTGGACCGTTAAATTCCACTAAATTATTTACAACAAGAGAGATATTCAATTCTATCATAACAGAAGAAATGTGTGACATAATCTTAAGAGGAACCAAAAGAAAAGGACAACAAGTTACAAAAAATTACAACAAAAAACTAACAAACAAATTTCCATATTTATTTGTAATTGCTATTCCTAATGATTTGCCATCTCGTGATGCTTTTGGACGAATTCAAATAGTTGAAAGCTGCCAGGTATGCCGAGAATTGAACCATAAACAACGGAAAACTCGAAAAGCTTGTTCTACTTGCTCAAAGCCAGTCTGCAATGAACACTCAATAAACAAAGTAGTTTGCGAAAAATGTAATCAATAGACAAAATTAATGTAATAATATCTAATAATTATGTAAATATTTTTATTCTGTTTGTGAGTAAAGTAAAAAGTAAAAGTGAAATAAAATAAAAATATTAATCGAACAAGATAAAACTTTTTATTTATGTAAATTAAATCTTAATTTGTATGAAATATATAGAGGTACCCGGGTACCTACTAGATACTTAAAACATAATAAAAAGTAAGAATTTATTTTTAAGTTCAATTATTAAACATTTTTCAATTAAAAATTATAATTTCGTAAACTGTATATACTATTGAAGGATGTCACGGAATTACAAAACATGCATACTAAAAATTTAAGAGAAAAATAAATTTAAAAACTAAAAAGTTACCTGGATATCTTTCAGTTACATAAAGGTTAAATACTTGATGCTTTCACGTAAAAAAATATAACTTTTTCGAATGGCAATTAGTTATTATATTTTTACATTTAAATAATTTGTCTTATTAAATCATGGTCAGATAATGTCGTCGGCTTAAAGCAAAATCTCATTAACAGAAAAACAGTAATATTTGGTAAATACATTTTTACTTTTAAAAACCGTACTTAACATCGTTAGTAAATTTTTAAAAAATTAAGAAGAAAACAGGTTTTAACTAATAATTTGATATTTAATGCCCCCACACAAATTATAGACTTCAACCTTATAAAAAATATGGCGTAATAAAAAACAAAATCGAAATTTTACCGTTAATGAGTTTTTGCTTTAAGTCGACGATGTGCTTGTTTAAAACATACGTGTCATGATAATCGGAAAATAATATTCAATACGAATATACGGTCACTGCTGTAAAAGGAATAACCCTTGCACGGCTTTCATTTATGTTACAAGTCGAAACTATATATAATATTGTTAGAGTATTATGGCTATCGGTACCACCTAAATAATAATATAAAACGACTTGAATACACTGTCCTGCTGTGGTTCCTAACCACATTTTCGCGTTGTCGTCGACCGAATAGCAATTTACTTACTTTTGCCTAGACACGTCAAATCTACGATAATATCATAACACGGACAATGACGAAGCGCTTTACTCGGTTGATTTCACTATCGATTGAACTCGTACGCGGTTCGTTCACTCGTGTTTCGCCGCAGTACGTCTGTATGGGAAAATGCTGGCATAAAAAATTCACAGGGCGCGTCCACTTAACGTTTTCGGCGGCCGTCGATCACCCGGCGAGTCGGTCACGTGCGCGTTTGATCGGCTAATCGAATTGTTTTCTCCTGTTGTACCACTGGCTGGTGTATAAAAAACCTAAACCAACGGCGCGTAGAAAGGGTGAAGGTACGGCAAACGTTAAGTTTACCAAACGGTTACGGATGATCTGCGCGAAATAAACCCAAAGGAAAATATCGGCGATGGAAAAAAATAAATATACCTAAAGATATTATATATGTATAGTCGAAGTCTTCCTCCGTTGTTATTATATTATATAATATATATATATATTATATGAAGATAAAAGTCACAGCCTCCGCGGCGGCGATGGCAAGTACGCGCGTATTATATATAATAATATTGTTCACGTGTGTATATATATAAATAAATAGATACCTACGACGTCGTGTGCGACAAGCGCGAGGCGAAAAGGTTATTTTGGGAAATCTTTTTTCGGCAGAAATCTTCTCTCTGCCGCCGCCGCGGGTTTTCGGCGATACGTGCGGTGGGAGCTATGACGAGGAGAAGAAATAATAAAAAAGTAACCCCTTGTTACCCGACGATATTATAGGTGTGTATATATATTATAAGGACATAATAATAATAACGTATAATATAATATACATTGTGTGTGGTTTTTATTAGACATCGGCCCACCCGGGCGGCCTAGCCCGCGCGCGATCGCACCATAATGCCGGCAGTAGGTATATATTATTGTTATATATATATAATAAATGTATACCGTGCGGTATAACTCGGTTAATAACACGAACCCACCCCGGTCACCTCGACCTCTAGTGGACCGTAATGTTAGGACACTGCGGCTTTTATCGAAACGAGTTTTCCTCCGCGACTACTACATAATAGTTTTCCACAATGGGCCTGCGCCATACCACTATACCAGTTTTATAATACACCGAGCGTGCGTGTTACTGCTGAATCGTCTTTATACCGCCACCGCCGTCGTTAAGCCGCTTGTGCCGATTGTCGTCGAAAAAAATACCATACCGCTACGAATCCATTTCAGCTCATCATCTTCAAAGAGGAAAATCGGAATTCCACTTGCATAACCGGGAATCCAGAAAAAATTCAAGGGCGGCTAATATTTTTAACATAAATGTGAGTGGGAGAGCTTCGATCCCACACAACTTAAAAGGTCTCCTCCTCCTCCTACCGATTTCCACCTATGACAACATATTATTATTATTACCATATCATAAGTCGTACGCCGCGTTATGACGCGCCCTTAAACAACAATGTCGTAATACTCTGAAAGAACGTTCTATACGTCGTTATTCTCTCTTCGAAATGTTCCCTATTTCCATCGACGGAATTCCGTCTCCGTCTGCAGTGTCTCCTCATTTCCTCTCGATTCGATTTTGTTATTCCCGACCTACGATAATGGTTATTTTTCCGTATCCAGTGGCAATTAAGTATTTATAATAATAATAATACACCCCTCCACTATCCCAAAGTGGTCGTATTCGTTGAAATGTTTCTTCGTTCTCAATAATTACTGAATCGCGTGTACAGCCATTATAATCGAAGCTATTTTTCTCGTCATTGATATGTTTATTCCTAGGAAATATATTATCTCTACCTATATAATAACCACCAAATAGCAATCCAAACGTCTAGACCCTACGCCTGAGTTATATTTCTAATTTATTAATCTATATATTTTCTTGGCAAAAATAATTTGCAACCCTTACTATACAGTTTCTCTCTCTCTCTCTCTCATACACACACATACAAACACATATGGACATAAATAATAATATAATAATATTTCATTGGTTTATTTACTTTAATTTGTAGCATCCGTCTTACGGAACGTACAACGTAACAAATTTGCGTTTGGCAGAACCAATTGTGTGTTGTTATCTTTAATAATAATGCGAATTGACCTTTATTTCAAACTTTAAGGGTATAGGTTCACGTCGTATAGTTTTCAATTATAATTTAATTTTTAAGAGAATAATAAGAGAGCGTTTTTAAGTTGTGATATTTTACTTACTTATAGCTTCAAATTAAAAATATTAAAAATTCGATGCACTAACACTTATGACGTACAGTGTGTTTATTTATTGACTTCGAGTTAAATTATAGGTCGATGTTCACACCTGCCTATATAAAATTATTCACGCTAAAAACACAAAGCTGAACGTGAATTTGTTATTTTTCGTTCTCTTTTAAACAAAAAGTAATACATTATAAGTATTTTGCATTTTCATTTAGTTCGATCGGTGGAACGTGTTATTTTTCCCCCAACACGATATATTATTATAATGTGCTGTGATGACAAAATATGTTTAAAAAAAGGGCACCCAATTTAATTTAAAATATTTTAATATAATATGACATTGGGCTATAGGTGTTGTATGCCTCCTATAATATTATAACACTTTAAGTGTTTCTTAGAAATGTACACAAGTCAAATGTGGACTGCACGAAGGAATTTATGTAACTAAACGACAAAAGTTCTGTGAGGTAGTGCTCTGCGTGGTCTGTTATTTTAGAGACTAGACAGTACTTAAAATTTTAACAAAAGATCAAACTCAGACCGAACAGCTGGCTACATTATTTTTGGAATGGACTAGACTGATAATTTAATTAAATTTAATAAAGTATACCAGGATCAGATCTACCGGTTCGATTTGGAAAAAAATTTGGACCGGACTGTATCGCTCCGTTTGTAATATTCCGGATAGGAGAAAAATCGGGCTATTATTATGATCATTCAGAATAGAAAAATTATTTAAATATAAATATTTATAACACAATTGACTGTAATTGGTGTTTTTTGTTTAATTTTATGTATGATTCGCAAAACAGCAATGTGATAATAAATTATCATACGGATTTCTGTTTTCTGTAAGTCAATCATATTACTTATTAGTGAGTAAACGATACTATTATTTAAAAATTTATTAGTGATTATATTTTGTACGAATATTATATCCATGTTTATGATAATAATATATTATGAATACCTATATTTTTTTAACATTTTTTCACCATAATGATGTTGATGATATCTATGGAACAGTAATGATTAATATTTTCTTGGCTATTTACAAGTATATATTATTTACGTTCGAAAACTTTGATTTACGGAACAACGTTCGGGGCTTTATTTATTTTTAATCGACAACTAAGTAGTATAACGCATCTAAATACCCGACTTTGAACAAATTACTTAAACATATTTTATGCTATAACCAACAATTATGCACCTAACCTTGTTCTAGAACAGTTAATTGATTTTTTTTTTTTTATTTATTTATAAAAACACACATTGAAACATGGTACAATAGTACTGTATTGAGAACAAATTTCATGCCAGTTGTTTTGCTACTCACCTCATAGTTTCACGCGATGAGGTACAAGCGGAAATGTATTTCAAGAAGAGTGATAGATCCATATATATTATATTTCTCGGTTACTTGATTCATTTAAAATATGAATAAAATAAATTCAAGAGTACAATTTTACAAAATCATCTTAAAAAATTTAATTTGTATACATATTATATTATTACCATAATCGAATTAAAGATGCGCCTCATCGAAGCATG
The DNA here is from genome assembly GCA_014851325.1 of Pentalonia nigronervosa. NCBI lineage: Eukaryota > Metazoa > Arthropoda > Insecta > Hemiptera > Aphididae > Pentalonia > Pentalonia nigronervosa. The sequence goes on from JACXSJ010000415.1 coordinate 312,669, forward strand.
AACGCAGTATAATTTGCATTTTTCAAACATTACACAAAAATGGTACAGCATTAAACGTTTAAGTTGTAAGTTCCAGACAACAATGTATAGCCTCGACATTAAAAACAAAACAAAAAAACAATAAGCCTTCGCAGTTACTGTTTTTCTAGTCTCTCTCTCTCTCTCTCTTTCTCTTTCTCTCGAACACACACACTTAGTCTGCTCACCCGATATATATATATATATATATATTTCATACATATACAAGTGTATAATGTATATACTGTTTATATAGCTGGTGATATTTATTTTATTTTATTTTTATTTCATATAGCGAGGGTCATCCCTTTGGGTACGGCCAATACGTTTTTCCAATGCGGTCTTTCTATCCCTCATGTAATGGACACTATAATTTTGTTTTACAGTGTACATTCCCGGTGTTTACCTCCTACGAGTTACGATACGGTTCGATGGAACTGATGTTAATAGCCTTATGAGTCGTATAATATATATTATATATAGTATCACCATGATACTGTTAGATTAAATTTTTCGATGAGAATAAAACTTGTACAAATAAACACATATAACGTTTAAAGTATGAATTATTTCATTTGCACTGTATTATAACGTATTTATATACCGATGCAGACATATAAATTTAAAGATATATTTGTATAATTTTGCAACTCAATATTGCAGAAAGATTAAAAACTAATAACCCAAAATAAAATCACCATGATGCTAACTAAATTTAAGATTATTAATGACGACAAACAAACAATCCAGAACAAAAATGATTTAAGCCGCAGAATTAATGTTAACTAATAAATATATCGTACTGTAAAACAATTAGATTTTCTTGTAGTCTAGACGTTTGAGTTATTAATTGTATCTTGGTATATTTTCAATTATAGGATTATGTCCTTAAGACTGTTTAATACAATAATCAAACAATCCTTTTTTAGTTAAGTATCTGGAAGTTTTTTCCCTTACATGAGCAGTACAGATTTAAATATTATCAAAAATAAAATAAATTAATTTTATGTTAAATTAATTACAAATTAATATAGCATAAATGGTTGAATAGAAAACATAATACATTATACAAAATATTATGATTCTAAAACGAAATTTTCTTTTCAACAAACTACGAGTGCTAACTAATTTAAACAAATTATTCGAAATTATAACACCGTAAAGCATTTATTAATAATACAAATATTTTAAAAAATCCCCATTAAAAAAATTGTCTATACATTGTGATTTCAATCACTTTTAAATCTATAAAGAAACAATAATATTCACAATCTCAAACTCAATATTAACTTAAATTATTATTACTAGTGTAATTATCACAATTTGTGTTTTTATTACAAAGCAATAATTTTGTATATATATTTTTTTAAATTACGTAAAATATATTTGTGACATAGTATATTTTAATTTTCAAATAATTATTACGAAACATAAGTGATGGTATATACGTATTTGTGTACAATGTTCAATGACAGATAAGGTTTTTAAATTGTATCTCGATTATTAGTACTGGTTGTCTAATGAGGTATGTGACTTATATTGCAATTATATTGTGTGACTAGGTATCCAAATGCATTCACAGTTTTTAAATGTTATTAAAAATATTATATTTATAATTTTTACAATTAAATTAAATTGCAAAAACTGATTACGATTATTATCGTTTACGATTATAAAATATTTAAATATTTAAATTAAAATATTTAATTTGTAAATATTATCAATAATATGATATCATACATTCGTTTGATAAAATATTGACGTCTTGAAGAGTCGTAATTATTATGCGACTGACATTATCTGTTGTTATATTAAATGTCAATAAATTTCCATTATATTAAAATTAATACATTCTGAGTAAGTACCTAATGCGTGATATGATGATAATCATAATATGTTGTCAAACATGCACAATATTGTACACGAAAAATTGTCAGCACACATATTATAATTGTATCGAACCATCACGATTGTGGAGAGTAGCTGGACATCATATTTTGTGTTAAACGGTTTTACGAAGAGTTTTTTTTTTTACTTAAAATATATTTATAATCTGTATGCAAAATAACACAATAAGTAAACAGGTTGACAATTCAGTTTCTAGATATAACTAACATGAAGGAAGGGAGCGTCCATTGATACTGCTTCCAAAACGAAGAGTTAAAAGCGGAATGGGAGACTTATATTTGAGCACTTAACGTACGTATGCAAGAGTAGCGTCATTTGAAGGTGGCAAGGTGGGAATTTGCCCCTGTCTAAATGTAAAATCAGTCCAGTTGTTGGTAAAATAACATGATTATAATATTTATAATTTTGAGGAAATATAATAGTATGTAAGCACTAGAACACTTTTGACACGATAATAATTAATATTTATAGTTTTTTACCTCAAATATATAGACACGAATACTATAATTTAAAAATTCTAAAACCATAATTATCACTTTTATTTTATGCATGATTTCAAAAAAATTTCTATAACAGAAGGTACTCATTTAATATTTTTTGATTTTTCAATAAAATTTAACAGTAGTATTTCGTGTTATAATTTACAAAGTTCGAGGCCTCTAGAAAAATACAAAATTACGTCAGTGAAGTAGTGACCATAATTGTTTAGCTGCTCTGCGTCATTTTGCTATCTATTAAATTAGGCTACTTTTGCCTCATACACATATAAAGTTATGTAAGATAGGAATTGTATCCAGATAACAGTGGAAGTTATCTCGAAAGCGATGCGTTATGTTTCTTTTTATTTTATTTTATTTTTTTAGTTCAGTTATATAGGCTGGTCAAAACTTTTGCCCCCTCCTATTAAAAATTGAAATGACGTACACAGACACTCTGCCATAGAAAATTGTTTTGGGGCCGACAACGATTGTGATAACAATATCGTATACTATGAACATAGAGCTAGCCGTGTATTAATTTTACCTATGACATAACAGGAACAACTAAATCGACAAAACCGAAGAAATAAAAAAAAAAAATAAATATAATTATATAGGTGCATTATAATCGCGTCTTAACAGTTTTTTTCTCGCTGTTTTATTATGCTGTAGATACTTTTTATGATGAGTAAGCAATGGCATTCATTCATGAATACGGATAGAAAAATGTGTTGCAAAGTCATCCATAGACCGGTATCCCTCACTCGACCCAATAATAATATTAGTGCCACTTCATTCCGTTCATCTAAACGTTAAATTAATATATTTAGACGTCATAATTAATATCGATCACTCGTTTGAACCCAATTTGTAAAATGTATATGATTCAAGCAACAAATATGTAATAACAATAAATTATCCATTAAGATGTATTATGATTTAAGATTATCATTGGGGATAAATTGTTTTATTTGTCAAGCCTACTGCGCATATCTATAAATTGTATTTTGTTGTTATAATTCACTAAATAAAAAATTATGTAAAAAAAAAAAAAAACACCAATTTGAACGACGTTCAATAATATATGAAATGTTAATTTTACGACTACCCCTCACCCTCACCCTATTAGTGAGTATCGTCACAAATCGCGTTGTTTCGTTCCGTTGAAAATAATAAATTACGTCACACAAGGGTCGGCCCGAAGCCCAAAATTGAGAATGTTACACATTCTTCGCGCAAACTCATTACGGAACGAGAATGTATTGACGGAAACTTTGGGCCGAGAAATTAGAAACAGATCTTGTTAAGACGGAACGTGGCCTAATACAATATTCAGTTAGCGTGTAGCACGGCGGTGTATACTTGTGCCCTGAAATCAATGTGTATTGTGTATAAATAAATTTTAAAATAGCTCAAAAATACTCGAGAACGCTCGAGGATAATAATAAAATATATCAAAGAGATTTTCACAATGGCCGCAAAGAGGAAGTGAAATTGGGAAATTGTTTCAAGATGAAAGTGGACCTATTGGTATAAGAGTGAAAAAAAAAAACCAAATTTATTTGAACGGATAAATATAATAATAAATAAAGTAGTTTTCACAAAATGTTCTTTCCGCAGTGAATATTAAATTCTTTTATTAAAAATGTAAAATTTAAGAAATAGCAGAAGAGAGAAAACGAAACGATCATATTCATAATAGTAATAACGCGGATCGTATATTATTAAGCACATCGATGGGCGTGTTTGTGTTCAAGTTAGTTGCTCTGCATGGTCCATTATTTTAAAATTTCTTACAAAGGAAAGAACTCAGAACCGTTGGTTACATTTTTTTAAGTCTAGACTATTATACTGGGAATTTAGTTTAATTTAATAAAGTAGACAAAGACCGGACTGCGGGTCTGATATGAAAACAATTTGGACCAGACTGTAATATTCAGTTCCGGGTTAAAAAGAACCTATCCTATCGTTTTCCGTTTTCATTCAATTGATAATATAATATTATACAATACAAACACGATATTACAATGACCAATTTTATGATTTTCTACTTCTCATTAATGATAGACATATTTTTAATATTAATATACTAAGGAAAGATTTAACAGTCGCATAAGTAATGACTTACTTACTGTCATTAAAAATATTCTAATCAATATTAATTTCTATTTATTTTTATAAATTACTAGCTGAATAACCTGGCTTTGCTCGTGTATTAAATAATCGATTCGTGCATACATTAGTTTTTTATTATAATTAAAATATTTAAAGACTAGTTATATATAATATAATATAATAATTTTTTATAAATTATTTAAATGAACGCTAAAAAAACGTAACGTTTAAAATACGACACCTCTCCCCCATTAGATAAAAAAAAAAAAAAAAAAAAATGAAAAATCGGGCGACGTGCGACACCCTAGAAAGTATTCGAAACAACCCTGTGAAAAAAAATTGTAAAACAAACAAGGAAATCGTGTCTGCAGTTGTCTTTCGTGGCGCAACGCGATTTCATATCATACAATAATATTAATATGACTCTCGTTTAATTTACGAGCCCCTTACCACTCGTAGTTATCGCGGCGACGACGACGACGACGACGTTGGCGTTTTAACGCGCGAATGAGTCGGTTTTCGCGTGAAAGTTTTGTCACGCGACCGCGGCGATTGTTCCGGGAGTAGTCGTTCGTTCAATCGGTTACGCGTATTTCGTATGAAATAATGTATATATATATATATATTATAATATACACGTCATCCGGCGGCGCGGAAAACGGATAACCGTATACAGTTATAATGATAATAATAATAATAAAAATGACTTATGAGCGACTGCGGTACAACTGGTGGTACGGCAATGGCGGCGGAGAGGAAAACGACAAAAAAAAAAACGTAAACAAAAAACGAAACTTTATATTATTCTCGACCAAATTGTTGTTCAATCGAACGTCGGCGGGGTCTCTGTGTGCCCAAGATCGCGGAACGCGAACGCGTGGCGAGGTAGATTTATTACAGTCGGATAATAATTGGATTTGGGATGACCGCGGCTACAACTACCGCGGTATAAAGACTAACAAGACCCGGAAAATATAAAAACGAGGCGAGTGAAAAATCTTTTTCGAGTAGGTTGGTATTTCACAATTATAACTGGGCCGAGAGCTTTATTTTCATTGCCGCCACCGCCGCCGCCGCGAAAGAGCTCCGATGGCGGTCTTCGCACAGACGTTTCGATTTCGCGACCAGTTCAATCCCGCCGTTGTAGCTAAGAGGTTTTTCTCTGCACCGTCGCAATAAAAATATAATATTATCGTCGTCCAAAAACCGTATAGGTAGTAAAGCCGCCATCGACACGACGAATTTACATTAATAATAATTATTAATATTGTTGCCGTTATTAAATGTTATTACGTAATATTCTAACGCCATTGATTGTAGTGTCGAAAGCAGTGTACTTATATTATATTATTGTATATTTATATACACACGTAATACAATAATTAACTGCGTATTATAATCGTATCTAATTCTAAATTCACGTCTGCAGATGATTAATCGAATACCATTTGATATATTATTATATGGTTATATCACTATTGTGTAGGTAATAATAATAATATCATCAATATTCATTGTAACTGAAAATATGTTTTAACGCGCTTAAAATATAATAATAATATATATTATTATACGGCGTAGTCGTGTACATTAATCGAATCAAACGTTTACATCGAATTCATATTATTATACACACAATAACAGCACAAAGCCACTGCTAAGCGATTAAACCTACGACTACAACTGGTGTCAGGTACCAGACAGAGAGATATTAACATATACAGGCGCATACAGCAATATTAAAATATTTTAATAAATTGACGACGACTCGCTGCAGGAGATACCTGCAAATTACAATAAAGTGATTCGAAACAATAACAATATTATTATACTGACAAGATATTTTTTTGAGATTTCGTCAAACTCAGTCGACTGACGAGCCGAAGATTTCGATGTCAAATCAAGAGAATATATTGTTTATATTATCGTCGTCGTCCACGACGGCAGGTTGTCATACACGCCGTAATACGTACTGTCACGTTAAACTGTCAAAATTCGTCGTTCGTATAATAATAATTGAATGCGAAGAAATTCAATCGAACGGCCTTTGGTCCTATTTATAAAAAAAAAAAAGATTTTTATGACGGCCTCTTGAATAAATTATCATTATTATTATTATTATTAATATTATTCACTGAAATAAAAGTGATGCACGCGTGGTTAAGTGGGCTGTCTGTCGCCGACTGAAAGGTCGAACACGCACATGTAAACGGCATGACAATATCGTCATGTCGCCCGTAAATTTAAATGAAACAATACTGTTATTACGAATGGACGATATTATTATGCTATTATCGTGTGAATTTTTAATCATATTTTCAAGTCTTGAGACATATTTTGCACTGCACAAGCGTTCGTGGGCATTTCGAAATTTGTCAACCGATGAATTAATAAACATTAAAAATATAAAATTGTTAATATAATATTGTATATTATATATTAATCGTTTTCGGATCGTTTAACAGCTACGCTGATATTATTAGATGTACACGGATTATATGCATATGGGTTTATTTTTTTGGTATCTCAAAATAAACTGTTTTTTTTTATTTTTTTAATACAACTTAATGAAATTAATATAATATAGCGTATAGTATCTTGGTCACAGATCAATAGTGCATTTCTCGGAGGAAGAAGAGAGTAAGTCAGATTGGCTTGGTCCTATTTTTTAAATCGGAACAACCGAAGTCATATATATTTAAAAAAAAAAATGAATAGACAGTCTCATAGTGGGACTTAAATAATATTATAATGAATAATTTATTTATAAATTATATTAATATTATTGTCTGTAGTAATTAACAAGTTTACTTCAATACAGAAAAAACATTTTTTTTCTTTGGACATATTTCATTTTATACACATGTATTTTCCTAAAAAATATGGTTTCTATTACGTCTATTCTCGTCTAAACTTTCAAAGTTAATTTGATTTGAATTTATTTAAAAAAAAAAAAAAAAATGATTTAAATCGTATGTTTAAAAATCAAAAATTACACTTAAACCGTTATTGATTTATTAAATTTGTATGCGTATATAGATTAGTGTTCTGTATTTTCAGGCAGAAACAAAAAAAAAAAAAAAAATCTAATCACGCCATTGCTGTAACGACGTCGCCACCGCGTCGGCATTATAATATATTCTTACATATATATATATAATTATAATAAGTTAAATCGGTTACAAAATATATTTTAAGATTATTATATTGTTATGACGTATATTACTCAAAGTGCGTGCGTCACATCATACGCGCGATGTACACAAAATATACATACTATTATTATTACTTAATATTATGTTTCGTAGCACAACAACAACAATAATAATGATAATAATAATAAATAACATTATGTTGTGTGGCGCACTCGGCGACGGTGTATCGTTTATGCGCGTGCATACGATTAGTGTGCGTTAATAATTCGACGGGGCCCGACATTAGCATCGCGAGGCGTATTATGCGTGCACACGCGTGCCACATGCGTTCGAAATACGACTAAATAATAATATATAATATCGGAATAATAGTTGATACACGGCAGCGGTCGCGGTTCGTCGGCCCTTTTTCGGTGGTCCGCACAAAATTTACATATCATTATTATCGTACGATATACGATATTTATCATCATCGCGGTTTAATGCATGCGTTATTATTATTATTATTATTATTATGAAATCGAACGGGCGGCGGCTACCGAGGGGTGAACGATTTTCGGGCGCTGGCCGTCGAAACTAAATATTACGTTAAAACAATTTTTATTATTATTATTATTATTATTATTATTAATGTCGTCGTTTACGACTACGACGCGACTCCGGCGGACGAGATTTTGCGATATAAATTTTTTTTAATCTCAGGTCACAGCTGCCGGCCCGCTAGATCACACGCGTCGATCATAATATTGTGCAGGTCGCTTTGTATAATATTATAGCAGTGGCGTTATCAAGATTTATAAACGAAGGTGGGTGGTAAAATTGATTGCAAAATTGTATATAGGACGGTAGCCCACCACCACTCGTCCCAATAATAATTAGTGCCACTTCACTCTGATCGTCCAAACGTGGATGTTAAAACAGAGGATTGCTTTGGAATTTAGTTTTACATTATTTACAATCGGGGACTGAAACGGGAACCGAAAGTGCCGGCTATCAAATCTGTTCCTGGAGAAAAACTAAGAACCGGGACCTAATTAGAATCCATATTTCAATATGCTCAGAACCGGAACCCATATTATCAGACCATAAGACTGATTGGGTTTTATTTTAATCAAATAACTATTTTTCATAGAAATATTTTTGTTTTTTATATCTATGGCATTCTTAAGTAAAACTACAAATAATCATATTCTACGACCGATAACCGATTAATTTACGAACACACTGGTTGTATTTTTAATTTGAAATATAACGAGAATGATCGAACAACAATGATTTGTTTTCCCTAAATATCTACGAATAATAATATCAAATTATTTACCTGCTAAGCAATTGGTAATGCGATTTGAAAATATGCATTTTTAAGAACCTATAAGTAACCTTCATTTTATAGTTTAAAGAACCAGAATCGGAACCGGAACCAATTTTTTTTGTCAATTACCAAATCAGAACCAGAACCGAAAAAACTGTGAAAGTACCAGTCCCTATTTACAAAATCTAAACGTTATACAATTTTTGAGTTTATAGTTACTTAGAATTAAAACGTCATACGACTTTTGCGTTTATCGTTTAAAATAATAATACGGAAGTGGTCCGCATACAAAATATAATAAGTTCTTAGATTGATCGCTATAATTGATTGGTAAATCGTGTGGAATAAATATTTCTACGAAACCAATACAATAACTTTTAAGTTTAATGGACTTTAAGCTATTTCGTTTTGCGTTATGTTTTGTTTAATTATAGTTATATATTTTGTTAATCGTTATGATTTATTTTGTAGTATTTAATTATTTTTGTTTACCGTGTTCCGGTTTAATAACGCTTGCAAATTTCAATCGTTTTTGTCATATACAACGTTACTATAAAGTTTGCAAACCCTGGTTAAAACCATTATTTTTATCTTAAATACACAACTTATACTATAGGGGAGGATACCGTATGGGCTCCCGATAGACGTTAAGGAGTCCGTATCAGCTCCGGGTGTGTGACTTTTCCGTCAGTTAAGTGGCCATATTGCGTCCACCTAAAACGTAATGCCGAGTTAACGGTTACTCGTCCTAACATTTTCCATTTCGTAAAAATTTTTAAGCACATATAAGTTGACACGTATACATATAAAACTCCACAACAAAAATATTAAGAAAAATCTAAAGATCAACAAAACATTTGTATTATTATTATAAGCAATTTATTGAAAAATTTAAACGAGAAAAAATTACAGGGGCGGAGTATGTAAAAAATGTTTTCTACCAAGTTCAAACCACAAGTTTTTTAGTTCTCATTCAGTTCAATCGATTTAGATTTATTTTATTTGTATTTTTTGAAGTTATCGCAATTATTTTAGATTTATTTAATTTATTTATTTCAAACGTCAACAACATTTTTAACTACATCTATAGAGAATTTCCTTTGACTATAGTCAGTTCTCAACATGTAAATAAGAAGGACATTTTGTTGATTGGGAGCCGATGTGAAGACATCGACTATAAGACTTTGATGTCTGAAATTTGTGATACCGATTTAGGTACTGCTAAATTATACATCAATATTCTTATGAAGAGATGACGAGTAAATATAAACTGGGCACAAGATTACCTTTTTGTTGTAAACACGGATCGGAAATTTCAGTTAATAAAAATGATGAACTGCAAACTGTTTAATTTCAAAATCTTAAAACTAAAAAAAAAATAATTTTACTTATATTTTTACACTTAAAATTTAAAATTTATATAATTTAATTCTGCTATAACAAAATTCCATAGGTACTTTTTAAAAGTATAAAAATGCAAAACAATTTTTGAAGCATGATAAAAATTGTCTACTTATCTTGGTGTCTTCTGGGTAAAGCTAAATGGTTTTTAAAAATGTTATAAGACAATTATTAATTAGATGTAATGTAATATAATGTACGAGTAAAGTCTTCCATATAATAATAAGAATATCAAATATTATATGAGTATGTGATATGTATATTTTTTTTGAACGCATTCATAGTCGATAATTGGTTAAATTTGGTAGTTGGTAATTTTATCGAAATTAATTTCAGATAATCATATGATTCGTACGAAACGTTCTGGTATAAATCGAAATCATTCTTTGTTGGCTTTGTGCTCGAATTGAAAAAAAAAATATCAAAAAGCAATATCTATAAGTCTGTGATATCGTGAATACACTACACAGGTAAGTATGTGATATTGGCTATATAGTTTTCCAGACATTTCTCGTATCATATCTGCAACAAGACTCGACCTGTATCCGGTTGAAAGGCAAATGTAGAATGCCGCCAACTATACGCGAATGGCTGATAAGTAAAATATTATTTGTTCCATGTTTCGTTTCTTTGCGATAATATTCGTCAAGTTTTCACAGCACAAATTTGTACCATAATAATAATTTATATTATTATAATATTAGCATATTACGAACCACGGGTATTTAAAAACAAATATCGAACAAATGTTTTTTTAACTATTATTATAAGCGTTTTACGTCTTGTGTGCAGAGCCGAAAAATATCTTTTTATCCTTCAAATTCTGCACGCATAAATATTGGGTTTCTTGTGAACGTGCATCCGTTTAATATTATATTAAACTCGAGCTATAATAATATTATCGAAACGAAAAAAAAAAAACACAATACATAATAATATATTATAAACTATAATACTATATTATGTTAAGGGTTCGTTATTATTTCCGCAAAAAAGAAAAAAAAAATAATAATAATAAGCAACTATTATGTAAGGCCTAAAACAAAATTATATCATCAAATGTTCGCATAATATTCTTCGAGATTGACTCGAACACATACGTAGGTAACCTACGCGCAGTTACACTATTCCTGTGGGGCGGTCCCGATGTTTACATTTGTTGTGTTTGCAGAATGGCTGTAGAATGGAAACACTAAATTAACATTCGAACACTCCGTGTTGCGTGTTTGCTTATGTTTTAGACTGCGTGTACCGATTCTCGGCATACTATTAGACGTACCTGAACAAAATTATAATATTGTTATTCGGACTAATTTTTCATTAGAATACCTATAATATCCGACAATCGCTGAAACACACAACAGTATGCTGCTACGGAATGTTGAATATACCGAATTCCAGGAATAGCAAACAAAACATTATTATCTTCGGGTAATTCGACACCGCTCGTCGTCGTTTGTGGCGCATACCGTTATATCGATAACACATTTAAAAAAACTGCAAACATACAGTGTAATTCATTTTTTAAGAAACTGATATTGTTATTTTCCCGAACGTCCGACGAGAAACAAAATAAACGTTCATATTCCAAGGAAACGAACATTGTTCAAAATATAATTATTTACTACCCATTGTGTTTATTATATATAACTAGCTGAATTACCCGTCACTGTTGGGCTACAGTTAAGAAAAAAGAAATTGTTAAATAATTTTAAAAATTAATAGTTATATAATATGCACCATAATTTTTAAGAAAAACTGTACTTTTCGATTGTCGCAACTACCAACGATACAAGTAATAATATTAATAAGATATAATATAATATTGATTTAAATAAAAAAAAAAAACATTTAATTAATAAAATAAAATAAAATTTTATATAGTTGATAAAATTAATAATTTACACGAGGTGGAAAATGGTTTTGATATTTATCTGATCCCCACAACCGTTCAATTTTTGTGTGTAAGCACCTGTTGTCGGATCTACAAAATGTTATGTGTGGGTTAACTTTAGTTGTCTGTTAAGTAATTGAAATCAACCTTTCCTAATTCTGTTCAGAAACCACCCCAAGCTAAATTGCGAAACAAGAAACATAGGGGAACATCTCGATACTTATTTAGTTATGTGTATATGGCATCAAGCTATTTAAATGAATGACAACGAAATACTAAACAACATATCACAACATTTTCCACCTCATGTGAATTATTAATTTTATCAACTATATCAAATTTTATTTTATTTTTGATAATTTTTTTATTTTATAAATTATATTAAATGATTTTTTTTTAAATCAATAGTATTATCGTTGATAGCCACGATAACCGAAAAGTACCTACCATAAAAAAAATGAAATTGAATGTAATTTTACTTCTTTAGTTTTAATAATATTCATATAAATATCGGGAAAACTATAAAATGTTAAAACACAAATGAGCATTTCAAATAACATTTTTATTTAAAAACTCTATTCACTATATCTTTTTTATACATTGAATAACTACGATAAACACCAGTAGACATAGAAATAAGGAGGATTATGATAAGTGTGCGTGCCCAGGCCATAGTGCACAACTGCAAAAGGCAGACAGTAAAGCTTTTCCTCGTCGTCCTCAAGTGCCGACAACAACGAGTTTTTTAGCTTTGCCAGTAAATATGTAATTATGAGTTTTGTTATATATTTTGAGTTAAAATCACCAGTATGTAACTATGTAATCACATCATACATTAAATAATTTAATAGTTACCAACGAATAATAAAATTGAATTGATTGAATTTGAATTGATCAAATCGAATACCTTATTTTTTTATTTAAATACTTTAGGGCTTTATTATTTAACCGGCTCAATAATCTTTATAAATATGATTAAAAATTGTATAGTTTTACATGTCCGATATTAATAATATATATATATGACGATGATGAAGTCGCACTTCCAATAAAGTGGCTCTTGCCCTTAATTTAAATTCTTAAAATGATTTACAGATACTTAAATGTCTGATGTCGTTGGGGTTATCTTATAGTAGAATAAAAATATTAAAGAAGAAGGTCAGTATAGGTTTATTTTTTGAGTAGTGGATTTATTAAGTGTGTAAGATTATACCATGTACGAGAGTTCAATGACTCGTCCGGACGTCTAAAGGGTTGCCGCAATCGAGAACAGTTTATATTTCTTCTGAGTTGAGATTGCCTATAACCCCCGCTACTATGCTGCATGTGTCAATAAATTGGTATATGTTTATGTAGTATGATATGAGGGATTTGGGATATTATATATATACTAGCTGTCCCTCATGGCGTTGCTTGAGCCAAACATTAGGAGAGGAATAACCTCATGTGATTTACATTCAACTAAGCTAATTTTACTGCGTCGAATCGCGGAAAATATGCGAGCAGTATATTATCAGGTAGACTGAAGACCCCGAAAGGTGCGCAAGTAAGTGAAATCAGAATATTAGGCACATAAAAAACATCGCAACGGTGGCCTATGTCAAATATTTGTTTATTTTTATAAATTTATTTGTAAAAACATGTATATGTCATATTCCTACTAATTATAATTGTTATGAAATATGTAACCATTGTCCATTAACAACCTTATAAATAAACAGAGATTATACATAAATATCCTATAAAAAACAGCACTTTCAGTTTTCCCAGAATTTTCAGCATATAATATTTACGTAGGATAGAATGTTGTATACCAGAAACCTTTGTGGGAGTTTACTCAACAACTTCCAAAAGTTTCATGATGTTCGGATAAATAGTGTGGGAGTTCAAAAGGATATTATAGACAAACATTAATTTCTATATATTATATGGATGTATTAACTTTGATCAATGGCAATCTTACTTTGCCCGTAAAATAAAATAACAAAATATATTCAACTTTCATAATATGATATAATTTATAATTTGGAGTCCGTAAATGCGACTATTTGATGCATGAATTTACCACGTCTGCCCGATTAATTATTGGCAATTTTATTTTATATACAAAATAAAATACTAATTTCTATAATTTATTTTTACTATTACAATTATAATCTGTAACTTGTAACCAATGGCAACCATTAATAAACAAAAATAATTTTGAACCTCAAAATCCTTGTGTGTGCTCCTTTTTAAAATACGAATTTTGGAAAATCCTTTCTTAAGGCACGATGAAATTATAATATTAACCTACTATCAAAATTTCAAATCGATAATTCTAATAGGTTCGGCTTTCCAATGACTATGAATCAGTCACTCAGAATACTCTCGATTATATATATATATATAGATGTATTGCATCCATAGGTTTTCAGTTTCGACGATAATTAATATTATTTAATTATTAAAACCACCAATGGGGAAGTATTAAATGAATATAAATACGTGTAATGCGTATATATACACAATAGTTATATAGTATATACTTATATAATATGAGCGCGGTGTGCCTAAGAAAATAGAAGAAGTACATTGGAATCGTACCAAAGTTTAACAGCTTCTTGGCACAGTAGAAAACGTGGTTTTTTGACTTACTAATACGACCAAAGTTTGTATCATCTGTGAACAAAAGCTACAGTAGTAAACCCTCGAAATCTGCTCGCTGTACTCGTACTGTGTCAAATTAAATTGTTCAAAACTACAAATAGACTGTGACTGATCTCTGTGAGATAACAACAGCAGACTTTAATTAGGAAAAAACACATTTCCATTGTCAGCTTGTTTTTCGTGTGAAAATGTCGTAATTTGGAAAGTTTGATTTACTTTAAAAGTTTAAAAGGCACACTAATCTAATATTATACATTTAAGTTCTCGAATGGGATTCTCCTAAAATTAAATTATATAATATATTCCAACCATTTCTGACATAAAATGTGTGTAGGTATAATTACTAATTAATTTGAATATCCAAAGTAGATAATCTTCTAAAATACATATTAAAAATAAGTTTCACAAACAATTTAAATGTTAAGTATTCTTATATGAGTTTTGAAATAATTAAAAGTTGAATATTTTATGTACCAATTAATCGAAATAAACAATTTTAGATTAAAGTAAAACAATATACTATATAACCCATGATTATTATCGTGGTTTTTATTTTTCTTGGCTTCAGGAAAAACTCGAAAATATCATTACTTTATGACTTTTGGATGTATATCTTATTATGTCAATTTTTTTTACTGAGTCATAACTGTGTTGCCGATGGTGGGTCATAATCGCTTAAAGTCGGAATGTTAACTAATGTTAAGAGCATCTTTAATAGAATCTGTCACAGTTATCTTACAGTGTCAAATTAGATCTTTAGGCCGTTTTTATAAAGTTGTATTATGAAACTATGAAATTGGATGTTTTACATCAGCTCTGTGTGGTTTGACTAATAAAATACGAGCTTGAAACTGATAACATATTTTAATTTTTCTTTAAATAAATCTGTTACAGTTATATTATGGCTTAATTTTCTTTAGTTGTATAACTGTTCATGTAAGCTTACTCAAATATAATTATTATAGTAAAAAATACATTTATTTATTTAAAATTAAATCAGCACTCACTACTAACAATAGTATTTAAATACTTATAGTATGCCCATAACTGAAAATTATTATATTTCTGTTGATACCTTATTACTCTGTTTAATGTTCTAAATGTCTATTTAATAATAAATTATATATTACATCCAATATACGAATTATCTACATTTTTATTTTTAATAACTTAATTGGAAAAATAAAATATTTTCTTATATCTATAGTGAGGTTGCATATGGCACTTTGCCTTATCTAAAATCTTAGGTTAAAGATCTTCATTTTTATTTTTTTGAATTGCACTTTTGATATTTCGTGTAATAAAAAGTATGCCATATAGTGAGAAAAATACACACTGCATAAACTAAACTTACAACAATAATGATGAATATCTACGAGTATAAACATGAAATCCTAACATTCCAAATAACATACTTCTTAAAAGAGTTTAAAACTCTTACAAATTCATTTATTTCACTTTTTATCAGTTTTTGACAATGTAAATATAAATATATAAATATATAATATTAAAAATGTCAGCTAATACTTACCAACACATAATTTCCATTATCAATACTGCTATGAAACGCTTACGGATTAACCCAAAATAAAAAAGTATCGCTATGCCTACTTAACGACTAACAATATTAATATCACTTCAATCACAAAAACAAACAACGTCAAATAAACTCTTTTATATACTAGGTTATAATATAATACGAATATTTACACACACCTTTCACTGATGTCAGTTAAATTAAAATGATCATATAGCACACCGAAAAGATAACCCCAATGGAAAAGCTCATGCCAGTTCACCTCAATAGGTACTACACTATACATTACCAGCCTACCAAAATACCAGTTAACATTAAATATTCTAATACTACTTGACCATATTTCCAATTAAATTTCGTCCGTCTACTGTCTCCTAGCCTCCCCGGTCAACATCATCCTTACTTTGTACCAAAAAATGATTGAGAACATTTGAAAATATTTTCATTACTAGCCGGAACTTAAATGTAAAACATAACATATAACTAATAAACACATAAATAATAACTTGAGAGGTAAAGTCTTTTTCGATGCGGTTTTAAATAATCACCTAGGTGAGGAAGAGCTTTTATTTATTTCACCACACGCCCCAAGAAACTAACCATTCCATACGAAACACCATTCCGATATACTGGATTTTTAATTACATCGTTACTAATTTACCTCTGTAAAAATATCAACAACCTCGACCTAAAGAAACCAAGTTACTTAACAAATAATACTCTTAATACTGAGCCGCTTAAATTTTGCCACTTTCAATTAATAATAGACAATTGAATATATCACTATGTGTAATCACACGATAATATAATATACGATGCTTCTAAATGTATAATAAATAATCATCCAAGTAATAAATGAATCAAGAATAGATTCATACTTTTTACTGCTAAATATTGATCAACCAATATAATTACATGATTAACATATTAACTGCTTCATAAAAAATAATTATCCAACAACAAAGTTCCGAACCAAAAAAATGTGTCAGAATTTAAAAACTAACTAAAAATCTTAAAATAGAAATTTTTAATTTGAATTAACTCATTTAAAATTAAACATTTAAATCCAGTTAATTTTTCTCGTGATTATTATCACTCACACCAAACAACGAATCTCTATGGAAACCACTAAAAACAAAGCCAAAAGAATAAACACAGTTTTTCTACTATTAAATCTAAATAACTCAATTCCTTAGATTTTAACTAAATTAAAAAAACAAATTTATTAACAAATCATCCTTGAAAAATCTTTGAATAATACTGAAATATCTCAAAGAAAATATTTTCTAATAAATAATAAAGTATTAAAAAAAAGAAAAGCCAATCGAAACCATTTATTTCTTTACTCACATTTGCAATTATTATTACGTATAAGCTAATAAATTATAAAATATGTTAAATATTTACAACAAAAATATAACTACCTTCTTCTTTTAAAACATTGTAATGATTACCAACACTGGAGTGTTAAGAATAAATTATTATATGTTGTCGACGAAAATTTATGAGATAGACGAATGGGAAACAAGTTTTTTTTAACTTTTGATACTTTTAAAAAGTAAAAAAAAACTGTATGTGTTTAAAATATAGACAATAATTATGATAAAGTTTTCAAATTAGATTAAAAACAACCTAATTAATAAAAATAGTTTACAATAAATTTTAAAAACCATTTGTAACATAAAGTTTGAAATTAATTTAAGAATTGTAAGCACGCATAGCATTTTATTTTTACTTCTTTATCCATTAATAATTTCTTAAATAAATCGATATAGCTTCAGTCTACATTCGTGTGCGCACACGATTTGCATGTGGTATCACGGCGAAACGTCGTAGTCTGTTTATAATATTTATAAGTTATAACAGTATAATGTTTTTGAAGATCGATTTCACACCAATCCAGTTTCATTATTTGATGTGCGTGAGAAGAAAATGCTCATTGAAATATAGTGGCGCAAAGTCCAATAGTGTACAAAGAATTTTTCCATGGGGAGTGATAATATTAAATTCGTGTCACAATAGGGAAGAAAATAAACGACACCTCAACGGCACTACAACTATACTACTGGCTCCTATTATACTACTGACACGTTGAAAAAAAAAAGGTAGGTAACTTCAATTTCAGTCGAAACGGATTTGTTTTTTTTTTCACGAGTTATGTTATAGCCACATGTATAGACTAAAAGTGATTGTTATCTATTCATTTCAGTAAAAAAAAATACACTGTTACCTATAAATAGTCGAAAACGTAAATTTAAAATAACTGAATATTGACCCCGGTTATATCATAATAAACAGCTGAAGTTCAAATCGAATAGTAATACTGCTCCAATTAAATAACTAACTAAATTAAATGACGTAGTTAAAACAGTATAAACACCCTTTATTATTACGACATATTTATTTTTTTTTTTGGAATTAATTTTATTTAAAATAACCAAGCTATTTACAAATTACAATAATAAAACTATACGGCATATGCTGATATTAAAATATTTAAATTTCACATCACGGGGAAACTATAAATTAATAAAGCCTATTATTATCGTTGTAGGTTATTGTTAGTTTTGGATTGTAAAATCGTTCATAGACCAGTATCGTTTGAGTTTCTAATTTACCTCTTGGGAATAGTTTTGGGCGACAATATTATTAAATAATTAATTTATTTTCAGTAACTAACAGGGCGTAGGACCACCAGAAGTGAATTTGTGCAGATTCATTGATCGGAATTTGTGACATACCATGGTGCTGAAGTTATTCAATATGGGCAGATGAATCAAGTGTGAGAATATTCAACGCATTTGATTCAGTAGCATGCATAAAGGAGGGGGAGGAGGTGTTTAATTCTCTTGGTATTTTTTATTATACATTTTATTCTTCTTCTATATATATAAATAAATGAATGTTTGTCTGTCTGTCAGCTAGATGCTCAAAAAAAAAAAAAAAATACTGGATTGTTATCAATTAAAGTTATATAAATAGATTCCTAGAGGCTTTTTGGGTGTGTATAGTTTATTATTTTAACCTCTATGGACAACTAAAGGATAGTTCTAACATGAATTTAATTTTTAATTCACGAAAAAAGTACATTTTTTGTTTATTTGAAGAGTTCTCATTGGTTAAAAATTGTATGACTATTATGAATAGTAAAAATATTGCGTAATATACATTTGTTTACAAATATATTTATAACATAAACAAAACTTTGGCAGAGGTAACGCCGGATGATACAACTAGCAGATATATAAAAATGAAAATAGTTTAAAAAATATTTCGATATGTATACAAGGTGATTCAAAATGTATGTTGCAGCCACTTTATCACATAAATATTCAAAATACAGAAAAATGTATAATATGAAAACTTTTTGATTTAGAAACATCTAAAATGATTTATACATTTTATACATTATCAAATTATGACAAAACTGTTCGTTTTATTTAGGAAAATGCTTTTATATAAATTGTATAAGTTATAAAAACATATGTCTACTCCCATGTGGCACTACGATAACAATTAATAGAAAAAAACACAGTTTCGTTGATCAAAATCAAAAAAATAATTCAATATCAACGCAGTAAAATATGTTTTTATTCTACATCAGTGGTAAGTACAGCTGCAATGCAACTAAGAACGTATATATATATGGGATGCATTCAGTTTGAAAATAATCGATGCTGTTTTATGGTCTGATTACCAATGGTTAGGTTAGGTTAGCAAGACGTTCAACGATGTAACATTACACTCCATCTACATACGATATAATTATCACATTAGAGTATTATAAATGTATAATAAAATATGCACTATAAGTCTTGTAATTTTTTGACATTTTTTTTTTAATTTTAGCGCATAGGGATCTGTTTCGAATTCCCGGAACACAAACCGCAATTACATACTA
The DNA here is from genome assembly GCA_014851325.1 of Pentalonia nigronervosa. Lineage (NCBI taxonomy): Eukaryota > Metazoa > Arthropoda > Insecta > Hemiptera > Aphididae > Pentalonia > Pentalonia nigronervosa. The sequence goes on from JACXSJ010000415.1 coordinate 333,038, forward strand.
TTAAATATCCTTTGGTGAATTATAACGCTTCCTATTGAACTACCCAATAATCCTATATAGGTCTATTTGGGTATTAAAATTGCAGAATAATCGAATAGTGTGCCGACAATAAACCCATAATAATAACTATTACTTTTTAATATTACCGAAGAATGGAAGTTTTTTTTCCACTGCAAAACCAATTTACTGTATTATACGCTTAATGATAAAATATAATATCACAAATCGTTGAGAATATATTCAAAAAACGAATAAAACATATTTTAATTAATTTTATTTCTATGAAAACCTATAAAATATAATGGCGTAATATTTGCTCACAGAGAATAATAGATATTGCAACAGTAGGTACCGAATTGTCATTATGGGGAACAGTATTACAATTTTTTATGTTAAACCCAAATTTAGTTAATGGGTTCTAAGCGTACCTACTGCAACTAATTATTATTACAAGCATAATGTTTATAAATAAAATTATATTATATTATTTAGTACAAAATTCATTGTTATAAGTGTATTTCAGCAATCGAAAATTATATCCAATTACAATTAATTTTTACATTTAATTTAAATTTTTAACTTGCAGATTTCAATAATATTAATTATAATAACTCAGTCATTACATACATTGTATTTATATAAATAATATTTCAAAATTTTGTTTTAGTATAACAAAGTAAACTTTCAAAAAAAAAAAAAAATATATCTCAAGAGTTAATTAGTGTTGGTATTTTAGAATATTTAGAATGTTTAGATTATTTTTACCTATCCATAAAATATACTCATTATTTTATTTAAAACAATAAATTGCATTTATATTTAGTGTTTTACGTTGTATTGAAAAAATAATATAATACTATAATTAATAAGTTTTCATCAGTACAAAAACTGTGAAAAGGATTTTTGGAATTATGAAGTGCAATTTCAAAGTATTTATAACACACAGTTTGTGTCTTATTATCAATATACTCGTGTTTTTATAACGATTATGTATCGGTAATGTGGGATTTAAAAGAAACAACATATTTTATTATGTATAATATAAAATAATGTACTTTTAACCATGCATTTGAGGTTTTGTTATAAACACATTTAATTAAAAAAGCAACAATTACGTTATATATTCAGTCAATTTATGGCTAAGTATATTATTTATAGTTGTTTATTAAGTAAGTACGAATTTTCCTAACATAACATTATTTTTTCCTAGAAATACAATATAGACCAATTCACCCACTTTATTCACAACATGAACATTTAAGATCGCTAATCGCAAGCATGTTTTGGTACCTCATAACATAATATATGTTTTTCAATACGAACGAACGCTTTTCTTTCTCTACACAATTAATTCAGTATTATGTTGTACGACAATAAAAATTTATAGTACCTATTAAAGAATGAAATATTTTATTGCGTGTTGCACAGGTGTAGTATAATTTATAGATGGACGTATTTATAGTGTAACACTGAAATGAGTTGAAAGCGACCAGTTTTGTTTTATGTGTACCCACAGTTAAATGAAATATAATTTCCGATTTGTTTTTAAAAATATTTCATGAGATTATTTAATTTTTGTACTTTAAGACACGTTCGAACGTTACCGAATCATTAAACGTCAATTAAATAATGTGAAATGTACATTGTACAAAATCACACAAAACAATACACACTCGGAGTAATAATATTGAATTTTGGCTATGAAATCGTTTCACTTATAAACTATAATTACATAATATATTATTTTAATATTAAATTTACATTATAATAATAATGCGAGTACTCACAGTAAACAATCATTCTTTTGATCATGAAATCTTCATCGTGGTACGTAGACACGACGCATCTATAGTCGCCGGACAACTCGATAGTCGGATTGATGATGTGCAAGGCCCTGTGTATAATAATATAACATATATAACGATTTTCACAGTTATCGTTTAGTTAGTATACTAATAATTTACAATAATTTTACCACAGTTCACGAAACAAGTCGATTTAAGCGTTTACATAATATTTTTATTGACGATTGTTTACGATTAATGCGGTACAGCTGCCAGATCATGTTAATGTATTATTTAAATAAATTAACTACCTAATATAAAATGCAAAACTGTTTTTAAAACAACTAAAATACCATCGTGACACAAAAAGAAGAGAAAAAGTAACTACTACCCGTGCTAAAATAGGCCACTCTCACCTAACACGTGCATACCTCATCAGGAAAGAACCAGCACCAGTATGCGACACTTGTAATACAACCCTAACGATAGAACACATAGTCGTCAACTGTCCCAAACACACCGAAATACGCAAGATTCTCAACAACCCTACCACACTTCACTAAGTCCTCAATGAAGAGAACATCGTTGCAATCAGTGCATTTTTCCGCAATATAAACCTTAATCATAAACTGTAAATGACTTTTCAATACTAGTATTAAGTTCTAATATACATTCATACATCTGTGTTTAAATATTAAGATAATGCAGGCTAAAAACCTATATTGTTGAAGCCTTTGCCAAAAAAAAAAAAAAAAATACCTAATATAACATATTATAACGTTCCGGGTAATCCCCGATTTGAGGATTAAGTCGACATTACTCGGGTAAAATGGAGTTGACCCAAGCCTGCGTAGTGTTTACCGTATAGAGTCTGAGACAAAATTATTTGATTATTTTTTTTCACATTATCCGGGTAATTCAAGATTAACCACCGGCGCCTAGGGAATCGTGAAATGTATGTTTTAGTTTTTTTGCTAAGTTAGAATTGTTAATATTTTATATCCATATAATAAAATAATTACTTAACATAGGTATCTACTTATTTTTAAAAAAAAATACAATATAATACGCCGCTTATAAGATTCACTTGGGATCAGCACAAAGTGAGTCTTACAACCGAATGAATCTTAAAATAGAAGGAAAAAACAAACAAACATTTTAATCAATTATTAACTTTATTTTGCTATTTGGCTTTTACTTATACATATTTTTAAATAAATATAATATTATTACTAAATGCATATAATATATTAACTTGCGTCGATATTAAACTGTTATTATTAATTTTATTTATTACAAATGAAACTATATTATGTATTTAATAGTTTAATTTTTGCATATAGGATTTATATTATTTATTAAAAAAAAATTGTGAATTGTTTTCAATTATTCCGGAAATATAATGCTCATACTCGTATTATATATTGAAATGAGTATTTACCTCGGTGATGAACTGCTCTCTTTATCATATTCCATATTGTTGATAACTTTGTGATAAATAGGTCAGTTAATTGGGAATGAATTTTCATACCTTACATTACAATAACAATAATTTCGACAAATTTGAAATTTGATAAAATGTGTTGTACATATATATTATTAGACATGAATATAAATTAGTAATAAGTAATTACCAACAAAAAATACTTTTCGACATCATTTTATTTCTTAATTTTACCAAAAAAGTTTATTTTCAACAATTTTTCTTACAAATTTTGAATCTTATAACTAATTTTTTTTAATATATATGGATTTATCCTGTCCATTTCAGGCGATCTTGAGTCTAATAAGCGTTAGACCTTAAATCTATGGGTCTTATGAGCCGCATCAACTGTATATGATATTGGTTTTTTATTTTCATTTCACGCGAAGACGAGCCTATCGTTCCTTGACGGAAAAAACGTTGTACCTGTCATTTAACATTTATTTATATTTGTTGAAAATGATTTAATGTTGGACGAAGTGCTCGAATACACATTTTTATTTGCGAAAAATACGATGATCGGTATTATCAATACTGGCAAATATTGGACAGTTATTTTTCTTATTAATTTTAAAATTGGTTACTTTGATACATACTTATGTTTAAATAATTATGTATTTATTATTTTCTAAATGCATATACATATATATATATATATATATATATATATATATTTTTTTTTATAATGAATGTGACTATATACAGTTCTTCATTTTCTAATAATTTTAATTGTAAACAAATAGTATGCTATTAAAATATGATTATATTTTTAAATTGTTTATACTGTTATCTTTCATTGTATAATATAAAATTTATTTTTACTATCGACTTTCCTCAAGAATTTGTGGTTAGGTCAGTTATCCGGGTAGGCATTGGAAATATTTCCAATCGGTCATTACTAACATTTACTTTTTAATAGATAATGCATGGAATCTGATAAGGTACCCGAGTAATATCGTCTTTAACCGATATTGGGAATTGTCCATGACATACATGTATATATATATATATATATATAAAGGTAATATTCATCACGTAGTACACAATAGTATATAATATAAATATTGATATTATTGTTTTGATTAATATTTCTCAATTTATTGTGTGATAATATGAGTAATATTATAACAGCTGTAATTTTAAATATTGTGTAAGTCAGTGTACAGCAGCCGGTCCCTTTGGGGGCTACTTGGCCGATGTTTTGTACGCAGATGCGGCAAAAATAATAGCATAGAGCGGAGAGGAGCCGCGTATGCCGTCGTAGTTGTCGTCATGGTCGAAATTATAGAATAATTTAAGAAAGCACGCAGTTTTTTTCCTCGCGCGATGACGTCAAAGAATATTATAATTATTTAATTAATTAAGACAATTGGTAATATTAATTTCAGGAATACATTTTTTTTTTTTTATCAAAGACAGAATTTTAATATTAATCGACATTATGTTATTCTTTGTGGAGCAAGCAATTTATAAAAGTTGTTTTATTACCAACTGTTCAACATTTAAAATGTTTTTTAACTATAGAAACCTAATGCTTGAAAATGTAATACAATATTTATTATATGTAATAAATACTTCTCACAGAATTTAGTAAAAATGTTGAATAAATTGCATTTTTAACTGAAAATTTTAATTTAATTTTTTTTTTTTTTTTGTATAATTAATTATTAGCCATACAAGCTTAAAATATTCCACAGTTAATTATATATTATTAACATAATTAAATTTTAAAGATATTTATACTGATTTTATGCTAATTATTTTGTGCACATGCAATTTTTTAATTGTTATATATTTTTTTTTTCATATATTTGTCAACATTAATGGGTTTCACATTTGATACATTTTTTATTTATTTAATTTAATTAACAGCCACAAGGGATAACGATACAATTTGTTTCTCGATCTTAAGCAATAATAAATTATAAGAAAATACAATTAATTACACAGTTTAGGCAACATACATAGTGACATGTTATTAACATAATACGTAGTGCTAAAGAGAATATGAAAGCTGGATTTATTTTAAGAATCAAAAGCGGGGATTCTAGAACTAATTTTAAATAATTACTCAGAGTAATCAAATCATGCAATTTATTGATTTGTACACGAATAACACATCAAAATACTTTCGGCGAGTAATTAAGTATACAAGGCTAATTCAGTTTTCAATATCAGAGGTTTACCATACTATAAAGTCTATTTTATAACCAAGCATATGTATCAATCGCTTTTGTAATTTTCACAGTGTGGGTTTCACACAACAGAGATAAATTATTGAAAAATGGACTTTACTGATGCATAATAAAGTGCAATCAAATATTTAGAATCCTTAAATTCAGCACAATTCCTTTTTAAAAAACAAAGTACCTTTTAGACTATAACATAAATTAAATTTATATGTTGCATTGAAATATAGGTTATTTGAAAAGATTATTTCTGAATCACGAATATGATTCATCTGTATGATTTTATCGTTGCATTTTTTTACTTTAAAATCCACTATTGGTGTGCAACAATAAAAGGAAATATGAACCATCATTTTGATATATTCATAGAAAAACGATTAATTATATGTAAAATTTTTCACGTCGTAATTTAATGACACAGATAAATATATCTTTAAGCCACCGGAAGAGAATGAAATGTTAGGTATAATATTTGAAAATAAAATCTAGGAAACTACATCGTTGATATACATTTAAACATATTGATACTAAATTAGAAATTGGATTACCGATTTTTTCCATTTGGGTATGTTCTGACAGATAAGAATGAAATCGTGACAGTAAAAGGTCCATTACATCAATTTTCCTAAGCTTTCTAATCAGTATATTGTGGTATACAGTGTAAAAAGCTTCCCTTAAGTCGATGTACTTTACATCTACTTATTTGCCACATAATACTTGTTTAGTTATAAATGAATAAAATAACAATAAATTTGTATTGGTTTATTTATTGCTACGTAATCCATTTTGTTTGTTTATTAATTAACTATTAATAATTGTATACATTTTAGGAACAATTCATTTTTTTTTTTTATTGTTGGTATGTATGTACTCAATATAACTATATACTTAATTAATTAAGGTAATCTTGCAACGATCTCCAGACTTCTAGGTTAGAGAAATAAATCTATATTTCCATTTCCAAGGAAATTCTTCAGTTTTTATGTAAACAGAAAATAGTAGTAGATAGGTTTAATTAATGTATTGTGGCAGCTGTTAATTAAAATAAGAGTCAATATAACAGGTCCTGGTCGTGCATGCAAACCTAAGTTCTTTACAACTTTAAAAAAGCTTCACCCGAAATAATAAATCTTGAACAATTTACTAAATCCTCAACAAGTAGATGCATGATTGATTTATCAGAAGTGGTTTTTCATAAATAGAAGCAAAGTAGTTAGAAAACAGATTGGAAATAGTTAATAGATTATAGGGAATTATGTGATTATATAATATACTGTACATTTTATTATTTTTATGTAATACCAAAATGAACGTGGATTGTAGACAAATTATTTTTGAGTTTTTTTTTAAATACTTAGAATAACATGATTGAGACATTTTTTACAATAAACACAAATCTAGAACAAATGTTTACGATGTACGCTATTACCTGCAAATTTAAACTTTTTATTTGCTGTTTTCTCCTTTTTTAATAACTCACGTACTTTTTCGAGTTCAAAGAAGAACTAAGGTGAAGTAGAGCTGTACATATTTTTAGATATTAATATTTCAATAATGTAAAATACTATCTTATAGAATAAATATGTTGCTACCACAATATTAGTTTTATTGTAGTTTTATTGTAAAGAGTAATAAATTATAAGTATAACCTATCTAATATTTGAATATAATATTATAATATTACCTGTGCATGGTTTCGTTGTCGTCGGAAACCTTATAGTCAAGATTAGCTCGGTGACGGAATACACCAATGCTCAAAGGTTTCTGTCCGGGAATCCACTGATAAACTGGTCTGGCACTGTTGTTGAAATACCAGGCCACCACTAGCCCAATGGAATTCGGACGTAGAGTGTACAAGCAATCAAGCACGACGCCATTTTTGATGCTGGCCATCACAGAAGTGGGCACTCGAAGCTCGGTTAGTGTTACGCCACCTGCAACATATATCAAGAATGGCGTCAAATAGGGCTCGTGTTGAGAATATATATATAATGGTATACAATTAGAAGAGAACAAAATATGGTAAATGTTTTCAAATTTTTTTTGCAAAAATAATTTAAAATAAATTACTGATTTAAAGTACAACAGATTTCCAATCCAATAATATCATATCAGAATATTGGAGTACACCATTTTACTTAAAAAAATAAAGACAAGAAAACTCCTTAGTATTAAACCAAATATTCCTATCTTAAATCAAAGCATAATGTAATAAAAAAAAAAAAATACTTTTATATGCGCCTTTATTTAAAAGTTATATTCAAAATAAGTTCATTTTTTTCCAAATATAAAAAATGAATATAGAGAAAAATGAAACCATTTTTTTGCTATTTTATTTTTATAAATGAATAAAAATCAGCTGCATAAATTGAGAACCATATTCTATAGCCTTTTTAGTCGATAAACCGGATTGGCCTTAGCCACGGTACATTCTAAACCGATCGTAAAGCAATTTATACGATGGCCGTCAGATCGTCAGATCGTACATGGACTTTATGGCAAAGTGAATAAATTGAAATATTTCAGAATATCCGCGTCCGATTTATGAATACACTATAATAATAATAATAATAATAATAATATTTTTTTAAAAAAATGCATGTTTCATTTTTAAGACTGGCTTTCTCTACGTGCACTGATGATCCCGTTTCTTCGTTTCCTTCAAATAAACTTATTGTAACACTACATGTGTGCCGGACAGAAAACTATCTGTGAATAAAATTACATCACCATTCTACCAAAGGTGGACGTGCTCGGAATATAGTGTGTAAAGTTTTCTGTTGACACTGCCACATTTCACTGCATTGATGATCATGTTCGAATAAAGGTATTATAATCAAAAAATATAAAAAAAATAAAATTAATACCTAAGGCATGCTCGCGACGTTTTAAAATAAGTATAAACGCACGCTATGGCATGGTTTCGTGTAAGTTGGTGCTTCAGCACAAAACTACAAAACCGCCACAATGTTGATTAAACCAAATAATTTCAAAACAATTTATGAAAAATAAAATTATGAATAACTACTCAGCGGGACATTCGACGTTGGTGTTCCGCTAAGTTTTTCACATTTATGTAGTCCGATTTTTCAAAACTCATCTTTTGAACACTAAACCTTTGATTACAACTAATTTTGATTTTTTTTAGATATCGTATTATTATAAATATACCGCCATACACACCATCATACTTAGAAAACCATTTTAGGATGACACAATTCCCACGATACAGCTGCATTCAGGCGTAGTTAATAGGTGGGTGGGTGCATGGAAACAATTTATGTAGGTACCATACATTCACAAGTGACTTTTACACAAATTAACAAATATTGAATATATAAACATATTTTTTTTTTTTTTTTTATAAACATTTGAAGTTTTAACTTTGAATTAATTTGATATAATTTAACGAAAAATAAGGATTTCATAGTTATTATATTATTGTATTTGAAAAATGTATAAATCGCATGGATTAGGAACTTTTTACTAAGACATATTTTGTTATTTTCTATAAACAATGTAATTTCACTTATTTTAAGTTATATACACCATAAATCTATTCACATTGTTCTATACAGAACGTGGTCTTGACTTATATGTTGATAAAAATTGTTTATGATAACTATTATGTAATATTATGTGCAGTGGTAATGAAAAAAAGTAGTTAAACTTTACTCGGATAAATAAAGCATGAATGGGGAAGATGGTGCACATTTTTTTCAGAAAGATGAAAAGTATATGATTTACCCCCAACTAGATTACCTAACAGAGGACATAACCTATTAGAAAATAATATATTTGTCTAAATCATAACAAATTTGACAGTTACAAAAATCATACAAAAAAGAGTTGGCTTTGCTTCTTAGAAATTTCTTTGATGAACTTACTAATAAAAAAATTAATTATTTATAGTAAAATACATTTTCAAATATTCTTAGAAATAGAAAATGATACGCTATGAGGTCTTCAATTAGAATAGTTTTTTATTTGTATGAAATAATAATAATATATTATTAAATTTCAATTGAAGACAAACATTACAGTGTCTTACTCGATGGATAATTACGTATTTTACTCAAATCTTACAATACAATAGAGAGACATAAGCTTTTATTTATATTTGAAGTATTTAATATCTATGAAATTACCGCGGAATGATTATTATAATTACTAAAAATATTAACTTTTAGTTAACAGCTTTCTTGGTAATTTGTATTTTTCAGTAGTTAACTGGACGGTGAACACAAAATGCTTTATCTCAGTTCAGTTCATTATATTAATTATAAGTAATTTTAATGCATTAACTCATTTTCCAAATTTCGATTGAATATTTTGTAATATCGTTGTTTATTTGTAATATATTTTATTAGTAAGTTAAATAAAAAGCTGTGTAAAGAATATATAATGACGTTCGCATGACATCGTCCCTACAGAATTCATTAATAAATGTTCATTGTTTAATGAACGCATCCTTCTGATAAATCATATTCTAGTCCCACGTCCAGCTGAAGCAACGTATTGAATATTGATATCATGCACCCTGTATACTAATTACATATCTGGACGATAATGCCATTATGCAATCAGCAAATATAAATAAAAACCGTTTGGATTTAAACGAACTGCGAGCAAAAGGGAAAGAACTGCTTTTGTTAATAATTACTATGGACTTTCGTGACACGTACGTGACCATATTATATTGTACATACAAACAAAAGGTTTGAATAGTGTTGCAGGAAGTTAATATTATAATAACTATGTAATGATATTATGGTAAATTTTTTATCCCTCATCGCGAGGGCGATCAAACCATTTCTTTCCCATAAAATTATCATCGGGCCAGTCGTTCAGTTCGTCTCGAGTGCCATATTTGTATTGCACGAGGCGATAATAATAAGTAAAAAACAACATTGTTACAATAAAATATGTACATTAGTATCATAGCGATCCCGAAAGAACCTCGTTTATATACCATTATACTCACAATTATGTACGTCAATATGTGCATATCAAGTAAATAATGTATTATACGGTAATTGAATATTATTTGCGTTAGATCACATACGCCTATAAAACATTATAATACACTGCATTAATATTATGTTCGAGTGAAATTTAACGAGCCTATACTCCTCGCCAAAACGGTTAAGAGCGTTATTATTATTTATTATTATGCCAAACGACGACGACGAATAATATTATTATTATTATATTTAACAAAACCATTCATGTCTGTGCAAGCAATCTCAAAATAAATTTCGCGAAAACGAGCTCGCGATTTATGTTTTCAAATGCAGATAGCATAATATTATTTAAATTATATCACGGATAAGTATGAATGATCTACAAATGAAATCCAATTCCATTAAAAACCGAGTGTTTACTTTCGTGAGATTTTTAAATTTTTTTTCAGCAAACAGTAATTTTCACTCGTAAACTCGAACGTATCCAGCGTTCCAATCTCAAGTAAAAGTAAAATGGCGTTCTGAAAATCTTATGTTTGTGCGTGTGTGTGCGTGTGCGCGCGTTTTGTTTGCCGATTAAATGTTTAATAATGGAATCTATAATGGGAGACCGTGTAGTGCACTCGCAGATACCCATAGAGTAAATAGTTATCAAATGGAGGTTCTTGTTTTAAAACATGGGCGATTGAACATAGTGAATTTTACGTACCCCGTATACTACGAATTTAACTCGCCGAATTTCGAACGTTATTTATTTGATTTTGTAACTCAAAATAAAATAATATACGACCTGCACACTGTTAAAATATACAGTATTTTACATTTATTATTATTATTTTTTTTTTTTTTTAGGAATTTGTTGACATTTAATACACGCTGATAAGTTTCGTCGTTTATCACTTTAATGATATAGTGTATTATTCTATATGACTACTGTAGTAGTTAGATTATGATGATCATAGTTGTATTCATCATACTGTCAAAGTGAATATTGAGAATGTGTGTTTCAACTTTAAAAACAATTTATAATATTATATAAGTGAGAAAAGTGATTTAGTTTTACAATAATTCAATAAACTTTCACTTATATTTATTGAAATAAGTGCACTTAACAATACCTTTAAACTATGTTAATAATAATTAATAATTATATAGACATCGGTGTAATGGAAATTCTAGCACAACACACTTTAGCAACTGTTTATTATGATTATGTTCTTTTTTTTAGTTTATCATATTTGATGTGTATTTGTTAACGTTGTATTACGTAATCTACATTATGTATATATATATATATATATATCTATAAATCACTCCCAATGGCCATTGCTGTCGTCGGTAATTTTAAATAAAAATATTTATTTATACAGGGTAAATCAGTAATCATGATTCACCCTTATTTTTCCTTTAATATTGAACTTATTCAAATTATGATTGTTCTGATTTTCAAGTATAGTTAAATATCACATTTTAAAATAATTTTTTTTTTGCGCCATGTGTTGGCATGAAGTTATTTTTTTCAAATGAAAATCATTCTTCTTTAATGTCAACTGTAACGCACACGATTATTTTAAAAAAAAACATTAATGGATTCCAGGTCTGTATGTACACTCAGAATAATAGTCTATTAAGATATAGGTTATAAGTACTAAAATAGGAGCTATTCAATTTAATTTTTGTAAATTAGAAAATTAAATTCATTAACAAAACAGGCATATTAATTTTATTTTATTTTTGGAAAAAAGTGTCAGAGTATAAAAACTTATTCATTCTTCGACGAATATTACACACACATACACACACACACACACACACACATTTAGGGTATTTATCCTTATTAAATTAGGTTAAGTAACTTAGGAGTTACTCGTTTAAATTTTTGTTTAGATGTATCAAAGTTTGAAAAATAATTTTATGTTTAACATTTTACAATGCTTCCTTACCACTATTTCTCATTAAAAAAAATAAGTTAGTATCACTATAGTAAATATATAAAACAATTTAAGCAATTGCAAATCATATTATGATCTCCAAGTTAACTTAAAAATTCCAAAAACCAGAACGGGAAAAATTTGCAATAGAGACAGCATTAGGTTAATCATCCTGTATATGGTGTTAACATCTATCACGGAAATAAAAAAAAATCCAACAATTTCTTTCATATTGTTATTATGTTTTTATTCATCAATTCAATTGTATGATAATAATATAATGGTAGGTACCTACATTTACTGATGTAATAAGCGACCATGTTATGGAATATGCGTACAAAAGAATCGTATAATATTATGTTTCGATCGAGTTACATAATTGAGTTTTAGCTGCATTAAGAGATTACGGTACACGCCTGTATTATTATCATAATACGATGATGATTTTGTTACGAACCCCTGGTTATAATATAAGCATAATAAACATTTTGACGCGATGCTTGTCGATGTAGCAACCATATACTGAATGAGTTGTATTTCATTCTACATACTCGACTCATGTGAATTCGTATAATAAATAAAAGTATTTGGTTAAGTGATCAAAAGTCTATTTAATTAATACCTAATACAATCCTCTGAGATTCATAATAAAATAATTTAACTGTTTCCATAACGAAGACGAACCAACAAACCCCCCAAATGGACCTATCGAGAGGGAACACAGCGATTTCACAAAACTCGAATTGATTATCATACAGGAGAATTAAAATAAACGCGAGAGGGACACGCTATATTATTACGTCGTATTATAATATTAAATATTCACAGTGTTCGGTCGTACACCCGTAAAACAATAATATTATCATCCTCGTCAGTCGATAAACGCATATATAAATAAATCAGGCGGTGTACGTAGTATTATCGGCATTACAATATATACCCACATACACGTGACCTCGTATATATATATATATATATATATATATATATATATGTTTGTGTATTATTTTATATGTCTATAAAACACTTTGGCACCGGGTAGGTATAATAATAATATATTGTGTAATGCGACGCGGGTTTACGCAAACGCACCGAAATCGAATAAAACCGTGATCAGTGATAATAATAAAAACAACATACGAACGACATCGGCCGGATGGACACAAACTACGGAATTTGTTCGCTCGGTAGGAAAATTCGACGTCGAAACCGATAGTAATAATAATAATAATAGAAACAGTAAGCACCCAAATGGCAGAAAAGAAAACTCGATTAATTATAAACATGAAAATCTGTTAGCACCGACGACGTCAGTAGTCTGCTCCGTAGCGGGGCGGCGTGCTCGCGAAATAACGTTCCGTCTTCAGCCCGAAGTCTGTGCGACAGACGCGTGCAATTTGTACATTTTTCTTCGCCCGCAACAAAACGTCGAAATTCCGTTCGGATCGTAATACGAAAACACACGCACGCACACAAGCGCGACCATCTAAAACCAGGTGACTTTTGAGCCGAAACCCGTACGCGACACCGCCACAATCTATAGGTCTAAACCCGCAGACCGTTTAACGACTGCGAAATGCCCGTAGAAGAGGTCGTTCGGGGCGGCGATAGTATTTGCCGGCCGGGGGTGCAGAGGGACGGGGCGCGCTGCAGAGACGCCGCGTCTACCTTGTTTTAATTGAAGACCCCTGGCAAAGGGTTTAAAACCGTGATCTCGGCACTTAATTATACAACTCGCGCGCGCGCGTTCGCTCGACGATAAATGTTCGTTTAATGCGTTTGACGACGACGACGTTTTCCTTTATGATTCGCCGCCATTTTTCGGTCCGCGGATCGTCACGAAATCAAATAATTTAACGTTCCGAAAGGCATTCCCCGAGATCAAAAGCGTTACGCGCACATCGTGTCCGAGGAGCTTTGGCGTCGTAGTCCATCGCGTGTACGCAAAGATAACACATGATATTATTATATTAATTGCTGCGTTACCACTGCAAATTTACGTTATTATAATATTAAATATAATTATCATACATGGGGTTCTTTATTATCGTCTGATTACTGTGTTTATACACTGGCCAAGCATACGAGTTGTAACGAAAATATCTGACAAATGAAACAACTTTTGTTCTAATCAAAGTGTTGTTAATTATTTTTTTTTTTGTTTTATTTTATTTACAAACGCTTGTATTACAAGTACAGTGTATATAGTATATAATATATATATTCAATAAATAAAACAAACATTTTTAAATTGAATTAATTTTGAATTGGAAAAATTTAAAACAGCCAATCTGATAATTTAATTTTTAAAACAATTTTAATGGCAAACACGTTTATTCAAATCAAGTAGTTTGTTTTTATAATTTTTTTATTTATCAATATGTTTTGGAGTAATTTATTTGAAACGTAATAAATTTTTTCAAAATATTATTTTTGGAATCTCTCAGACATGAGCAAACCTTAAATTATTTATTATCCATATACTTTTCATAATATTATTCATCAATTTTTCATTTGTATTTGTCAGGTATTTCTGTTTTGTTTTCTTTAATATTCATGTACATCTATAATATATTATAAGGACAAGACGTGTGAATTCTGTCTCTTTTACGTCTTGCCACATTTTAAAATCTAAAATATAGCTTTCACGCATAGTCAAAATGTTTATAATTTAAATAATTATAATGCTGATTTAATTCCTTTTGGATTTCCATAAATAAGTAACTAAGTCCGACTTTCATTGTTCGCATGATTTTATATTCAATTACTTATTAATTTTTCGTATATGGCAGTGAAATCAGAAAACATGAAAATTGGATACCATCAAACATGTTTTTAAACTTACCACAGAATTTTCTTGTACATACGAGGTATAGTGGATGCCGTGGGTGGTCGAAGTTACAACTTTGGCACTGAATAAGATCCTTTTTAAGGAACAATTGTACCTTCTATGCATAAGGTATCCACATATTCCCTGTACTGTTGTACGTAAATGAATTAGTAACTAGTTCTCTCCTGGATCAATAAATTGAGACCAACAAATTTTCGATCAACTCTTTTTTATATCATTACTTGTCCATTTCGTATAATTTCCATTCTTTTTTCCAAGACCGAGTTGATTTAAAGTCATCGCTGTTTAGTGATGTTTTGTTGATTTCTATGGTGAATTACGTTATATGAGTTAAGGGGGCTCCGTAAAGTGATCTCAAAAGTATGATTGAGCAGAATTGCTGCAGGTGTCTAAAGTCTGCATTTTTTTTATTAACGTAGTATTGTTTTTATGATTTGTAGACGAGGAAGTGCAATATTGCTTAGAATAATAGGTAATCGTTGAAGAGAAGTGAATTTTATTGTGTATACTGTGACGTGCACACTTTTAAACCATATTGGAGCGTAGTTGGTACTCGGAAGTTATACTTTATAATTATAGTACACATTGCTGATCCATATCATAAAATAACATATATTCCTTATTTATGAAATATTTCATACCACTAATGACTTCAAAGATATGAAAATAGGTGTTTGGTAAATCATTTTCAAAAATTTAATTTCCAATTTAATATTTTATATGATCAAAGTTGACCTAATTTAAAATACATTAATTTTAAAATGTTGCAATATCTAAAATAAATTTCAAAACATTATTTCCTAAAATGCATATAACCATATGGCACCACAAACATAAACTAACTCAACGTCCAATAACCTCGATGTAATTAATTTGTTTACTATTGTTTGCTGTCAATCAGTTTCCATGAGGAAAAGTTTGAGTTTAAAAACTATTTTCTCAGTATAACTGCTGTAGTTCTAGTGAATATCATTCGCTGTCAAAGTTTGTGTATTTATCAACGACCTTATTTCTAGTGTATGAGTAACTAGTATATTTTTTTAAGTGTTATAAATATATAATAATATATAACATGTAACTGTGTATGTTTTCTAATTATTATAAAATAGTATAAAAATATGTAGTCTTTAAAAATATTTAAATATAATATTATATTTATATTATATTATATTTATTTTATATATAATATATAATTTATTTAAATATTTAGTGAAAAAATATAGTGTTAACACTAATTTTTAATTATTTCAATCGAATTTTCTTCGCTATTTTTTTCATATATTAAAACTATTAACATATTATTTTAGAGTATTATTTATAGTAATACACGTACACACCAGACTATAAAGGAACTTAATTAAATTTAATTAATGTATTCAAATTAAAATTTTTTATGCCTAAATTAAAATATTGAATATTATAAATATAACTGTTACAATTTGTTAATGCTTAAAAGCATACAAAAAAAAAAATACTTTTATGAATTATGCGTGAGACTGAGACTTGGTCCATTTGAATTAGTAATTATATCCACTACATTATTTTACTATGTTTAAAGAGTTCGTATAAATTGATTACACAACTTTTTCGTTCGAAATAATGTATTTCATATTACATGATTTTTAAATTACATTCTTAAAGAGTTACATTTTTCATGTTTTTGTTAACCAAAGTAAATTATTTAAAGTGATTGTTGGAATTTATACACATAATACAATATTACAAAAAAAAAAAAATAATTTAAAAAATATAATATTAAAGACCTTTAAACTATAAAACTGTGTTTTCCCAAATAATTTTTAAAAAGAATAAATTAAAGTATATGTTGGGTAAGTGTTGGAGTGAATACAATACAATTTGACCAGTTTTTTGTTTTGCTTAGCAGAGTATTAATAATAAAACAATATAAGAATATATAAAATAAAATAGTAATAATAATAATAATAACAGTAATAGTAATAATAATGGAACAACGTAAAGGCATAGAATGTCATCAAATGTTTTTGAATAGTTTAAAAACAAAATTAAACCTAACAAAACTTCTTTGTAGTTAAGTCCTGGCGCAAAAATTATTCTAGTTTCGTTATGTAGTGTTGTATATACAGGGTGTTTGAAATTATTTACTATTATCTACTCAACATACCAAACAACTCTCTCAATAACATTAATGTATGCATGGTATTTTGCAATGAATCTTTTTTCAAATGTACGTGACGATTCCATTATATTTATGGTTTAATAACATCCGCACGTTAAGCCAAAAATATATAATCATATATTTATATGAAAGAATATTCATTATTTTTACTTCTTTTCCAATTAAAAAAATGTTTGATGCTAGAAAACCACCCTGTGAGACATAAAAGTAATAATCGAAACGATCAATGTTAATGTGAATGGGGAACGTAAGATGATCCACTCGGAGAAATGAGGAGAAAATTGAATAAAGAATTCTTCCCTTTGGTTATATTAATGTTATTATTATTACGACAGCAGCCTGCAATAGGTTTCGATTACTCACTATATTATTGCTCAGTGCAGTTTACAGCCACAATATCAGTTTTCTTGTTAGACTATTTGGTAATCGGAATACACAATTGCAATTAATTTATAAGTCGTAAAAAGTAAAAACATATTTTAAAATATGATTTATTCATCCACAATTTAATGATGTGTTCCTGTGTAATCAAAAACGGTAATACAATAGGTGGTATACTATTTCATTATACCATCACTCGAATCATTTCACATCGATTAATTTATATATGCACAATCATTTGAATATCAATCGTTAAATAATTCCTTATTTTAAAACTTGATAATTATTTTTCCAAACTTATTTCTCCTACTTCCTTTAAAATTTATTATAATATATATATATATTTTTACCGACAGTATAAATAAGTTAAACAATAGCATAGTATAATATAACACCAAGTTATTAGAAATAAACAATTAACAAGTAGATATAATAGTGTAGTCATAATTTAAAAAAGTATTAATACATATCATTCTTTAGAATATATGATTTAAAAATAATAAACCAATTCAAAAAATTAAATATATTCGAACGATGTTGATAGTAGGAATATGTAGTACTATAATCACCAAAGGATTAAATTCTAAATTGTTTTATGCATTCACAGCAATGCAATATATTGATGGAATGTTATACCAGTCATAATCGTTTAATACTTAAATTCAATTTTTCATCGTCTAGTGATTTAATGTAGCAAAGAAAAAATAATCGACAAATAAAATTAAGTCATTTTTTATTCATATTATTTATATAATCATAGGTGTAAATATATGAGACACTGTGACGTCATAAAACATAAATTGAGTATTGAATACTCAGGAAAATTGAATTTAAAATTACTGTTAATGATACAAATCATAAAAAAAATATACTCTCATTGTGTTCTTAATATTTTTGAAAGTTATATTTTTTACTTAGACTGCCAAAAACAAAAATAAATTCAATTAACTCCATACAAAAACTTGTTAAAAGTTCTAGACCGATTAATTAATTCAGTTTATCTCCAAAGTACATAATTTGATGTCTGGTTTTCAATACTGTAGGTAATGAATATTTTCGAAAGCTCGCGAATAAATTTGAAAAGTTAAACATAGTAACAAAATAGCAAAATATAGTGTTTTGTATACTTAGTTTACTAAGTTTACTTATAATAATATCAACGATAAAACATTTAACATTCAAAAAAAAAAAAAAAAATGTCTAGTAATAAAATATACATAAAATTGTTTTTATCGCCAAAGAATCTTGAAATAAAAATAAAAAATAAAATTTTATTGTAAAATGTAGGTATCAAAAATAATCGAATACTCTGAAAAATTTTCAATATTCTCATAAAATGCAAAATAAAATATTGCATATATACGTATACATAGTAATCAATATACACGAGTTTGTAAAATGTAATAAAACTAGAATTGCATCTTATCATCATAATATCTTTGAATAACCGTTTCAACATATTGTCGTGTGCATTGAAATCCCCAGACATTGATGAATGCAGTTGCCTGTAGTTAAACATGTAACAAAATAATATGATATGACACGATGCTTACATAATATTATGTGTATTTTTTTAGAACGTTTTAATTGACTCGATATTCGTCACACATTAGAAGGAGTAGTTATTACTGAAAACATAATGAAATTAATACTATCAAATAGCGGTTGCGTCGCGACCTGGTCGTTGGTAAGCTATTATACTTTTCTGTTTACTTATGTTTTTGGACTTCACCGCAAAGATATTATTAAAATATTATTATTGTACGACGTGGGTACCTACCCCGTTTGATTCACAGGGATTCAGAGAAAACAACATTTTCTGTTGTTTTTTGAAAATCGGTTCGCGTGTTTTTTAATTTTTGCAAGTAGCTGCATCCGTGTTTTAATTTCGGACGCGTTTGACACACGTAGTATATTATTATTATTATTATTATTATTATTATTATTATCATCTGCAGATTCCCGGAACGTTTTTGACGAGCAATTAGCGTTACGCTTAATAAAAAAAAATAATAATAAAAAAACATCGCGAAACATAACGCGTTGGCCGCCTATACAATGAAAAAAAGCGAATAATAATAATAATAATAATAATAATAAAACAACCGTAACTAGTAAGTGTATCGTATTTAAACGCGTTTACGTGTACAAATTTAATAAACCAGCAAGTGCACTCGCACACACGCAAACACTCACAATATATTATATATATTGCATTTACGTGTCAGTGTTGTTATTTTTGGTGTGCAGGCGTTAGACAAAAAAAAAAAATAAATAAAAAAAAAAAATTACTAGAGGCGAAAAAATACGATATAAAAAGCCGCGCGCGAATAAATAAAATTACCAAGCATGCTGTATACAAAACTGCGAAAGCGGTGGTGGCATATATAGTCGTTTAAAAACTACCGAGACGCGTCTAATGTGCGCTCTATGGTGTTCGCGATCCTGTAAGGAAAATATGGGGAGAGGAAAAAAAATGCACACAGAACGGAGAACGGAGAGTCGTGTGGACAGACGCTGCGGCGGCGGCGGAGAGCATAATAAATTCTAATAAAGATTTATGTGAACTGGAAAGGAAGTCGGTTTTTTTTTCTTTCTTTTTCGTTAAGAACTATTTTTTCTTTGGGGGGGGGGGGCTGGTTATTGTAGTAGAAGGAGGTGAAGTGGCGAAAGTACACACACATATATGTGGAATTCCTGGTGTGACGACGACGACGTGCATGTTGCATCAGTATGACCGGGTTGGTATCGCTGTTTTAGATGCTTACAATGTTGGTCAAAGGTGACAGAGAGAGGTTGTCGAAGTCGTTGGTAGACGAGCGTCAAGGGTTCGATATGGTCCGAGAAAGATCAAATTCGTCGGAGCCAATCGTTGTTGCGGTTAGGTTATTAATATACATATTATTAAATTTATATTATTATTATACGCGTGATATTACTATCATAAAAATAAATTCACCCACAATTTATGTTCATTTATAGTGCAAGAAGAATGACTGTCAGTTAGGCAGCATCTATTCAGGGGTTTGTGTTTTTTTTTTACAGTATTTTAAGCAAAAAATATACAAAATTCGTCTTTAATTTGAAAATTATATAGAATCTATTTCATAGGTAGATAATTGATAAATGATCAAACAATAAAATGATTGTAAAAGTAATAATTATTCGGTACCATTCAATATTTAATGTATAGAAATATAAAGTATTTAAAATTAAATTTAAAAAAAAACTTTGATAATATATTTTTATGGTGTGTCAATTTTAACTTAAATTTTAACAATTCATACTAATTTAGGTATAATTAAGTATGCTTTTTTATGTTTTTACTATTGTTAACTTTAAATCGATAAATCCTATTGTGTAAAGGATGATTCTGTTATGATGTGGATGATCTAGTGATGGCTCTGCACCCTTGTCGGGTCCAGGAGTTGACATCCGCACAAACGTCTATGCTATACAATATTAATTACTTATAGTATCGTTACAAGCCCATGGTGACTGGAAAATCAAATAGTATTTTTTTTTACAATATTTTTGTACAATATTTTGTTGCTGCGTCCTCGAAGCGATCGACATAGTGTCGATAATCTCTACATAGTGTCAGTTTCCCTTTTTCATTTTTATCATTTCCCGAAAAAAATGTACTCTATAAAATGGCATATAATAACGGGTATTCCGTCTTGCGGGTGTACAATTTAATAGAAGTATAGAAAAGGGATACAAATTGGTATGCAGTTTAATGTGCCATTGCTTCGAAATCCTCACCCCGGAAGCCCGTTACAGCTACTCGCCGCCCGATCACACAACACCGTAACGACTTTCACTTTATATATATATATATATATATATATATATATATATATATTGTAGTGTGTATAGTACATAGTCTGCTTTTCGCGATCGCTATATATTATTATTATCCTACTTTTTTCTCTATTTTTAAATCCATAAAACATATACCTAATATAAACAAGGGTGAAGTTTGTCCATGGGGCTATGTATAGCAACGACCCCATGCCAAAATTCGGTGCCTCATCATACCTACACAATATTGTCAGAAAAAAATATTAATAATTGAAATCCGTCCTGGCGGTGATGGTCAGAGATCGGTCCAAGGGCTAAAGGGCTTAAGTTCCTCTTCAAAAAAAGTTAGTTCCCCAATATTTTGGTAGGTAATTTTATTATTAATTGTATTATGTATTGACTTTAAATTATGACAAAGAAAAAATGACCAATTATCGCAATTGAAGCATAATATTATATTATAAATTATAATTATACCCGCCATACTAGGAACCGATTACAGATTATTATTATCGTAGCTCGTCGAAACTATGTAGCTATAGAATTTAATAGACGAAACCAGTTACCAAAAACGTCTTGGGATGCTATAACTATTTAAAGATAATTTTATTTAGCCACATCAAAAAAAAAAAATTCTGGGTTCGCTCTTGGATCTGTGGATTCGTGAATTTATTGGGTACGAAAGACAGATTAGGTGCGATTAGGTGTGATTAGGTTAAGAGGCGACAGATAAAAGTTGCATTTTTAACTACCACGATAGTGGTACGTACGTAACCTAACCCCGAACGACAAACGAGATGTATTATATGGACTGATTGCCGTGACTAAAATAATAATAATATATATTATTGTCCTATTGTTGTATCGGTAAGTACTTGGCGGCGTAGCCATTCAACTGTCAATTCGTTCAACATTTCGGAATAAAACGTCACTTAGCGTTCCTAATTTGACGTCGCCTTGTTTATTCTAACCCTTCAAACCGTTTCGGATATTCTTCCGAGTTTTTGATGCGCTTAATTGCTCTCGATGATTATTATCTCCGTCCGTAGACATTAAACGTCAATGTTTTAAAATACCACCGTCGCTATCATTGTGTTTATCGTTGATTATTTTTTTTCATAATTATCCCGACCGGAGCAGTCCTTTCTGAATTCGTCCACAATGACTAATAATGGCGGTGGACATGACGTATACAAGGAATGATAAAGTCTTATCGCAACCGAACTTTCTGTTTGGAACAAAAGCTGGTTATGATGTGGCCAAAACTATCCTAACTATTCTATGCTAAATATCTACCTACTGCCATCCCTTTCGAAGTCTTAAGTGCACAACAACGACCATTGTGGACCTCCAATATCAACTTGCTTGCAACACTTATACTTGCAGTCTTAAAATTGTGCAAACTTTTTTAAATTTAATAAAAAATACGTTTGGTTAAAAACTCGTATGAAATAATAAAATATGAAATGCGTTTTAAAGATTAAGTTATTTTTAATTTTTAAGACATTTTTTTAGGTTTTTATGTACTTAGAATTACATTTTCAGCTCTATTCATAACTAAACGTACATGTATGCCACGTTTGTAAAACCGAACACGGTTTGTACTTTATAATATATTATAATAATATACGTAACAGTAAAATATAATATTTGTTTTCGGAAGGCACAATAATAATATGATATGCACAAGATTTGACTAAGTATCCACTTTAACACCATTAGCATATTATTGAACATGTATTATCAAACTGTTGACATAACATAAGAGATGTAGCATTGGTTTAAAATTGTGTAAAACTGTTTTTAAGTTTAATAAAAAATAAGTTTAGTTTAAAACTCGTATGCAATAAAAAATATGTGAAATATGTTTTATAGGTGCATTATTTTAATTTTTAAGGCATAAAGGTATTTTTTCAAAGCATTTTTAGGTTTTTATATATTTAGCATTACATTTTCAGCCCTATTCTAAACCAGATATATATGTTTGCCACGTTTGTAAAACCGAACACAGGTTGTACTTTATAATATAATATAATAATATGCGTACAGTAAATATATATTGTTTTCGGAAAGCATAATAATGATATGATATTCACAAGATTTGACTAGGTTTTGACTTTGGCACCATTAGCATATTATTGAACACGTATTGCCTGACTGTTGACATAATAGAAGCGATGTACATTCGTTACAGTTTTATCAATTTATTATTATTTAAAATTGCATAAGGTTTGCATATTTTTTTCCGACAGTTTTATTACTTTATTACTTAGTATATAACATTAGTTGGGCCATTATGTACCTATATGAAATCAATACTTTGACAACAAACAAAAAACTGTTGTCTATCAGTTAAAAAATAATAGCTTTTTAAACATTTAGGCATACAAAAAAAATATATATATATGCAATATGCAATATGCGAACATTGAAAAACTCATAAGTTTGGTTTTCAATTAACTTAGAAAAGTATAGTTTTCGTTATTAAATTCGATTATCTGTGAACTTTCTGAAAACAAAATAAAAAGTTTAAATAACTAAAATCATACTTGTGTTATGGAAATTTTGAACTTTCATACAGTCGAATTCATATAAATTTGCAAAATTAATTAAAAATAGTGTTGAAAATGATATGATAGATAACCATTGATTTCATGATATTGTTGGAAATTTTTATATGGTAGTTTTAAACGGATTAACTATACGACTGTGTGTGGACATCTATAAAAACTGACAACATAGATTTTACGATATAAATAGATATCAAATAATATCTATGGTTTAAATGTCAACATGGTTAGCATGCAATTTCAGTCTTAAACAAATGCGATAATTTCAAAAAAATTATTTTTCCAAACGAGTAATCATTATGATATTATTGTGTGTTTAACGTATATCGTAAGTTATGAGCTCACGTTATTAAATTTCTGGTCAAAAAATCCATCAGCACAGTGCCAGACGTATATAATATAGTTTATAATGCACCTCCACAATAAATACCTATTCGAATGACAATAATAAGTATATAATATTTTACCACGACGGGTTGTCTTACAATTCGTAATCGTTTTGCTCATTCGTGGTGCGAAATAAGAGACCTCATCGATACTTATACGTAAAATTATGATAGTAATTTATACCTACGTAGAGATAATATATAATATTACCATTATGTTACATATTATTATAATGCTGTTGATTCGAGAATTATAATTTAATCAATCTTGATTGTAGCCGCCTGTAATGCACTCGTTATACGCAATAATATTATAATATACATACCAACCTAGTAATATGATAATTTGTGTTGTGAGGTACATTTTCACGCTCATAAATTAATTAATACTAACTGCGCTCGTTATAATAATAATAATAATAATATTATATTCGGATTTGACACAACATATTTATAATATTAGAATTATAATACATATATATATATATATATATATTGTTAGATAACAAAATTTATATCTATCTATTATCATCTTTTTTTGTTTTTTGATAATATTACATTTTTTTTTGAACTAATTAATTCAAATATAATGAATCACACACGTACCTACATCAAACCATCCCACGAAATATGGATGATCGATAGTTTTTAGATGTAACTTTTGGTATACCGTCTCCATCAATTATTCGTATGTCCTATCACAATCGCCTAGCACTCTGCTGTATAGTAATTGTCGAGTGGGTCACTTTAATGAACATGTTAAATTTCAATTCAATGATATACTGATCATTATGTATAAAAAACGATTCTGAGCGAAGACGATCTGTCAGAAATCCGCCTAAATTACTAAGTATTTTACATGGTAATATTGCAGTTTAAGTAATTAATTTTACTATTTATAATGCAATAGGTTGAATGATTTTTTTGCAAATATATAGTACACAGTCGAATTCGGTTTTAAAGAGACACTGGTTAATAGGTACAATTGACTAATCGAAACAATTCTTCAATTACCAAAATGTACGTATGAGCCGCAAAACCGAAAAATGTGGACATTTTAAGAGTATATTATATTGATAATTATAGTCATCAGACAATACTTGCGATATCGAATTAAATTATTAGATTAAATGTATGTAACATATATATATATTTATTGCGTGTTCATTCAAATGTAATGTACGATTGATTATTATTTTTTTTTTTTTTAATAAGATAAAAAAATATATGTATGTATTTATTTTTGTATCAATAAATAATTTCTGTATGTATGTATCATAATAAAAGTATTATAAACCAGTAACCAACAAATATGTACATGTTTTTTATTTTTTTTTTTTTTTTTATTTCAGATTATTGATACAACTGCTTTTTTGGGACAAAAAAAAAGACGCAACCAATGTGTAATAATAAAGTGGAGTTGACTGTAAATTATGAAAATTAATTATAAATAAATAAGTTATTAATAATGCATGATTAACATTAAAAATGTTGCATTTTCAAAAACGTGCATGCGGTTTATTTATAAAATATTTTAATCATAATGTTATTTATGAGGAACGACGGAGATAAAAATAATAAGTCAAATTTCGTTTAGAAGTTGTGGCAAAAAAAACTTAAACAACTTTAATTTTTCCAAAATAAGTGTTTTATTTTTACAAAAGGGAAATTGTTATTATTTTTTTACAAGATTGTGCATGGTAAAGTTGAAACATAAGTACTGTACTTACTTTAAAATTATTAATAATTAGTGATGAAAAAGATTGTTTTTGGAGTGAAACTTTTTAAGGCGTAAAATCGGAACCATCGTTAACTATAACATTGCGGCCAATGGTTATGACTTCATTGTATTTATGTGACCGTTCATGAGTTAATATTCTTATAATATAATACTTAACGATTATTAAATCAGTATTTTTTCTCAGTACGGGCAGTGCTTAATAGGATTCATGTACAAATTATCATCTTACAGAAGACTAGCTTGTATTTTTTAATTTTTAAAAGAGTATTAATCTTTTTTTTTTTAAAAACAGTTTAAATTGCACTGCGGAATAAATTATATTTAAATTGTTTCATATTTAATGAATATTTGTCGGTAATAATTATTATTAGAAGAGGTTGAAATGTCTCATCAATTTGCATTGATCCAAAATATTATATGAAAAATAAATTATGTAGCATAGAGATTTTTTTTAGAGAGGGTGTGCTATGGATGAAATTTTATCAGCGTATTCTGAAAGTTATCTTAAAAAAATTGTGTGTGTAATAAATTATGTGACTAGTTGAATTGGTAACATCTCTCAACACAAACTTTATTATTATAACTCATTTACTGATTTTCATACAAATTTACAGAAATGGTATACAAACGGTCGTATACGAAAAAGCAACCGATTTTCGATGAGTGATGAGGTGGTTTCAAATACGAGAATTTTAAATTACACGTGCGGTTGTCGTCCGAGGTTCAGCAATATTTTATTCGAATTTGGGTTGTCAGTAATCCGCATACTACAGGCGTTTTCGTATACATAATATCCACATTATGTCTGATGCACAGGTTTTCCCAATTAAAACCGGTAAAATC
Organism: Pentalonia nigronervosa; assembly: GCA_014851325.1. Lineage (NCBI taxonomy): Eukaryota > Metazoa > Arthropoda > Insecta > Hemiptera > Aphididae > Pentalonia > Pentalonia nigronervosa. The sequence goes on from JACXSJ010000415.1 coordinate 360,123, forward strand.
GATAGTTTTTATTGTCGGCCATGACGCGTCGTAACTGACAGATAGTTATTGCCAATATCTTTAAAGCTTATTATGTTGTGTACCAGTCAAAGGACGACCTTTGAGATGGACGTAGGAGCTTGTAGTCGTGGTGTTAAATAAATTACAAAAACTGTTGTATATTGCAATAAGTTATTTTATTAAAATCAATATTTAGACTGGCGTGAAGGTGCTCGTTGTAGCCCGGGAATATCACGTCTGAATTGATGCCGATTTGGGCTCCCTTATATATTGGCTACTCTTCCTATCGGTACCTACATCGTCCTAGCAAGATACAGTTGACCTCATTCGTTCTATCGTCGAGTGGCGATAACTCACCGGACGCGACTAGTCCATACATTATCATAATTCCCAATATTTCATATTCCCATTAATATAATATAATATCATAAAAACGATATTATATTATATAGTTCATGCGTCCCAATTTAATTAGATAATTCCTCGGAATTACTGGTCGTTGGAGGCCGCTCTTATTATCAATTCTGATCTTCATAATCCCAGTATTGTCGGCTCGTTACCGGTTTGTCATACCCTCACGTAATCCTAAGCTTGTTTTCTATTTATTAAATTTATTACTTGTTCGTTTTAGGTCTACGATTTCTCTGATCCAATTTTCAAAACTTCTTATGTTAATCTCCCAAATATTTTTACAGTCGGTCTAGCTTTGTCTTTTCCCAGAGCGTCTACGGTTTAATAATTATTTATAAAGTGGCTTGTGTTGAAACGTACATAGTTCCCCCTTACCCTCGAGGTCATTGCTGATTTATTAATAATTATAAAAGTTATGTATCGCCAGGTACATAGCAATTAAATCTGTAGTGGTTTTTACCAAAGATACTGTCAATCCTAGCTAGATAGGCGAATATACATTTTTTACTATGCAAATTTTATGTAGAAGCTCTTGGATGATATATTTTAGCTGTATCGACTTCAAACGTTAATTTTTTTTATCGTCATTTGCCAATATTTAATGTATGCACTTTTTATTTTTAGTTCTTATTGGAAATACTAAATGGCGGGTGAAAAATTATTATCGAGGGAATTTAGTGCAGTATTTACTCAACAATTTGGTTTCAAAAATGTTTTTTTTTTTACAATACATAATGGTTTTAGTAATTATTGGCTTATATTATTATAATTAATGACGTCCTTCAATAATTTTGACAGAAAATTATAAAATATCATAACAAAATTTTATTCAAATACAAATAAGTACAAGTGTACAAGTTACACAGCCAACAACACATATTTCATCATGACTGTGTGACTGTGTAGATATAACTGTACCGTAACGACATAAGTAAATCCATATACATTAGCTGGTATAAGTATTTTGAATCCATTAAACTGTATGATTGTTGGTGAAAATCATTATACCTATTTGGTAGTTTCAAAATAATAATATACCTAAATTACTGCCGATTATTACAATAAACGAGTTTTATAGTTATTTGTACTTATTTATTTTATCGTTAGTTTATATTATGGAGCTGAAACCAATGCGGCGAGATTATAAAATCAAAAACCATATTTTACCATAATGGTATTCGAAACTAGCGAAAGTTTTACGATTGTAATAAAATTAATTATTTCGGGTTGGATTTTAATGACATTCAGCGAAATCCATTCTCTGGTGTAACCAGGTATTATGCATGAATAATAATAAAAGACATCAATTTATTTCACTACATAAAAAAAGAACAAAGCGCTTATCATAAACATAATATTTTATAACATATTTTGTCATTGCGAACATCCACACCGAAGAAATTATTATTAAGTACTATGTCACCGCTTCTCTCACCTAAACTACATATTTTAATATATTGTAATAAACGTAATAACTTATAAGATTTCGTAACGAATTTTTTATCACCGTTCCAAGGCACGTTGAATGTTAAATAATGTGTATATATATATACGTTATGTATGTCGTAAGCAGAACAATTTTAAATATACTTTGAAACAAAATAATGGACGATGGGAGGGGTGAGTGTTTCAGCCCCCCCCCAGCATCCTTCTCTTTGCGCTATGTCATGAGCTCGTAAATTGTGAATGTGTATGATCATTACTCATTAGTTTTTGCGGAATATAACTACAGGTTGGTAAGTGTCCGTAGTATAATATAGTGGTGTCTACAATTTAATTATACTTTTGATATGTATAATATTCAAAAGTAATTTTATTTTTAAAAATAAAAGTCAGCTTAATACGTGTATGTTTTTTCAACCATCTATAATCAAGTAAATAAAAACCATATTAAAATAAACTATGGACAGTGTTTAGAGAGATAATTCAAGGGACCCTATTAAGTAAGCGAGAAAAGAGACAAATTAATAAAATACTGTGTGCCTTTGGCCAAATAAAAAAAAAATTGTTATAATAAAATCGCATCGGTCGTTATATCATACTGATAACGTGATCAATTGTAATTATCTATTTTTATAAATAATATGTTTATGATTGATAGAGGAAACTAAAAGACAAAATGTGTGATATTTCATCTAGAGGTCTCTACTTTATTTTCTCTCTCTATATCAGTTATGTATTCGCCAAGCACTGTAGGTAGGATGGATTAGAATGAACTATCCATAATTTACAGGTCTATAATTGTAAACACAACAAACTATTTAGATTATCATTATCACAAGCCTCGTGATGCAGCAGCTAATTATAATATGTACATCCTTATCATTTAACATATATAATGTATCACATTAACTAAAGACATATAATATAATACACCGCGAACAACACATACTACATATATAAATGATAGAAGTCAATATATGTGTGAGAGAAACAGATTCTGTTCAGGTTTTATCACGGGAAAATAAAAAAAATACTATTTATTCTATAGTAAAATATTGGTGATATTGATATTGACTTTTATCATAATTAATCATCTATGTTAATTTCATTTATAAATGTTTTTTTTCCGCACATAATATAATTCAACTGGTAAACCAAACAGTTTTATTAACCCGTCCACGAGAAAACCTTTCATGATTTTTTCTCTCCCACACTCGTCAAGGTTTTATAGTAATCATTCTATTCGCAGTCTATTATATTATATGTCTATGATATTAACTACGAGTATATTATATAGACAATGCACGGTATCGTCATCAGACATCTATCAGGAGAAGATGAGACGCCACAGACCTGCGATAATAATGTAATCATATTATATGACGTGACTCCACTGGTGGTGATAAAATGTCATCTCCGATCAGTCGTTAAGCATCTTATACGTTTGCGAAACGGGTCGGTGGTCTATGCGTATCGATCGGTCGCGCGTGCTTTGAAGCCGACAGCGTCCGATAAGTCCGACGTCGTCTGTACTCGTACCTACCTACGTGCTTATATAGGTACACGACATTGTAACGTACACCATTTAGGGGCTGCAACGTGAAAAACGTCGACGTGAAAACGGTCTCCGTTCAGCCGACACGTTTGTGATACACGGACGAACGAATCTGACTCGAGTTCGCAAAGAACGAACGGATATTACTGAAAAAACATAATAATATACCAAACGCGTACGCCACGAGGTGGACTTTAATGAATTATGGTAATTGGCCAGACGCCAAAAATGAACCTCGAATATACGCATTTTATGCTGAAAGCAGCTATTGAAACGTTTTCGGTATTGTAAGCGAGCTGCAGCAGTTATCACCGGTGCGGTTGGATTCTGGGATGTCGGGTCTCTCGTTTTATCCGGATTCCGTGATGTTAAATGTTTTTCGAAGGTATAAATCATTAAACTATTGGTATATTTCTCTTATTTTTAATGTTTACAATGATGGTAGAAAAATGTTTAAACAAAATATGTATACTGATTCAAAATATATGAGGGTTGGGCATATTAATAAATTATTGTAATAGTATAGTTTCACAGTAAAATTTATACCAACATGATTGTCAAAAATTACTTACAATGGTGTTGTTATAAGCACACACCCACATTGCATAATACAATCTTCAACGACTATATCAAACTTCAGAAAATAAGACAAATTTATAGTTGCTACACATATTTTATGGAAATTGCAAATACGTGATTATAATTATCGGGCATAAGTAGTTATGTAATGATTTTAATATATTTTATTTCCATTTGTTGTTATACAATTTAATATTTTTATCAAATACAAGTTGTCAAAAGTTCATGAGTTTTAATCATTATTTAAACTCAATAAGGACGTCACACCAAAATCAATCATATAATGTAACTCCCAATATGTAGCTACGACACAATAATTATTATCTCCTATATTATTTTATTTTCATTTACGTTTAAGTTAAAGGACTATTGCATTGGTCGATCTGTTATTAATCGCACAAAACAAAAATAAAATGATTTTCACCAACAATAAATTCACGCGTGTGTGTGTCTGTGTGTGGCATTTAATATTCTCTTCAAATTATAATATAATTTGAAATCATCAAATCGATTAAAATACCAATGCAACGCACTGAATATGTCGTGGCTTGGAGTACAAAAACCTACCTGTACTATCGTCGGGTGTAGAAAGGGACTTATAAACGTCGTTCGTGGTCCGCAGTAATCGGCGCTCGGCTTATCGGGTACTTAGACTTTGAAGGCACCCCATCGTTTAAAATCAATGTTTAAAAGTTTAGGAACCGAATCGCGTATCGTAGTATTTTTCTAACCCAATCCAAAAAAACTGTAGAACGGTCCAAGAAGACGTAGTCCTCGGCACCTTTAGTAGACGCCCATCTACGCGACACCCTTCGTTCGTGATTGTATGTTTGAAGATATTTATCGTAGAGAAAAATTATATAATAATAAATAATATTTATCTTGACTCATGAGATAATATCAGTAATAGGGCAGGGGGGGTGCCAACGATGGATTAGACATCATCGATTGAAAGTTCGTAGAAAGTGTGATCCTAGTAAATCTCATTCCACCTCTTATATCGGTCATAACACTTAATATAATGTTATTTCAACGAGAATATATAAATTAATATTCACCTATTTTAATCGTTTGCTTATCCAATTTACGAAGATTTTATGCCCTTGCCAAAAATATTGTTAGTAATGTTGTTTTTTTCAAAACGATTTTGACGTTTTTTCGCCTCGTCACGAGATGATAAAGATTACATCGTATGCTAGTTACAATTTAAGGGTCACGAAACAGACGAACGAGCGCGTTTTACACAATAATATCGAAAGTCTGTTGTAGTTGTTTATTGTTTTTCCTTTCTTGTGTTTCGGAATACCAACGACAATCTTTAATAACACATTCTCGGATCCAAACATTATTTATGCAAAACGTCCGCGCGACCGTCCGTTGTTGTAATTATTATTATTATTATTATTATTATTGTTGTTGTTGTTATTGTTATTATATACAATCGCTCGCCGACCGTACACCGTACCGGACGTCGTTTCACACAACGCGAATGCGATTTCCCGGAGTCGTTTGGTTTATTGGAACGGAGCTAAATATTATAATTTATAACAGTTTATCGGTATGCTCACGAGTGTCGCTGCAGCAGCACCGGTCACAGAGCCGACTAATTTTCTCGACAAAACGCACGATTTTTACTCCGAATTAATTTTAGATGCCAATGCGCCAACGACGTCTTAAAACGTCCGAAAAACAATAATGGAACACGACCCTTTTATAATATACCTAAGAAAGTACCTTAGGAAGTTAAAGCTTAAGTTTCCGACGACGTTGAGCGAGTACAGCACTTATTATATATAATATAGGTAGATAGTATTACGGTTTTCGTTGCGAGTCGGCCGCCGACGCTCTGATTACGGGAATAATTCTATCACAAGATGTCCCGTAATAGCTTATTTGTCTCTGTGTAATAATTAAATGGCCGGACTCGAAACAATGACTGCCAGTGCACACGTACCTATGGATTATAATTGACCGACATGTGGTCCCAATGGCAGTGCCTTTCAATAATTCAAATCTTGTTTCCGTCACGATTGGCTTTATGTATGCTATCCCTCGCACATCCAATGTATGTGTGTGTATGTGTGTGTGTGTGTGTGTGTGTGTGTGTGTGTGTGTGTGTTATATTACTAATTTTCGCACTCGAAAAGGATGGCCGCCGGTATGCTAGCTGCGGTTATTAAAACAGAAAAAAAAAACTCCGGAAATATTTATTGCGCACAAAAATTTACACAAATAAATCGCTCAAACGGCAAATATATCAAATTACCATATTTTTAGTTAACGGTGTATTAATCGACCACTTGTTTTTCAATTATTTAGGTATAATAGCATTATGAAGTACGCGTGCATTACGTTGTTATGACGTCATGCGTGCACTTCAGTGTTTAATGAATAACATTATTTAATATTTCATCAGTTATGGAACTAGCTGGTAAAAAATAATGCGATTCATACAAAAATGTCATTTACGAAACAACATGTTAAGTGAAATTCGAAAAATCCTAGCAGTGTATTTAGTTTATTGTTAAACTAAAAACCTGTAGCAAATCATTATGTTATAGTATTTAGTCACGTATAATTCATATGCGTAAATCACGACAGAAATGATAATAGATTACTGAGCATCACGAATTCTAGCTCTATAGATTCACTACCATCGCATAATGTAGGACAGTAAAATAATTTTAATAATAATAACAATAGTAGATCTAAATCCAAACTTTTTACGACAGAAAATAATATAGTATATTTTTTTTACATAGAGTGCGATTCTTTTAATAAATCTTACTATATGGAATAATATAGAATTTAATACTGAAATTTTTTTTTTCACCCACGTAGATTTGTCTGTTGATCATTTCAAGACTCTTAATTTTCAGATCACCGCTTTTTAATTTTTGATTCCATGGTCGGATGTAAAATAATTTGTTGAAGTACAAAATAATATTCTAACAACCGTAGGTAGGTGTATTATTTGTATCATGTCAAATATTTAATTAATAGTATTTGTAAGCATTAAACATTTAGATGAGTCTCTTCCCAGAGAAGTTTGCTCAGTGCTCAAGCCCCATTAACATTAAGCGACAAATTGCACAGACGACTCACAAATTGGACTCGCTTCCGTTTATGCGATTAATAATTAATAAAGCTATATATATAGTAAATCGTATACGAGCTTGTAAAGTATACTCATTGCATTCTTTGAAATCTCGTATTATTATTAATTCACGGTTATTTTGTCTGTTGTCTTTGTATGCGCCGCTCTAAAAAATAATGTAATGTACCGCGAGTTGACAACTTGCACTGAAACTCGTTTCTTGTGCCTGTCACTATATTATAATAATTCGAGAGTTTTGAAGAATTAATTAGGTCCATTTACAGAATAATTCGTATATATTATTGTATAATATTAATGCAGCGCACCTGCTCGCCGCCCTCCGACCATCACACCACGACGACGACACTACGCACACCGTCCGCACAATTTATGCACGTCATATTATTATTATTATTATTATCTTCACTTGGGCTCACGTTTGAATGTCCATTCGTATATTTAACGACGACAGCGCAGATACCGAAAAAATGCACACGATACTATGATGATATTACAACATTATTACATTTTCGACAAAAACAAAAAAAAAAAAAAAAACGAATAAATAAAAAACTCGTCTATACGCCGTCGTCATCGGGCGTGGGCGTGCGTTACGTATAATATTTTCGCGTACGATAGGCGTTCGACTATCACAGTACGGTGATACATTTGTGCGACCATAATACCTAAGCGCACACTTGGATTTAGGTGACTATACTGTCACGCTGAAGACGAGTGAGGCGAGACGAGTGAATGAACGAGGCGGCTGCTAATAATAACAGTTTTACGGCGGTTCTCATACATAAATAAGCTGTCGGTTCACACGAATGTTGCGACACGACTCGGAAATCGCCATTGTCGAGATTATTTCGAAAACGTATACCAAAACACACGTGTTGAATGCAACAACGACAGTTTTGATACTTTTATAAAAATGACAGCAACACACACCCGAACTATATATGTGTCATTTTTCCCTTATCGTACGCCACTTGTTTGCGGGGCTTGTAAACGTTATAAGAACGTTATATTATAAAACGACAAAAAGCGATTGAAATTTGTGAACGAAATTGAAACGGAAAACGATAAACAAAATTGATTGAATATCACAAAACAAAAAAAAAAAAAAAAAAAAAAAACAACTCAAAACGGAACACACTGAATATCACTGAATGAAAAATAACACAAAACGAAATTATTCAAAATCCATTAAACCTAAAAATTATACTATTTATTTTATTTCGTAGAAATATCGAATCGAAATCGCGATTTATCGTTATCTTTGCGACCAGTCCAAGAATTTGTATATTCCGTGTCCAGGCAATTCCCCGCGTATTAGATATTGTTTTCAACGGTAGACGTAAAGTTTGTTTAACGTTATTTACCTAAAGAACGATGAACGTAAAAATTGTACGACGTTAAACGATTTTTCTTTCAAATGCAATTTTGTTCAAACGCATCGTTTGCTATCGCGAAGAATGACATAAATCCAATCGTGTGTCCAATGTCAAAGTAACTACATCGACTGTTTTTAGGTTGAGTGACACAAATCAAAATGCGCGGGTTTTATTGAAAAACAATTTAAAACATTATTTGGTACAGTGACACGTCGAGTCAAATATTCATGGGACGGCGGTAATCAATTTATATTACGTTGTTTTGTTTTTGCAATCGAGTGTAATTTTTTTTTTAATAACACAATTGCTGTTTTTTTTTTTTTTTTTTATGCAATAATTAATAACCGCATTGTCGTGCACATATATTATGATAAAATAGAAATATGATGCGAAATATAATTTACGGAAATATCGTCATAACTTCCAAAAGGGGCGAAAAAGTCTATTTTTCGGGGTTATTGTTTATGCCGTTAAAACAAACTTGTCGTTCCGAAGGACGCAAATCGTGTGAACACTCGTTCCAGGAAACAATTTTAAGACTAAAAAATCCTAGACCACGACGACGAGCGTTGCCGGAAACCTCAAAACGGCCGTGCTCGAATTTTTTGAGTGGTGTCGCTATGTGCACCGACATTATGGTTTCGCATTAATTCGGCACGAGGGACACCCGTTTTATCGGACGCGGGTCAAAATAATATTTAATGCCCATCATTCCTTCCCGACCGAGTGCGCGCGAGTCGTGTTCATATTATTTTAATCCAGTTAATCTCCCATCTATCCTCTCTCCGAAACCATTACGTCCACTCCGTTCTCGCGAATAATACACGCCATATTATTATTATTAATATTATTATTATTATTATTATTATTATATACAGAGGCAGGTAGCCCACGGTATACTGCGCATAATAATAATAATAATGATAATATAATACGCCAACGCATTCCGTCTTGTTGGTTGATTTTTAATCCTCGATTTGTTAATGCCACTCTCCGCGTGTACACAACGCGCGCGCTCACTCTTTTGATCGGCGCACATCGCGTATACTCACTCTCTCGCCCAACTACTAATGTGTTTTTATCATAAAAGAAGATTATTTTTTTTTTTTTTTATTAACAGCGTGTTCACTGTACGCTGCTGCGATGCCGTATACCGTATATGCCCATATACTACAGCGTAATGCGTCATGACGGTTTCACCTCGTACGGGGCGAAACGGGAAAAAATATGCATTATATATGCGGACGGCCGGACTGAAGCATACGCTATTACTATGACTTTGAATTAATTGAAACGCTGATGCACAACTACTACACTCGCCACGGCTGTAACAACAACTAAACTCTTCCGTGTCGTCACACATCCAACCTTTGTATTTGTTTTATATTATATTATTGCCTGCGCGTCAAAGGCGGACGTGTGCACTTAATCTGACTCCGAGCTTATTATTTTTATTTAGTTGCATTTTTTTCTTCTTCGTCCGTCATAATAATAACGATATTGCCGTGCAATCCGCATAATTAATATGCATTTGCATACGCCTATGTACATCACTCCGTACTCTTGTCAGTTGAGTTTTTTTTAATCTCGGGCATTCTCAATTTAAAAAATCGTGTTTTTCCTCTTTGTATTCGTTTCGTAATCTATAGGTATAGGTTATTAACATCGAAAATGTGTGAAAATCGAAATCGTCGTATGTCACCGCAAAGCAGACAGTGTCGAGAATAGTTGACGAAAATTCCATCTAGATAAGATTCAGATAATTGTATATACATGTATATAGATACAGTAAAAGACAAACACATTTTACATCTATCTAGATTATGTAAATATAATCTAACTTTTTTCTAGACAATATGATAGACAAAACTATTCTTTATTATAACACATTTACTTTTTTACCAACGTAAACATAAAGAAACTAATAGAGTTAATCGGTACATACGGTAACAAAATATATTCTTTAAGTCAGAGAGTTGTTAAGACTCAAAGTATTGACTTTATAAAATTTGTTAGTAGAATACGGAAATATGGTAATCCTGCGGATTTCATGTACCAATATTAGGGGTGTGATTTTTTTTTGTATATTAGTCGTATAAAATAAATAATTGACGGTCACAGATAAAAATATAAAAATTAATTAACCGTAAGCTAATCACATGCTAAATAATATATTATTTTATTATTACAATTTCTTGTGAATTCTCGCAACTAAAAATACATTATTTATATGTAGATATTATCACAATACCACACGTCGAGTAAAATATTATAGTTCGACAGTAGGGTGAGACATTAAAATATAAAGTTAAGATTGATAAAAAACTCATATGATATTAATATAATAAGTAATAATGCACCTTCGTTTTTTCTCTTATTATTACAGGCGTAGGATTTTAGGTTATCGGTGGTCGCTATATATACGCGTAGTTAGTTATGACATTATGCTTGTAAGTGCTGATGATTCGTGGCGGTTTATATTATTAAAAATATTATTATATACTAATATTATGGGATTAGATTTTCTGAAAAATGGAAGAATTCGACGAATACTTCAAGTGATATCCCGATTATGTGTCAGACACAGATCCCGTCACGAAAATTTCCCTCATCGATGATAAATCAGATATAATATAATTTTTTTTTTTTAAAAAAAGCATACTTAGGATATTAATTAGATCCTGAAAACTAAATATGAAATACTTACGAATAGAAATTTGATTGTATATAGTTCGCGGTTATTCGACAAATAATAGTTATTATTATTTGAGTATTTCGTACATTTTTTTTACGAAATGCATTGTATATATTTAGCGTAACTGCTGTTCTCGAAGAAGAAAAATTAAAAAATCTGCACAATGACCCGTAATTAATAAAATTATATCTACTGGATTATCGTTTTATGACACAACATACATTGTTTCACAAAGTAAAAATAAAATATTGAAAAATATTATTTCTTTAAAAAAATGATTTTATACATAACGACTTCATATCGTGTAAAAAAATATTTTCAAAATGTCAATATGTCTTTGCGAAATAATAAGTGGTTTAACTGTTGTGTGATAAAAGAATAATTAAACGCAAATAAATATTAAAGTCTTAAAAAGTCATAAACATAAGTTCGTGTTATCGCCTTATTGCGACAAGAAAAGTATATTATAGTCAATATAAATAATAAAATATATGTTAACGGCTTAATAATTTAATTTAACAATAAATATTAATAAAATTTATATTAAATCGTTTAAAATTGAGTTGATTCTCACTCAAGTCTCGTTGTACAGTTGTGCATTATAATATTATATCTATTTAAAATGATAGAACAAAATATGCAAAGTAAGAGCATATTTTTTTTTAATTAAAAAAAAAATACGTTATTACAGTTGTCGGGCAGTTAGTTAGAGTACTATAGAGGTGAATTATCTATCGTTAATGATTACTATGTTAATAATAATAATTCCGTCAAGCATACGTCGTGTGTTTTGTTTCATTAAAAAAAAAAAACTTGAAAGAACCGCAAAAACCGAACGATTGTTTGGAGTAAGTACCTAGTTTTGAGCAATTTACCTTGGCATTATTATTATAACAAAGATAAGAACTTGTTAAATAAAATCGCTGGAAAGGCGGAACGGGATTGAGGTCTTATTTTGCAGATAAGGAAAATAAATTGCACAGTTTTCCGTTGTTGATATCTACAACGGCACATTGAAATCGTACATTATATTGTTATTACGGAAAGATTGTAAACTAAAATACGTTGTTACCGTAATACGCATAAACGTTGGTAACATGTAAGATTTGTCTGAAATAGTGACATTATTATTATCATCATCATCATCGTATGACGGTAGTTCGGAGACAATAATAATAATAATAATATTGCATATAATATTTTTATTATTTTCGTTACCGACGACGACGTATAGTTGTCATATTATTATTCGGCCACTTAACAACCGTTTAAGTAGTTAACCTTGTTTGCCGGGCGCATTCTATTATAATATAATATATAAACTGTACTCCAATATTTACGCGGGAAATTAAAATGTTTACGTTTTTGTTAAGTATAATATTATTTAAAGACATGCTCAACAAACGGGTGAACTACCCACCTCTTTCTACCTACTATTATAATATATGGGTTTACCTTTCAAATAAATCCTAGGCAACATAAATCTAAGGGTCTAAATAGCTTATTCGCATGCACCGACACAACAAAGATTTGAATAATTTATGTTTATTTAAAAGGTTATTCCTGCGTTGACGAAATTAAAAAATTAATTTCAAGTGAATATAATATAAAATATAATATATATATATATAATATATAATATATATATAACACATGCCCAATATAATATTAATATTATGTTATATGGTATAATAATAATATGGCCGTGTGCATGGTGATTTATTTAACGTATGATACTCATATCGGGTTATTTACATTAAAATTTACTCATGTTAAATGAATCTCAGCGTACATCATGAACACTAAAAGACCAACACGTCATGAACGAATTAATATTTTATAATTGTTCCGTTGAAAGATTAAAATTCCACCCCTTCCAAAACTCAATTAACGCATTGTTTGGATGTTTTTGCGTCTCAATTATTTAGCAATAATGTTTTCAAATGTAAAGAATTTATTAAAATATTTTTTTTAAAATATATAAATAACAGTATACACTTTTAAATATGAAATCATTTTCTTTCCAGAGTACGATTGGTATATATTGATTCTTAGTCCTTATATATTGCATAATAATTTAACATTGGAGGCTGAGGCACATTTATGTTCTCTAAATTATGTATTTATATTAACATAAAATAATATTTTTTTTTCTTTAGCGGAATAGAGGTTTGAGTTTAATTTGCTCTATCTTAATTATTAAAAATAAATAACAAATATTGTTAAATCATAAAAAATGTACAGATCTTAAAACCGTAATATTTAAAAAAAAAGTCGTGTTTGCAATATTATTATAATAGATACGAAACGTACAATATTTTTATGATTTGTCATTTAGATTTAAAATAAATATTTATTAATTCGAATATATTTTATAAAAGCTAACGAAAAATCAAGATAAATAATATACCTACCTTAAGTATTAAAAGCACGTTAAGCGAAACATACATTTTATTATCTATAAGTTAATAATTTATGAGTGTGTTTGAAGTTTATTTGTACTAAAATCAATTACTAACTATGCTAAAATATGTATGCATCAGGTCATATTATTGTTTGATTGTCTATTATGACTTATTAGTAGGTAGTACAATTGACGGCAACCTATTATATTGTTGTGCCGTTAACAACGGGAACCCATTGAGTTTTCGCATTTATTCGTTCTAGTGACTTATTTGTGAACTCATTTTAATCGAAAAATGTTTCACGATGTCACCAGACCGATCGATACACTGGTCTGTGAAAAAAAAAAAAGAAAGTAAAAACCCATGTTTCTTTGTCATGACTTTTGTACATCACTATACCACTGTCAATTTTCTTTGCCAACTCAGACCACCTTGCAATTCAAACAGACGGTAAAAAGGTTTTTGACAGTGCTTTGAAAGAAATCTAGTTGATAAATTTCAACCGTCTATCCTTCTAAATATTGTTAACCGTTTTCTTTAGGTTTACAATTGCTTCAAAACCCATTAAATCGTTGATATTTTATGTGCTTTGTTAAAATATATGATAGGCAACACCGATATTATGATATTATTATTGAGCTACTACGTGCTTATAATAATTGTTTTTCAAAAATATCTAGTTTTTAATAACAAAATATTATATGGGCCGAAATGTTATGATAAATGTAATACGAGTATAATTGTATATTTTTGTATTTAAAATGGGCGACCGTTGTACCAACGTGCAAGATGTGTATTAATTTATGTTACATGATGCTAAAAATTATACAAAATCTATCAAAATTATATTATAAACGTCATAATGATCACCTAAACCCACAGAAACATTTTACCCATACAAGATTACAAGAAAACTACTACGAAATTTTAAAAAGTAAACGAATCGAGGGCGTAGCGTTTGTTGACGACCGAAAAGCGTATGTAATAATCAATGTTGAGATTTAACTAGATAAAAAATTACTTACATATTATATTATCTAGATAATTATTGTGTCATTAATCTATTGGTTATCTTAGATGACATATTTACTTATCTAGATAAATTGTATTTAAATCATATTCATTTTTCATGAATAATATTTTTTTCTATCATATTATATTGATAAAAGTTTTGTTTTCCTTATCTAATCTAGTTAAACGTAAAATGTATTTATCTGTATCTGTATTTTATCCAGATGAAATTTTCGTCATACACTTTTTCAACATTGGTAATAATAATAAACATTTCGTCATCTACGATGGGTGTCTTGTAGGTTTTTGGGACTTTAGACGAAATCGAGAATACGGTGGTATCTATTAAATAATATTATCGCCCATATACACTTAACTACGTTCACTCGAAGTGCTGTGCGGTATTAACGTTAATTTGCCCAAACCGTGCAAAAAGCTTTCTGATATCACGTTTTATAGCCAAAGGCTATCGGCGTGATTTTACGACGAATCGGAACTCGGATCGGGTCGGTCTAGTGAAATTTTCAAAGGGGTAGATAATTCGATTTCCAAGTTGCCGGCGATTCTTAACGTTCAAAATTCGATTATGTAAGTCTGTCGAACGCGGGCACAAACTAGTCGGATAATGGGATTTATCGCGGACATGCGCTACACACGATTTTGTGTAAAAAATATATACATGTATCACGAATTAACGCGAACGATCTGGATAATATCAAGTGGAAAATGACGGGAAAAAAACACAAAATAACGTTATAATAATAATTATACGTAAGTGTATATGGCACAAGGGCGAATACAAAATATGGACGAAAGGTTTGGTTATGGACACGAACACAAAATATAATACGTTCAAGTGTCGAAATGCATATTTGGTCCAATTTTAGAGTATTGTGCGAACGTCTGTTTATTTTTTACTTTTATGTCCGTTATAGAAAGGTTTTTCGGCAGGCACACATCTCGTGTGTGATTATCTCAATCGTACTTTATAAAAATAATCAATTTTACAATATAACGACATTCTAGTCTTTTATAATATTATAATATCAGCTTTGACGATTAAGACGTGAAATCAG
>JACXSJ010000415.1:375891-464527 GCA_014851325.1 Pentalonia nigronervosa
AAAAAAAAAAAAAAAAAAAAAAAACGTAATCATAAATGAGATTTTTAAATGCGAATTTTAAACTATAAAACGATATTTCCGTCCCGAGAACACATAACTATTTTTCTTTCAGGATTACAAACGACATAATATTATTACGGTAGATATAGAGGTTTTAATAAACATTATCAAAACTGTTTTTGTAATAATAGTCTTTACATTATAACGACAGCGGCACGGATAATGCCGTCTAGTTAGTTATTTATTATGTACATTATTATTTTTATTTAGTTTCTTTTTTTTTTTTTTTATCACGGTCAAAAGTTTAGATCCACAGACCCGGCATTGTGCACGTAAAATTAAATCAATCTAAATTTAAAACTTTATAAGGATAAAGCAAGTTTCTGCGTAAAACAAGTGAAACGCACGTGCCTCGAATACACACGCAAATCCGCTCTCCCCTCCTCCCCCCGGACTTGCATTCGAACATTGCCTGCAATACGGGCTTGCTTTTAGTACACGCATACAAAATAAAAAAATAATTCATTAAAATATTATTATCAAAACTCGAGCCGCGATAAGAGACTTGATGTCTTCGCACCGATGCCGTCATATTGCATCGATCATCAAATGGTCCAAATGCGTTCCATTCTCGCGATGGACTAGAAATAATTTTGACGTTATTTTTTTTAATTTGACGCGGACCTTGAGAAAACAAAGCCTCAACGAGTAAAAATTCTCAAATTAATAATTGCTAATATTAATTATTATTATAATTAACCGTATTGCACTACTGTCTATCCTAACTGTTTATTACAGACCAGTATAATGATAATGGAAATTATGTTTATTATGTATATGCATTTTAAAACCTAAATAAAAGCCGTGCCTCACGATCCGCCTTTGTAGCGTTCGGTAGACATTCTACCTACCCACGTTTTTTACTATATAAGTGGTAATATTTTCGTCGATATGTATACTTACACGATTGGTATTTCAATAAAATAATTTTTTCGATAACATTTTTTTTTTCAAAAGTGTTTTTTTTTTTTTTATTGGTCTTAAAATTATAATATTTCTGATTTTACTGCTAGGTCATTAGAAATACATTTGTGCATACATTACTAAAAATTTAAAAAAGAAAATTTAAAAAAAAAATAAAAAAATTACAGTTTTAAATTAAATATCTGGATATTT
Source organism: Pentalonia nigronervosa (assembly GCA_014851325.1). NCBI lineage: Eukaryota > Metazoa > Arthropoda > Insecta > Hemiptera > Aphididae > Pentalonia > Pentalonia nigronervosa. The sequence continues at coordinate 377,068 of JACXSJ010000415.1, forward strand.
ATGTACTTTGTTGGCTATATTAGATCCAGTATTTTAAATTTCTTGAAGAATTCTATAGTGTTATTTTTTTTTTTGCCTGGATTTGGGCCTAGACTTGTTCCAATAATGTGGTGGGTTATGTTGAGTTCCTATCTTTATTTTTCGTAATTTCTACATTCCTCGAAGATGTGCTTGATTGTGAGCATGGTACCACATGATTGGCAAATTAGTGGATTTTGTAAATTTATTATGGATATAAAATTTTAAATATATTATTATTTAAATCATAATATTATTGACAATTGTATTATATTTGACGGGTTTGAAATTTTTTAAGAGTAAATAAAAGGTTGTTTAATAGAAATCAATTGTTGTATCGTAACATGGAAACTGTTGTATTGTGCATATCATTGATAGGTAGTAATCGTAACAATGAATCATTACATAAAACCTTTCAACCTAGTTTGCTATTTGCAACGGCGATAAATACACATATATTTTTACCAATAACGATAAAAAATATCTCGAGGATATGATGTGTGGACGAATATAAACAACGTGCCTGCGTTCGTTTCTAATATTACATTTTATCGGGTAATGATGAAGTGGTTTTAAATTGTATTCGTTTCAATAACTTTTTCGCAGTAAAATTAGATTTGAAAATATAATATTGATTTCATAAAAATAGGTTGTTATTAGGTACTTATTATACGAACTCCAGTTTCAATTTTATGGCCGGAGAGTGAAGACCATCATATTTTATATTACGTTTATTCGATTTTTGAGGGCGTTATATTATTATTGTTATACATCGACTGATATAATTTAACGGTGCATTATTGTCAATAAAATTCGCGTTCCTAATTGACATTTTTATCTGTTTGTCGTTGATCTGTTATTTCTTAGGTATGTTACAATTACCGCTGAAATCTGAGTAGAATTATTATACGCAGATTTACGATACACTTAAATATAAATAATTTGGAAAATAGTCACGTTTCAATCGTGTTTGTGTTGAGTTATTGCGGAAAATAGTAATTGTAGTAATAATAATAATAATAAAAATAATAATAATAACAAAACTGTAGAAATGAATCGGAATACTTCGGTTCACTGAATATTGTATTGATAACCGAAGAGTTTATGCCAAACTTTTAGTTTTTAATCTGTACTAATGGAGAAAAAACATAACGTACTATATTATATTATGAGACGAATATTTCAAACATTTTGAACACGGCTGCTGTAAAATAAGTGCTCAAACTCATCCATCGCAGTTTATAAAATATATATAATAGAATGCAGTGTTCAGTAAACGAAAATCACAATTTTAAAGCACATCACATAATAATACATAACAAACTACATGTTTCGGGCGATCCCTACGAAATGGATTTGTGCGGATCCATGTTGGCTCGTGAGTCGTGTATTGTGCGTGGATATCGCCCCCCCCCCCACCCACGTTCAATATTACGATGGTTCTTATTGTTTGGGTTGACGATTGTTGACAAAAGTTCGTCTATCGAACAACAACAGTTCAGCGGCAAATTCATGCGTAGGAAACTGAACTCAAAAAAACGACCGTTTGCACCGACAACGATAATATAATGTATTATTAATAGCATCCACATAGGAAGAAAATCAAATCGCGACGTCTGAACTCTGTGGAAAACCCGGAACTGCAGTACATTTAAGACCTACTTACCACGATAAGTGCGGTTTGGTATTGAGACGAAAATATCATGCGATTTAAACGCAGCAAACGAGTTTAGACGAATTGAGTCCCAAGATCCCCTTTTCATAAAAATTACGTCCCGACAATATTTAACAACTACACTAGTAATTGAGTCCGATGTAAATGAATTATTTTCCTTCCTATTTATTACAGATTTAGGACTGTCAATACTATATTGCAAAAGGTTAGGTTAAAAATAATGTTTTTCATCATTTCGTAATTATGTACATCAAAAATATTGTTTTCGTTGTTAATTTATTAACTAATTAAAAATATATATATACAAAGAAAGTTATAGATTATTATATTATTACGTTAATATATTAAAGCGTATTTATTTATGGATTGTTAAAAATTTGAATGATACAGTTTTGATATAGTTAAAACGTGTTATTTCGATCACGTCGTATTTATACATTTGTTTTCTTACAAATTCTCGTTTTTTGTATATTTCACGTCTTATTTTATTTATTTGACCACTATTGGGAATTTTGATGAAAATTTCTTTTTGTACGTTTTTAAATACATCAATAGATTTATAGATATTTTGATGAGCAGAATAAAACACACCGTTAAATTTTGATTAAAAAGCATCACAGCTATTTGTTGTCCATGTAATTGAATCTGAATACATTGTCCATAAAAAAGGAGGAAACTCGCAATCGGGGGCTATATATGTATTTAAAATATTATAATCTGTAAATGTTTGTTCTTTTTCATTTCGTGGTCAGATTGATACTATATCGTCAATAAAATAGTTTTTTAGATGTTCAGATTTCAAAAAGGGGAGACCAAAAAAAATATTTTTAAGTAATTTTACTTATTTATAATTTTAGTTTATATTCATTACTCAAACCTAGAGCTTGTATTAGTCTCTACCAACTTTGGCCTATTAAACAACATATTAAACAATCAACATCTTTTTAATTCGACGGAACAAATAATACTGTCGAGTGAGACACAATTAGTATAGTGTTATAGAAAAAAAGGATGCAATTCGTTTGTCACTAATCTCAATTTTTATATCGAGAACGCAATTCGTATGCAGCTGATTTAAATCAGACATGTCGCATAATATTATCTATATTTTGCTATATTGGGCTTTTTCTACTAAATGTTTTAAGCAATATAAACAACTCGTATACATGTTTCATGTTTCAATGATTTGATGGATCTATAGACGATAACAAATAATATATTTTAATAATGAATACAACACAAGCATAATAGTTTTCAGTCAAATTATTGCAATAGTCATTCAAAATTCCATGTAATAGGTGTTGATTTTTTTGGAGACTTCTCCAATAGCCGTGGAAATATAATAATTTGGACAAGATACCTCCAAAAAATCACAATTTTTAATACTTTTGGAAATAGTCTATAGAATGTCATATAGATAGTCAAAATAACCTATAGAAATTCGCTGTATATTTTTTTTTCAATAATAATTTATAAAATAATTTACAATACCATGTAATACATAATTTTTTCAATTACAATATATTACACGTCATAATATTATTATGAATTTATAGATTTTTGTTTAATTTTATATATTTATTAAACATTTTAAGAAGAGTCAACTTAAATATAAAATATATAATATCATTTAATTTTTGAAGAATTGTATCATTCATATCATTCATATTATAATAAACCATTTTATCAGAAAAGTTTAATCGGATAGCTCAGTATATGTACAAATTCTGTAAAAAAAAGGCGTTCAACGAAGGATATAGGTTAGCTTATTAAATACATTCTTTTTTTCTATTGGGTAATCATCCGACCAGAAAAATTTAACTTTACAAGTATCATTGAAACGTAATATTGTTATTTACCTACTAATACAAGAAAAAAAATCAATATTGTTTTCAAATTAGAAAATATGTATTTCGTATGACTTAAGGATACAAGATATTATGATCTTTATCCTTAATACTGTACAATATTGACTATAGATAATTTTCGGAAGGAATCAATTAGGATTGTACATATAATAATAAAATATAGACAGTAACTAAATAGGCTTATCCATACAACGCCACTAAGATAGCACAAATAATTATAAATTGAGCCAGAGAGGTCACTCACATCTTACTCAATCTTATTTGATTAGTAAGGAATTCAACTTTGTGTCATCCCATCAACAATCCATCATCACTAGAAGCCCCCAATCAACACAACATCAAAAATATTTTCAAATTTTTCAAACAGTCTTTTTTTTTTCTAATGTTCATTGAAACAATCTCAAATTCTTGGTCAATGCTCATCACAAGTGGGTAGTAGAGAGATCATGCAATCTATTTATCTATGTATATATCACTATATGTATGATACTACCCCCTTCTCCAAGAGGACACATGTGCGACACTCACTTTCAGTGGAGTGGGAACTAGTTGGAAACCGAATTACGCAATCAGACGGCAGCACGGAAAAATGGTGATTACGTAAAATCACACAAATTTTTTGCACTTTGCTATAAATGGAACCGATGACTGCGCCACTTCGGCCTCATCAAATATACTTGGACAAAAAAACTTTAACTAAGCCTACAAATGTCGCTTGTATAAACTTCAGTATTAAAATAATTTATTCATAGTACGTAACCTTTACTCTAGGCTTATACTCCGAACGATTGAAGCCTTAAGCAATTATAAAAAAGCCTTAATTATAATAAAAATAAAAAATAAAAAAAATATTGGTCAGTATATGAACTCGACAGCATCAATTCCAGTATATTTATAATAATAAATTTGTGTTCGGTGTCTTACATCGACGTGTGTACTGTAAGCCGTACGTGCAATACTGTGTCGCGTGTGAGGCACGTTTAAAAGAAACAAAACAGTTGTACTCAAAAGTGAACATTAAATTTGTGCCCAGACGCGATTATTATTGCACGTGTGGAGCGTTTCGGATTCGACTGCAATTGTTTCGCGCCCATAAATATATGACCGTAGAGCGTGGTTGTCGTTGGAAATTTTGTCTGAAATGCCGGCAATTCTTCTTGTTTTGTTTTTATTGTCACCGAGATTGCTTTCACTTTATCCTAGGAATCTGACACATTTTCAACATCTGATGGGTGTGCCAAACGAATTTTCATTACTACCGTTTGCCATTGGTCGTCGTCTTCTGCTGCGATGCGTATAATAAACATAATAATAATTTATGAATGGCAGGTCATAAAACACATGTGCGACCCATTTAAGGTCACACTTCTCGCCGCTGCCGCCGATCGAATGACCGATTAATCATTAACAGCAAACAGGTGACAAAGTACACAATTTTTTAGGATGTAGGCTGGGGGCGATTGAAATTATATGTTAATACATAGGAGACAAGTTTTCTCCCTTCACCACAAGCCGACACATATTTACAAGAACAAAACGTATACACAAATAATAACCCAACGGTATTACTCGAATGTCTGCGGGTGACTGTTATAATAATATTTTGTCACATACATCATTTGCGTGTTATTTATAATATTATAGTTTAGCTGAAAAACAAACAATAGATAATGTTTTATTCCCTTTAAGATTCCAATTTTTAACACATATTATTATTTTAAAATACTATAATTTTTAATACTATTGTAATGTCGTATCCTATACGACTTATAGAGATGGTAAATCAGGGCAAAATCTAATTTTTATTTTTTGGAAAATATCTGAGTATGACTTTGTTTTATATATACAACTAATGTTAAAAATCCAATATTAACTAATAATTATTAATAAATTATTACAAAATTTATAACGAAAATTGCTTGAATATCAGTATTTTTTTGGTGGGAAATAGATTAACTACAAAGTTTTTTTTGATTGTCACATTGCACTTAGTGGAACTGTGAATATTTATGTGACCAGCTCACTATCGCAGTAAAGTGAAAAAAATAATCGATTCCCCGACGAAACAATGGGTATATGGGTGTAGGTACCTGTTATAATTAATAATATATTGGGGGTTTAGAATGTTTCCAAACGAAACATAACAGGTTAGCGGGTAAATAATATGTAAGTTCCCTTACGAAAAAAATTAAAACTCAATATATAAGTAAAAATATACCAACATGTATTTTTCCAAGTTTCGATTAAATTTAATTATGTATTAAATTCTATATAGACTTATCTTTATTACCTATGATAATATGAAAAAGTATGAACAGTCTATTTTATTGATTTCAATTTTCAGCACTCATCCTTATTAAAAGCGAACGTAATTTATAACATATAAGTGAAAAGAGAAAAATTCTTTCAGTCCATAATAATTATAAATTTTAAAAGAAATACATCGCTACAACAAATATATGCACGCGAATGTGTGTAAACAATAATTGCTGTGCTAAATGTTACATCCATAATAAAAAAATTAGTTGAAAATAAAAATACGTCTTTTGTATATATCTATAAGGAAGAAACTACTTTAAATCGGCAAAAAATAAGTGATTCTTGTAAAAGAAAATCAGTAGGCAGCGTTGTTCAAAAACCATCAAAAATTATCAAACAAGAACTTACACAACATGAAAAGGAAGGTAATTTGTTAATGTCTGATTTAAAAGTAATTTCCAGAAATGTATAAAATGTTAGAGCTAGTTGTTATCCTAAAATACCTAAGTCAAGAAGAGAAGTTCATAATACTTTAAGTTCAATTGATGTAAAAACAATTAGAAGTGAACATTTTATTTTTGAAAATGAAGATTTAAATGAGTTTATTATATTTTCATGTGATACTAATATTGAATTTTTAAAAAATCTGGAAATAGTTTACATGGATAGCACTTTTAATTATTGTGATAAAAATTTCACTTAATTATGTAGAGTTAATGCATTAAAAAATAGTATTTATATTCCATTAATGATTTGCTTTTTATTGGATAAAACATTAAAAGCATAAATTGAATTATTAAAAAAAAAATTAATGCAGTTGGAATAAACCCAAATAAATTTGATTTAGACTTTGAGATATCAGTGCACAAAGCAATAAATATTATATTTCTGACAACACAAATATGGTGATACTGTTTCATTTAAGCTAAGCTTGTTACTGTAAAATACAAATCATAGAATTTGCACAAGAATTTAATTTTGCAAATAATGAATTAGGAAAGTGGCTGGTACCTATCTTTGGTTTACCATCCAATAGAATTTGGAAATTGATTTATAGATAGTCGAATGGCAGAAAAACCAGAAAATAATAAAACAAACGAATTTTGCGATTATTAAGTGACTAATTATATCGAAGATACCAATACGTCCCCCCTAGTATTTGGGCTAGTGCTTGTTCTGATACAAGTCTTACTAAAAACGCTCACAAAAGTTTTCATTCCAAATCAATTTTTATTATCATCCTAATATATTTAAAATAATAGAGTTTTTAAAAATCTTTCAAACTAATACATATATAAAGATAAGAGTATTATATTTCAATAGACCTCAAAAAATAAGTAAAAAAAAATAAAAATGAAAACTATATCAAAAGCAAAATATCAGATTATAACTTAAAAATAATTACACAGTATGACTATATGAAGTGTTTGAGCTTTGACAATAAGCCAAATAAAATTTGATTTTTCTATTATTATTATTACATAATTAATATTTTATAGGTACCTATATAAATAATATATGCACCATACCTACACATTATTTTATTAATTTTTATTATATATTATATAGATTAGATTCAATTAAAAATTGTATTGGATTTTTTTTTTTTATGCAATACAAAAACAAACAAATTTAACCTCACAAACTACGTTTATGTTGTCAGTCCTATGTCTGAATAAAATGGAAAGGAAGTTTGTATTCAACATAATTTTTTTACGTGCGGGTGTAATTTCTTTCATGTGGCAACTTACGTATGCATACCTACTACCCAGGGATGATTTTTACCTGTTATATGTCGTGTGGAAACTCACATTGACCCATATATTAGCAATCTACAATGCAATTATAGTCTACAGCAGTTTAGCAGAGAGTTACAACCAGTGAAGGGTAGTGACCTAATTTTAGGTCAAGTGAACTTGTAATTGGGTCACAAATAGCAATATACTTTTAAATATTAAAATATATATATATTTAGTAAATATGTATCTTATTAAATTATACGAAGTAAATAAAATGCATACATTAATTATGATAACACTAAATTAATAATAAATTGGTTAAGTTTTACACATATAAAGCAGTATTTATCAATTACATATATAACAACAAAACTATGGACAATTTGGAATTTATAAACAAAACTTGTTTTTGAAAAATTGCTTTTGTTTTGTTTTTTTTTTTGTAGGAACTCAAAAATGAATTACAGAGAACACTTGAAATGTTCACAGAATATTCATTAATAAAAAATAAATAAATTTGATAAATTTCATTAACATTAATTATATAAATTACCTACTATATGTCAATATTATATATTATAGATTTATTTAGTTCAAGGTTTTGTATAAGTTTTTCATACATGATTTGTAAATACAAGTTGAGCTCAAGTCAACAAATATTTATATATGAGTGTTTTAAGTTAAAATGTCGACGAACAGTAATATTAACGAGTGAATGAAATATTTATCATCAAAAGGTTTTAGTTTTTTTGTTTTAATTTAAAAAATATTAATTAAACTTGAAATATTTCACTGTTACTCAAATTCTCATTTTCTATACACAATCAAATTTTCCAAATATTTTGGTTAATTTTAAGATATTGGCTATTTATACCACGATCCTATTCGTTCTGCATTCTTCATATTTTATAACGATGATTCGATATATACCAAAAGCTTATTATAATTATATAATATAATATCTGTCTCCGGAATCGTTTTTCGTGTATTCGTATATTTATTATTAATATTATTGTCTATTTTACGCTGATCAAAAATTTTGCATATTTCAACAGAATGATTTAAACAAAAAGATAAAAAAAAAACAGAATGTTAAGTATAAATATTGTAGATAAGTAAATTATGTTGAGGTTACAGTGTGGCCTAATAATTATATATTATTAGCAGCTCTAAGCATATAGTGAAGAGAACAGTTGTGGGAAATATCTTGATAACTAGATAAGTTATCTAAATAAAAATTATTTATCTTTTATTTTATCTAGATATTTTGCAACTCTGTTATATTTATCTTAATCTAGACAAAATTCTAGTTTTCTATAAGTACTTATCTAGATAATTTATTTTCATGGACAAAAAAAAAAAATTAAAAACTAATTATATTTACATTTATTTTTTTTGTACCGTATACGTATTCCAGGGAAGACAAACGTTTGCTAACATTTATTATTATACCATATATCTCAATATTGAATGTTTATTGTAAGGCTTAGTCTATTTTAAACTTAACGGTCAGTGTAAAAACCCAACGCACGCGGTGACGATGTGAATGCACATGCGGTAATAACGCATCATGTGGCCCGAACCTAAGTCTGGAGTTTACTTCGTAAACAATGAAAAGACCCAAAAATATAAAATATTATGTAATATTATGTAATAAGTCAGAGCATCTAATAATAGCAAAAGTGAAAACATAAATTCCTGTTATCCGCCACCATATGACGACGGTCTTCATTAGTTGATGCCTGTTTCATAAAATTATGTATAAAATATAAACAAATAATTATTAGTATTTCTTATTGTTTATACGACAAAAATATCCAACATCATGGATAAACAAGTTTCATCTATATAAATGTCAGGCATAATTATAACAACTAACAATTTTATATTTATAATAACATATTGGAAGTTATTAATATTATTCCCACGATTAATAACTCATCATTCTCAGTTATCGCTTTACCGGTCTGTACAACCACTATCCTCAATAAATATTAGTCTTATAATAGACTTCTTTATTTAGTAAGAAGATCCAAGTTTTAACACTTATGTTAACTAACAGGTTAAGTGACAAAACTTTTGATATAGTTTTATGTTATAGATCTTATATGGCTTGAAGTATTATTATTTTAACAGCATTTATTATTTCTTAATTTATTAAAATGTAACTTTTTTGTTGTTACATTAAGTCAATTATTAATTTGTTATCTTCTAATGAAGCTTATTTTTAGAGATGAGAAATGACTTTAAAATATATTGCAGCAAGAATTTCAGGAGCGTCGAGTGAATTATTTAGTAATGAGAATAAAAAATCTAATTCTGCTTTATCGCATTGAGAGGCAAGTGTAGGAATATTTAAAACTTGTTTTATATTGGAATAATTGTGAAGTATATGGTGGACGTTCAACTTGAAAGTAATGTAAGTTAAGAATTTATTTTGTACACATTCCAAACGCAATTGGTCTTTGACCAAATACGATTGCCAGACAACGGATCCGTTTTCAAGTAGAGAATGAACAAGGGCAAAATACAAAGTACATATGCATCTAACAGACTTTAATAGTTTAGTGTTTCATATGATAAATTCAAGAATTTAGAGTGATCTATTAACCATTTCATCGACGAGAAGATTAAAACAGAGATTCGGCGAGTAGTTAAAACCAATATCTTTAATATTGGCAACATGTACGATTTCTAAGTCATTAAGGAAATATGATGTAAATATTGGAGATAAAAATCTGGCGAAGGAGATAACATTACACTTAGAAAGGTTTAATGATAAACCCAGATGAAAAACTAGGTCATTAAATGTGTGTAATTCATTCTGAAATAGAATGGAATCATATGGTGATCTAAGAATGTAAAATATCTTCATGTTATCTACATAATATAGTATAAATTATACATGTGTTAGCCACCAAAAAATGGAGTTTATGAAAAGAGAAAATAGTAATGGACTAACATGGTCTCCCTGTGGAATCCTAGATGTTGTATTAAAGATTTCTGAAGAGAAGCCTATGATAGCAAAACATTGTGTCCTTCCAGTAACATAAGATTCAAATCAAAATAATAGTAGATTACTAACTTCCTAGTTCGCTTATTAATATAATATAATGGCAGACTGTACCAAAGGTTTTTCTGAAGTCAGTAGTAATGACATAAACCTAATAATATGTTTCAAAGAATTCTGCAATATGAGTAGTAAATACAACGCTATAAGTGTGGTTGATTTACCAGAGCGTAATCCGTGTTGTTCGTCGACTAATACATAATTAAAATTCCTTTAAATATTATTATGAACAATGAATTCAAAAATGTTAGTAAGTGTGGTAAGCTTGAAATTGGACGGTAATTGGTAACCAATTATGTGTTACCAGATTATAAAACGGGGGTAATTAAATACATTTTTGAAACATCAGAAAGTGTACCACTATCAAAGGAATATCAATATAATATAAATAATGGAAAGGTACGGAAATGACGACAGTTATAAAATGGACAAACAGAAATGCCATCGGGTCCATTGGAATGATTATTTTTTTCATTTGATTTAAATTTAACTCATTTATTAGAGTAATCTACTCTAAGACGAGGTACACTCGACACCAATGATATCTATCCCGTAGTCCCCAAATCCTTGAAAGTGGCCCACAGCTTATTTTTTTGTTAAAAAAAAATCCATGATACTAATGTGAATACTGTTTAGGACATTAGAAAAATATACACCATATGGGCATACGACAAATATATTGGACAAAATATAAAAAATAAATATTATTGGAGGCCCTTGCAAAGGCAAATTTTACTAAAATATGGCCTACGATAGACAAAATGTTGGTCATTACTGCTCGACACCAGCGGTAACTACTTGCCCACTTTTTATACTTATCCTTTGTCATACACTTGACGCGTTAAAAATAAACAGAAAATTCGTTATTTGATTATATTTTCTTCTAAACTAGATAGTGGATTTGGATCGGAATAATATTAGCTGTGTCGTAATTTAATATTTTCAAATTTCAAATGCTTGATTTTTTTTTTCGTAGCCTGTAGACAGCAGGTACATCTATAGTTGTTATAGCGTATACCTTTATGGTCTGACTAACAAAATATTTGTAATAAATTTCGTAGAAATTTTTCCTGAACCGTCGTCCCAGTGTTAATATTATTGTTGCGATAATAGTGCCATCATCTTCGGCTATAACCGTAAACGCGGTAGGTATGTAGGCAGGCATAGTACCGCGTGATGTGCGGCCAACTGTCGTGCATACAACGTCATTCGGGCGGCGATGACGGTGATGACAATAATAATAATGATTTCGCCATAAAATATATGTTCGACATACGGTATTATATATTATTATTTTATCGATCGGAGATATATAAGTATAAAGCGTTACCCCGCGTCACGATTAATATTCGATATCTTGACATTAACTGCGTCGGTTATTTCGTACATCGCGCGCGTTCTCTCCGCGTATTATGTACGAGACGCACAGAGTCGATGCACACAATTACGATAATGGATGGGGAAAAAAAATCGCATTTTCGTGCCGTGTGTGTGACACTGCTATTATATTATCGCGAAGCGCCGATGTAGTTATATCGCTCAAATAATATATATTATTTTGTACGCGCGTGTGTCGCACGCATTATATATAGTGCGACGCTCTCATTGTGTGCGGATATATTATTATTACTATTATTGTAGTTTTGCGGGCTCAGCGATTTTTATTTCTCGTGTCCGTTGTGTTTGCGCGAGTTTTATCGTCGCGATGACGACGGCGAAAACAATATACCTACATCCGTTTTGTCGCCCATTGTGTACGGTTTTAATCTGAAGACACGATAAACGTGAAAAACCGCTGCCGGATGACGGTTGATCCACTTGTTGAAACGACGTCGGAGATAAGAAGAGAATAAAAATTGATATACATTCCCGGCGACCGATGAGATGATAATATTATTATCATTAATTTAAGGACAACAAAGTCGTATTGTATTTGATTTCCATTCCGTTCATTGTTTTTTTTTGAGCCAATTGAAATAAGTATTGTGGAACGGCATCAAACAATATTGATCATCGATTGTTGCTGCTGTATAGACTTATTTTATTTATTTCGTCCGTAGAAATGTCGATGAGACCGACCGAGCTAAAGAAATTATAACATTTAAGTATATATTGTTATAAAACATATCCACCGATTTTTCCGCTTGGCCATATGCCATAAACACGGTATCAAAGTCATTATTATTTTCGTAAATATACAGTCGCATACGTTTTTATTTATTATTTATTTTTTTTTTTATGAATAACGATCGTGGACATTAAATCGAATCATTATTCAACATGCACAATATATAATATATAATGTATAGGATACCCACGATCTGTGATAAAATGTAGCGATTGAAGCATAATATAATTTGAATATTTAAAATCCCCTAAAATATAGTAACATAGTAGTGTGAGCGTGAGAAATTAACGCGTTTTATTATTCTGTATTGAATATTATACATTACCAGTAAAATGTATATAAAATCTACGAAACTCGCATTAAAAACGATAATTTCGCGACTTTTTTCAAAACGGTATCTATACGTGCTTAATTTTAATACACATAATAATATGTACTATATTATATATATATACCTATGACGTACATGCAAGTTATAATGATATCACGTTATATAAATTCTACCTAAATTAAATTTATTGTTTATACATATTTCATGGCACAAAGCTGCAGTATATTACAGACCATCGTTAACGTCGAGTCAATATAGTTTATCCGATCAGAGCGGTCGACTACCTCCATTTCGGCCACATTCGCACACATTATATTATGTTTTATACTTGTATCTATTCTTGTACACTATAAATCTTCCTTTATGAGATAAGTGCAGTGTCATCACAACAATGTATGGACAATATTTTTTATTTTTATTTTTTTTTTTTAAGTCGGCAGACAACCAGCAACTTACTCCGAACAGCGGCCAGAACACCGAGATGATTATAATAGTAATAATAATAATAACGTAACGTTATAGATTATGGATCGATCGGGGCAACGCATTTCTCCACACCCGCTCGCAACTTCGAAAATAGCTGGACGTATAGTAGTATAAAACAGAGATCGCAAATTAGTATTTTTGGAGGGTCTCTTTAGGAATTCGGGAAGTTTTTGTGAGCCGTCAGAGCTCATATGTTTATCCGATGAGAGTAAAGGTAAAATTAAAAGATAATATGAAATTTATTATGAAAACATCATTTAGTTTACAGTAAAAAAAATGAAATATATTTCGAAAATAATTTTCTCGTCTGCGGGTCGCGGGTAAAGATCGTTCACGGGCCGGTATATTACGGTGATCTCGACCGGTATAAAAAATTATATTATTATAAGCATCATCATTTTTACGGCGTCCACGAACACGTCCTGCAGAGTGAGGCAAATCGAATCGGTTTGTTTGTGTTTCCAAAACATAAACCGCAGACACGCGTACACTAGTTCGTATAGGTTATTTGCAATAATAATATACATAATTTCGTTTATCGTTTGGGCACGATCTCGTCGTCATGTGCTCTAACTTGTACATTATACACTATTAAACTCTATGGTTTTATTCGTGCTGTACCTTGTGTGACGGCGCTGCTCTTAAAAGTTTTCAACGTGTGTGCTACCGCGACGATAATACTATAAATTATAATATATTCCTAGAACTCTTTGTTTTCATCCACCCAAGTGGCAGCTTTTCGAGTATGTACCGTGAAAAAATCCCGTGCTGCACTCGTCTGCTACTTTCACCCCTTGGCCGTTTGGTTCTGGATATTGAAATTATGTCACAATAAGGGCGGGTGAAGGTGGATTAATTATTGGGTGGAGGGGTGGGAAGTGTTTTGGAGGTGACGTGGTGAGTGGGGAAGAGGAGGACGAGAGAACAGTGACAGCAGTTGTCGACGTTATCTCGTCTTCAGAAACCGATATGTTTCGAATTTCGTATCTCGTCTTGTCGTCAGTATAACGATGATACAGGTAATACGATCAGACTCGACCTATATTTTCGGTATAATATATTCTATTTTTTAAGGTAACACTAGTTCGATCAGAATCTTTTGTGATTATTTTAAACGTACCATTAAGATTAGAACAAGGTAATCCAATTTATTGTTTATAATATGCAAACTAGAGAAACATATTGAACTGTGGATATAATATATTATGTTATACTGTATAATTAAACAAAAGAAACGGAAGTATCGTCAAAATATATTAAAATACTCACAGGTGTCTCCATTAAAAATACTAATATGGTATGAAATAACGCCTAAAATAGCAATGTTATAATATCAATTTTTACTATGATTTTCACAACTATAATATCGATCGTTGTGTTCGATCCCGATAATATAAGTGTGAGTAAAGCATTTGAATGATTTAAGAGATAGGAAAAGGCGAAATATTTTTTTCTGATGTAGAATGGACGTGTTATAATTATAATCGTCACGAACATATTCTGTCCCTTTTCAATAATAATTTCATACGGATGATAAGTTATTTCAGAGCCTAAACGAGTTAGACATGCCAACACCGATTTAGTCCGACATAATACATTGTATGGTGTTCTAACGAGGAACAATCCCGCCCGGTGTGTAATTAACTTGGCACCTGCGAATATTAACAGTAAGTCTGCAATGAATTGCATTAAACAGATAGGCAGAAGGCATCTGCAGGACCTTTGGGGTAGAGTTTTAATAAACACGGCCGTTGCAATGGTTAACAAAACATTCAGATAACAATATAATGCGGCATAATATTATTTCATATATAATAAACGATAAAAAGGAAAAATAAAACCAAATCTTTTCATTATCTACCGCCGAATAGTTTTAGCATTTCACCCCGAATACTATTAAATAATAAAATAACCATTGACTATAGTCGCATAATTATTTACATAAAATTTAATTTACTTTTACGATTTCACTGTGTTAAAAAAAAAAAAACATCAATAATTTAATAATAATTATCATAAAAATAACTAACGCACCAAATATTGTAGGTTTCCTTATCATGTGGCTATTTTTATTTCAATAGTATTTGATCAAGGTAGGTACTAATATGAAAGTGTAACAAAACGTGAGATCTTAAACGACTGGTAAACAATATTTTTTTTCGAATTTTGTGTACAACCTCTGCGGAGTATGATCATCAAAGTTAAAAGAACGGATAACAATCCTTGTGATCATCGCGATTTAGTGCTCCAAAAATATATTGTGTCAAAAATGAAAAGCTTTCTTTGATCCGTTTGAAGTTCATATTGTGTGCGTTTTATTAAAACCTTTTCGCTTTACTCCTAGCACGTAAAAGAAAAGCACAGACATGAATGCACAGATCGGCGGGTTACTCACTTCACTGAAACTGACAACATCGTTTCGCTTTCAATATTATTTCGTCCGAAAAACCGTTTGTCAGTCGCACACCGCGACCATTAATTGACGCACTATCGATATTATTCACTTTTTTGCGGATACGCAATTTATTCAGTAGGTACCTATGTCGTGCACTCGGCTGCGGCCACTGAATATATATTATCACTGCTGTAAATTGTTAGACGAGTAGCGACCGCCTTACCGCCTTTGGAGAAAACTGCGCCACGCACTCGACGTACTCTTACGTAGTACAAGGGGAAAATAATAAGAAAAGAGAAAAGAAAACTCTTAAAAGAGAGACACCATCCGCCATCTCCTCGTCGTCATCATACCTACCGTTCCTTTTATTATCATCATTTTTTTTTCTTCACTTATTTGTCGCCGGTCCGACGTCTTTTTCCCCTTTGATGTTTGAAAGTAAGTATCCACGTGCTCCAGTTTACAGCGCACATTCACGGTCTGAGAACACCACCAAAGACATTGTGTCAATGGCCCTTTTCTCGAGATACTCGGGCGGCGGCCGCATCCACTTCCGAGTCCCCGGAGACCGTGTGATGCGAGTTCCGGGCCAAGTGCGTTTCGTACGGTTGCCATACGCCGGTTGTTTTGTGGCGATTGTAACTGGATTCGTCGAACAGTTTTGCTCTACCCACACACCCACCTGTCGAGGGTATCGTTTCGATTCACCGAAATACACGGAATCACATTACACCGCGGCGCGGTACGACTGTTTCCGCCCACTGTGTAGCCGTATCAGAATTTTTTTAAAATCAACCACGTAAAATCGTCAACGCCATGTTGGTGATTCATCAATCATGCTCATTCCCGCGTTTATTTCAATAACAACTTCATTTGAATTCTGATTTTTTATTTATTTTTTTAATATACTCAAACGCTGCATGCATTGTCAAATATTGAGAATTTTTATGTCTCTTAAGGATAAGTATCCTAAGGCCAGAATAAAATAATTTCTGTTTTTTCAAACGAGAACACTCCTTTTGAACTGCAAATTATTAAGCGGGTATTTTTTTTTTTTTTTTTTTTGAAAATATTGTTGTACTCGTAGCTTCTCAGTTTTTAAATTGTATATAATAAAAATATAACAAATATCAATGGATTAATATATCAGGATAGACATCCGAAGTGGCCGTTTTACGACTAAACGCATATAAGCAGTTGTACGAATAGTTCTATAGATCTATGGCCTTCGTAGGTATCAGTTATTATCATTTTTTTATTGTGTGATATACACAGAGTATATCTTAAGCTTTAAATAAAGTATTTGTTAACTTTTCCTCACTACTGCTCTTCCAGCTGACAATATATATACTATCAAAAGTATACTTAATTTTATACTGCAATCACTGTTAAAAATTTAAAAGCGTGAGCTTTACTAATGTTCTTTCTTATGTATATCAATTTTATTATGTCATATATGGTAAGTGTCGAGATATAATAATTTTAAGTTAAAAAGAGTTTGTTAAAACGTTTGTAATAATCGGTTGTTTTGTTTTACGGTCATGATATTCAACACAATATTAGGTATGTAGAGTTGATTTGCTCATACAAACATATAAATAAAAACAATAAAACACAACGAATTTTGTACATCGTGTCACTTAAATTTTCAAAAGTAAAAAAGTTTCACAGTTAAATATGATTTGAAATAATTTAATGCGCTTGTTTACTCGTTACGCTACTGTATATTATAGCTGTCGTATTCTATATACTACGCAAAACATTTGTTTTACTATAATAATGTAACAGGAATATTTGATGTGAACCGTGTTCGGGTTAAATTACGTGTAAATGACTCATTAATTAAGGGTCACATTTTCATTAGTTTTTGACCAGTCACGACATAAACTAGTTTATTGGACAATCGCAATGGCAGGTAACTAATTTCACGAGTTCATCAAATGGAAATGAGTTGGTGACGTAAGACGTCAAATTAGCTTTGTTCTATATGTAAATAATAAACGCGGTATAAAAATATTGCGGTATACGGTTTATCGTGTATTATTAATATTTAAGGACATTTATGTCAAAGAAGAATAGCAACTGCTGGTAATACCTCTTGAAACGTTCTGATAAAATATAATAATATATTGTATCAACATTTTCAATGGATCAGAAGAAGAGGTCTCGTGTGGTCATCTGATCGGGCGAATTCAATTGTGTGCTATCGGAGAACCATAAACGCAGTCATAGTGATGGAAAATAAATATGAAATAGACACAGTTTTCAAGTGCTTATATAGTGACATCGAAAATGTAGAAATATAAATACAATAAATATAACAATAAATTTTACCTATATACACCGAATTAAATTTTTTCTATTCTTCTTTGATATGCCGTTATAAATATGAAAATAAAAAAAAAAGTCTACCTTAATCTGCTTTACGGTTTTATTTATTTTTTAATAAACAAAAATAATTACTGCTGCAAAAATAAAATCGTTTAAATGGGTACGAGGAAAGTTGCTAATAAATACAAATTAATACAAATTTGTATTACAAAAGTAATACAAATTTGTTTTTAATGTTTAAAAGATATATAGGTACATAATAGAGTACCAACCCAAGAGTAAGTATCAATCGAAATTTTGAGTTTATTTAAATTTTAGTAAATACATTAATATTTTTATTGATATTCAAAATATTATCATTTATATAATTATATTGAAAATAACTAAAATATTGTGGTGGTCGGCCGGACATTTAATTATTATAATAAAAATAAAAAATATTATTCATGTTTTCAGACATTAGTTTTAAAAAATATTAATTGAAAATGTTATTTTTATACATAAAAATAAAAATTAACTGAAGAAGCAAATAATAATAAAAAAAAAAATGTGACTTGAATAATTATTATCAAATTACTTTTTAGACCTCGTAAATTTATTAATATAATTTGGTGCTTAAAAAATAAATGAGAGGAATTCATACAACAATCGATTATTAGGAATACCTAATCGACTAATTAATTTGAAGACGATTATAATTTACAAGACTTTGCAAAACTATAAAACAATTTGCTATATAGTTGTTGTCGCTTTCGCTGGAACGTCATACTTAATAATAGATAAGCAACAACACCGAATTGCAAATAATTCGCCATTGACACAATCCTCACATTGAAAACTGCGATCGACTTCAATAATAACTATTGTTATTAATTTATTTCATACAAAATAAATTGAGTATATTTGCTGTGTTATTTTGTGTTCGAAACATACACTGTATAGTATGAACAATTAGTAATAGTTTTATTTTTCTGTGAACATGTCGATGCGTTTACTGCAGGAAAGTGCAATATTGGGTAATACTTATGGTACAATCACCTGCAACTAATACCATACATGGGTATCGTTGGCAGGCACATTGCTTCATTTAGTTTTCGTAAAATCAAATATTTATTTAGAATTGTTAAATGTTGACAATGTGTGAAAACATGAGTTATATTTTTGTCAGCCGTATAATAACACGTTGCTCATAAGTCATTATACATCGCGTTATTATGTTTGATTCTGAGCGAAGTGAACAATGTATTGATTTTAAAATAGGAAACGAGTGTTTTTTGTTTTTAAATTTGCTTAAAAAGGTGGTACTCTTATGGATTCCTAGTGGTAATCTTATATTTATTGGGACAAATTATTAAAAACAATACAGAAAAATTTTAATTTTTACACAACACTATTTTTCGTTAAAATCGATATTGTTGTTTTGTTGTAATTTAGGAACAAGTAACTGATGATACGTTCATTTTTACCAAGTATCATATCCTTAAGTCGTCTTATAATTTTCAAAATATTTAGGTTATTTTTAAATATTTATTAACTATTTTATTAGTTTTTATTTTTATTTCTGTCGAAACAATTTATATTTCTTGTTTAAAAATCTAGAAATTAATATAATACAATTTTAATTTTGAGTTTTTACTGTGGAAATTTGAAAATACCATCAATAAATAACAATAATTATTTTTAATAAATACTTATTCGAAATTCAAAAGTTACTTGTTTAAAGTCCGATAGATAGGGGCTATTACTTCCTTTTTTATTTTTTGCACAACAGAATTTTCAAAATATTTGATCTAATTTCAACTATTCATACCACGAACCAATTTACACTATGATGCGATATATTTTTGTCAAAAATAAATTCAGCCTACCGTATGGCTAACAGTAAAGTAAATAAACAAGTAATCCTCTACATTATATAAAATAAAGTTTTTTAAATATTATTCATTATTTTGTAATTGTCATGAAAAGCAAAAAAAAAAAAAAAATGTAGCAAAATAAAAATGGTAGTTCTGATAAAATTTGAATTGTATCTTTGGTGGTTAACGTGTATAATGTGGAAGGATAACTCACTTTAGGTAAATTGATTTGTATTACCATATTCTGTGTAATATAATATTTTACTAGTTTTAATATAGTTTTTGAATATTTTACTGATATCAGAGCTACTTGTATATAACACAAAAATGATATATTTCACCAGTTTTTTTGTAGTTTTCCGCGTACCTATCCCCAATCAGTTTATATTGTAATTGCTTAATTGTGGTTTAGGTGATAAACTTAAATTTGTTTAACTGTTAAGGATTTTCTTTCCCTTCCGATTATTGTCTCTGAGATTTCTCAATTGTTATTAAAGTGTTAACGAATCTTTTAGTTGTCTGTCGATCTTCTGTTCTGATAATAATTCATGTGTTTTTTTTTTTTATGCTAACTGGTAAATTTCTAACTAAAACCGTTTCAAAGTGCCTTACTGACTATGATATTTGAATTCGTTGTTTGGTTTGTATTTCATTTCTCTGCATGTTAACGCTTCCCGTCTACGTTTGAAACGTTAAATGTGAGTCTAATAATAATATAAAAAATAATAATTTATTTTATCCATCGTGTTACTATCAATATAGTGCGTGGCTTGGCATCAATTTCGTACCACGGAAGTATCAATATGCTGCATCCGTACAGCTGTTACTCGATGATATAATCACATATTATATTATATGATATGTACTTCGATTGAGTTCCCTGCAAATTATTGTCGGTCGTCATCGGAGCGAATTACAGCCGACAATTATAGCGATTTAAACGACAGTCGGCGTAATAATAATAACGATCACGACGATATTATAATATATAATATTAATATTATAATTGATATTATCTGCCTGTGGTATTTCGGATTCTGTGAGCCAGGCGTGGTGGTCGGACCGGAAGCTGGATCACGGTGTCTGTCGTGTCGCGCCGAGAGACATCGAGCACACGCCAACGGAAATACCGGAAATTCGTGTTGGTACCATCCTGGCATAACAATTCGAATGGATTGTAATAATTATTATCAAACCGATATCAGACGGCGCAATACCGAAATCAGTTGTCATCACCATGTCTTATACTCTCGCGATAATCTAAAAAATGATTAGACTGATGCCTCCGCGGATCGCAATAACATCGTATGACCATAAAACCAACATGGTCACTACCAAAGTACTGCGATATTCAGTGGACAATTATATAGGTTATATTATGTAGAACAATACATGTTTTTGTGTATTTTTCAGTTTTTTTTTTAAATTTCATATTTTCAAATACTGACGGCGGTATGTATAGGCAAAATAGGTACACCGCCGCGTTGAAAACTATAATAATGAATTATTTTATTATATGTTTATTTTAATAGTAATAATTTCGGCTTACTGCCATTTTTTTTTATTTTTATGGTACATTCTATTTGTCTACTGAATTGAACGGAGTTTCGTAAATAGTAATTATTCTAAATGAGCATCACCAAAGGAGAAAAGGTGAATATTGTCTAAAATCTAGTAGGCCGTGCAATAGTCGCTCAATCCACTTGCTCAGAAATAATTGTAAATAAGATGTGATTTTTGAATGTAATTTCACAATAAATTCGAGTAAAGTATTGGTGGTATGTATTACGTATGTAATCTTGAGTGATTTTTGTCGCTTTAATGTCCCAAATATTTAATTATTTCGTAATTCAGAAAACGTGACACTACTTTACTACAACACCAGTTGAGTTATCTGTGAAAATAACTAACTCAATCAGACGGGATTTTCTAAATTGACAGTAAATAAAGTTTTTATTTTAAACCGAGAATTACACTATATTCTACAGATGTCCAATAATCGACGTTTTGAGATTCAAATTGTAACTAGGTAGTTAAAATATGAACATTTTAGATTCTGAGCGAATCGAAGAATATATTGCTTTTACAATGATATTTTTATTTTTTTGTGACTCTCATTACGTTTTGGGGGGGCAGTAAAAATGCTTCGATTTTCTTCATCAGCATTTTTTTGGTAAGAAAGTTAATCTAAATAATGTAATCAAAAAGTCAAAAAATATATGTTCATAGTTTTTTTAATCATTTAAAGTTTAAATATGAGCAAAATTTTCGCAGAATTTGTAAATTATTTTGTAGTTAAAAATGTATATAATATTAAACATTTATAGCTATGATTTTATATCGTTGAATTCAAATTGAACACATCTATTAGTGAATCTTCTTGACACCTACTATACAGCAGAGCGGTATCCCCTTGCAGGCCCTTTTTTAATTTGAAATGTGAATTATATTTGAATTTTGATGCAAAACGAACCAAACAAAAAACCTAACCATTCATAGGTTATAATGTGTGATTTTTGTTGATAAAAATACACAAAAATTATACCAATTGATACAAGCATTGGCCTTTGTATCAACTAAACAGTCAACTCATATCGCAATAAAAAAAAAAAATTAAACGGTAATACCATTGTATTCAATATTGCGTCCAGTTATTCTAATTTAAATTACAGATTAAATATTTTATATTTAGAACGAGTAAAGGTTAATAGTAAACAGTCAAGCGATAAATTATTATGTCATTGATTTTACCGCCAAAAGTCATGGTAAAATAAACGCTTTTGAAATATATTTTCGGAAAATAGTGATTCACAAATATTTTGTATTCGCGCGGTCAACATAATATTTTTAGTCTGATAATTATCAATGACAACAAAAAATCAAAAATCACTGCATGCAACGATTTGCGTACTATGCCATACATTATTTTTATTATAATTTAATGTGGTTTTGTCGCAGTACATTCTTAATATGTATAAGACACAAGACCGACTTGCAGATAATAACAATATGCAACATATTCGAGTGGACGTGTACATAATATATATGTAGAACGGTGACGAGTGAAATATTTCTTTTGTGCTACCGTCAAAAGAAGCGAGAGCCGTTTGATCTCCGACGACATTCTTTGTTTTATGAGATGCCGCTTATCGCCGCCGTCGAGTATGCTCTTCACATATTATATTTTAAACGTATGTAATGTAACAGCAGACGACAACACACCGCACTGGCAGGAACAAAATAAATTCCTATCATTTGTGGTATATAGTCATCGACGTGTTTATAATAATATGTTTTGTGAAATCCAAACACAATATGGTTGTGCGGTAATCCATATACACATTTAAGCGTGTTTATGGTTTAGTTGCTTTTACTCTTCTTCGTCCAGTCGGGCCTCACCGAGATCGTCTGCGATATATTATCGTTATGGATGATTATTGTCTTCTCTCAGACACGTTCGATTTGGAATCGTCACAACCAATCTGCGGGTTGCATCCACGTCTTCTCAGAGTGTGAAATTTTTTCCAAGACGACATATTATCATTATTTAAGTCGTATCTAGTAAATATGCCAAACCCACGACTGTGCACGTCACCCCTGGAACAAATTTATTTATTTGTTGTCCGACCGTATTAACTCAACGGATGGAAAATAAAGACGCGAATAACGTCGCTCGAAATGGAATAGAACGACGAAAATAAATCATCTCAATCGATGCAGAAATAAAAATAGATATGAATATAATATTATATACCAGCAGGATAAAAAGGTCGTCGAGATTTTAAGAAATATGTCACTTAAAAACGGCTTATGGAAATAATTTCCGTACGTCCCACTACGTTATATAAACAAA
Source organism: Pentalonia nigronervosa (assembly GCA_014851325.1). Lineage (NCBI taxonomy): Eukaryota > Metazoa > Arthropoda > Insecta > Hemiptera > Aphididae > Pentalonia > Pentalonia nigronervosa. Next base: position 401,077 of record JACXSJ010000415.1, read on the forward strand.
TTGTGTAATTACCAGAATGCCTCGCGGTAACGGCAAAAACGATAAACACCCAAATTTAGTTTCATTAAATTCCGTTTACGATCCGTAGATCGTCGTTGGCCGCCGGTCGTACAGTCACAACGGCATTCTAATAATGATAATCTACCAACGATGAAGGTTTTCCTTTTTTCGAGAACATTTTCCTAATTGATCGCTGCCATTATTGACCCCTTAAATTATCATTTTACGTTCATTTGAGTGCTGCCGTTGCGTTTTGTATCGCTTATAAACCTAATAGAAACATAATGATCAAACTATTTTATCGTTTCGCGCGGTCGAAAAGCAATCGTGCAATGTTCTAGACGTATAATATTAGGCGTTATTCGCACAGTACCTATCAAATATATTCGTAGTACTCGTTTAATATTAATTGTATGCTATTTTTTTTTTTTTTGTTTTTACTTGAAAGTTTGAAGGACATTTTTTCATTTATTTTTACACGACAAGACTTGGACTACCAAACAAGGTCTTGCGCTGAAAGGACAAGCACTATATGGTGTACCCTTCATCGATATCGTGGTATATTATATCGTTGTTATTACTTATTCGGACGGAAAAACTACAACTAACTTTCTAACGAAATAATAATAATATATTATATTAATATGGACCTACTACACCGAAAATGCAAAAATATCACGATATATTTTATTAACTTACGAAATTGCCCGTTAAGGACCCCCTTCCACCCCCATTCTATATACTACGTTTCTACATGTCAAACTGATTAGTTCTTATCATTATATTATTATAACGTCCTGCACGAGCAAAAGTAAAAGCCCTGTCGGTCACGCCCATTATACGGCGGCGGCGCGGGGCGTTCGCTTAGATACAATCTTTCTACCATATATTTTGACAACAAAAAAAAAAAAAAAAAAACATTTTTAAACTTCTATTTACCTGAAAATATATACACGACGCATATACGATTTTTCCCCACAAAGAAACCACACACACACGCGTACACACGCAGGTTACACACTACGACTGACTTGAACCGAGGTCATCGGCGATAACGTCAAAATTATCTTTTCAACCCGAACTGATGAAAACCCCCTAAACGATGTTAAATTTATAATCATTATACATACACATCCACACAAAGAGTAATGTTACTACTTGCCCACGTGTTCCGCAAAATGTCAGTGCGGATTTTGTTTTTATTTTTATTACTATTTTTTTTTTTTTTTTTTTTTTTTAAGGAGAAGGATTTGTTCTTCCGGTTCGTGTTATTTACTTGTCAACATTATTACTTTTGTGTAAAGTTCGTTCTCCGCATACATTATTATCTGTCTTTCAGACTATCCCTGTCTGTTTTAAGACGTCAAGCGGTTCCGTTCATTGAATTTTATTGAGACCAAAAACAAATAACAATCAATTTTCGAGATTCTAAAATACAATAAAAAAGCAAACATGGTAATAATAGTAGTTTTACGTTTAAACTCAGGGTTTTTTTTTTAACAACAATTTATTATTTCGTGGCCGATGTACACGGGTTATATACGTGTAAGCAAACGACTATTGCTGAGAAAATTTGTGTATAGAAATCATCGTCCTAACCAGGAATAACTACAGTGGTAGGTAAGTGAAAATGAATTATTGAGACGTCAAATTATAATTATGATACAAACCAATTCAAACTCGCTACTGCTAATATTTTAAAAGGATATAACTTCAGAAGACGCCGCTTAAAGATTCAAATTGGGAGCAGCACAAAGTGAATCTTATAAGCTATTGAATCTTATAGGCAAAGTGGAAAAAATAATCAAAATTTTAGTTAATTATTAATTTTATTTTGCTCTGTATTTTTCCTATTACATATTATTAATTTAATACATACATACATGCATACATACACCTACATATATGCAGACAGACATACAGACATACATAATATACATAAACATATAACTTCCCTAGATTTTGAAATTTAAACTTTTATAAATGCGAAATGCCATAAAATGTGTTGTGTGTACACATATATTAAACAGCATGACTAGAAACCAGTAATAAGAAATAACCAACACAAAAATATATTTCCTATGATTTTACTTTCGAAATTTAAGTCTTATAACCGAATTTTTTTCTTAATGAACACGTCCGGACCGTTTTATGCAATTTTAAATCTAATAAGTGACTGAACCTTGCACCTATGGGCTTTATAAGAGGCGTCTACTGTATTATAGCATAATAAATTGTCAAGTGCATTGTACCACCACATTACGCACTGTACTTAGAAGTTCCTAAAAGTTTTGGAAACCTCAATATATCTATCTCTCTGTTATAAAAATCAATAAATCAAAACGACGAGATGTTATTTCAAAACAACAATCGTTACTGTCTGTATAAAGTGTAAATCAGCGAAAAAGTATGATTGTTTTAATTTTAAATTTTTATTTTCTCTGTATGTTGTGGACGTAGACGTATCGTCTGTCGGCGGTCACTTGTAATCGTTCCACAACAAACATGCATTTATATAACATTAATAAATAATAAAATAAAATCAGAACATGTTTCGTGATAGCGATTGAAGAATTCGTATAAAAACCACCGTATGCTATCCAGATCGTCGGAGGCGTCGCGCTACGGTCGTGGGCGACCGGACGTCATGCTCTATCGATGACGACGCTCGTTTTCGAATTTAATATATTACATAATTTATAGTTTTCAGAATTTTTGCAAGCTATTGTTTGTTATACTGTAACAAAATAATTGTAATTGTCGATATGCTAAAAAAAAATAACTTCTCTAGATATTTTTAACAATAGTTATATATTATACTTTGAAATACCTTTAATATTTAAAACTGAATTGCATAGAGTATTTAATAATAAAACAATTAGGTAATACAAAGAATATTTATATTTTATAAACTAATAAATACTCGGGTAAAAAATATACATTATAAGTATTTGAAATATTTTTAAATGTATTCTGAAAAATATTCAAATAAATATTTAAAACAATATTTTATATAAGTTATCTATAAGTAACGATAATTTATTACATGTACAGGATATTCACTAATTATTTAATATAACTTGTAATCTTTCTCAATAATTTTCTTTTTGTTGAATATTTTGTTCGCAAATGAAAATAAATTTATTTGTTACTAATATAATCTACTAGTTCAAAATTAAAATTCGAAAATCGATGTTCTCTGAAAAAATATGGCACTTATGAATATTAAATAAGTGTATTATTACTATTTTATTTTTATTTGTAAAAAGTGAAAAACCTAAAGTATTCTAACGATGAATAATAAAAAGGAATTGTTTTTCTTCAAAAATATCTTGTGTCGTGGATCATGATGTCTTCAAATTATGTAAGAATATATTTTCGAAAGTACGTATTATTCTACCAAGACGTTGACTGTTTAGTGATAAAAAAATCACATTGACATAAACAGGTAAACTCGATGGTTATATGTGTGTATTGAAAAATTTAACTTCGAGACGAGATGACATCCAACAAACAAATATGCCACAATACACACAATCCCGTTGTATTGCAATTGTCGAGTAGGAATCATTCAATTGTATAATATTTAATAATATAGACTACTTATGTTTTTCTTGGTAATTTTGACCGTGTAAAATGCATTCAACTTGTAAGTTTGACTTGCCAAGAAATGTATACGAAGCAAATAGATCATATTTTTGTATTTATAATTTACTGCAGCAAGTAGGTACTTTGGAATGCACGTTCAAAAATACATAATAATATTATCTGGAAACGAGTTGTATGAAAGTTACACCAGAAAGTTTAGACTTTTTCGTCTTTAGTATTACGCAGAGCAATACTATACACACGTTGGTAGGTACGTATGTGTATTTCTTGACCTGCTATGAATAACCAGTCTCAGTACTACGATCGTAATCTTGATCTGGGGAGAAATTCAACAAGATTGGGTGAGTAGCTTAACGAGTGATGCGACCATTCCGATTAAAGTACGACGAGAAGTCACCCCTTTACGACATTATAAACATTACCTATATTGATATTCCTTAGAAAGTAAAACTTATTTTATCGTTTCATCTGGTGACCAATAGAAATAACACTTAACTGATAAACTGCTGAGATATCTAGGTACTGATTACTGGTTGGTTAAACCTTAGTAGTTTCATAGGCCGGACTGCTGGCGTATAACATAGTATAGTAAATCGACGCTCGTAAATCGCAATTAGTATACCTATCTACTTTGTAGTGTCTGCCGCATTTCTATGAGCAATACTAAAATCTCAAATTTTAAGCGACTATAAATATTGGACTACTTATTTCCAGACATTTATAATTGCATATTTGTAATAAAAATAAAAAAAAAATACTGTTGATAATCAAAATTGGGGAAAAGATTCACGATATAGTACCGTATGTATTTAAAATAAAAACAATATAACTCCAATACATCATGATAATTTTTTGTACCAGTTGATAATATTTAAATGAGAAAAATAAATTGTTAATTTTTTATGCTGTTATGGGTTTGATGGAAATGTGTTGTTGTTAAGTTGTGGTTTGATATAATTAAATTGTATTTAGTTTTTCTATTACCTAGTTTGTAAATCATACACACTTTACACTAATTTGATTTTCCATAATATAATATTATCATTATGTATATTATTTCAAACTGTATTCCGATTTACACAGTGTATGTATGTCCGGTTTTCTACACACGAAGCCTAAATTTTACTTATTGTTGTTGCGGTGTCTTGAAACAATAATAATTTTTCCTCATTATTTTTAGGACAAAAAAAAACAAAGTACATTCGTCGGTGATTTATGTTAATTCCTAACTGTGTAGTGAATAATAAATCGTTATTTTATTTCACAACTGCGTAACAATAATGAATGATTAATTTGAATTATTTACCGTTCCGATTTATAATGGTAGCAATGAAGTGCTCGTTTTGCATTGTTCAGACAACCGCTTAAAACGCATTTAGTTTTTACTCTTTCCTTTATTGTTTTTTATTAAATAATTCAATATAACGCTGGATAAAAAAAATGAATATATATATATATATATATATATATATATTAAGTACGTGGACTTTATTCCGTGAGAGTTTCATTTCACCGACCCTAATATATTATAATGTCTAATCTTTTTTTTCGTTTTTAAGTATTGTATATCGTATGTTAAAAGTTTAAAACTAGCATGTAACAATATTTTATATAATTTTATTTTAGTTGTTTATAATAGCACTGACAGACAAAGATATAGATGATATTTTACTTAACTCAGACTTAAAAATTTTTTGATTTGGGTTCTGAACCTGAAGTAGATGATTCAGACGTTGATCCTGATTTTATTGGTAATGATAATGCGTCAAGTAAGGATGAAATATATTATATTATACAAAACTAATTAGATATAAAATATTACCATAAATTATACTTTTGTCATAAATGTTTGTAACAATATTATAAATATGTTACATGACACCTTTGTATATTATATATAAATTCTACATTATGTACAATCAACTGCTGACCGATACAATAATATTAATTCACACGCATAATTTTAAGGCCTATTGCCAACACACAACATGTATAATATAGTTAGTTCGACAGACACCACCGACAGGAACGAACTCACCGATACCTACACATAACAGCAATCTTAAAGAACAGTAAAGTACTTTTTAATATATAATAATTATTCTAGATATAAAAACCAAACCTGTCTTTTTTTTATAAACGCCTCATTCACAAGTGCTCTAACCTTCAGCTACGGAAAACGTATCCATAAGGAATAGAAATCCTTTTCTGGACAACTAATATCGTAACAAGGTTTCCCGACCAGGTTGCATATTTATGAAGCAGACGTTGCATTTCTTATCAAAAAATGAAAGAACCGAAAAGAAGAACTCATGCTCAATCACATTCACTTAAGATACAAACTAAATGTATTACGTGTGACAAGTATTTATGTAAAAATTGTTTTTTAGTTCACATGGTATTACTTATTTGATTAAATGTATTTACTTTAATTGTTTTTATTTTAAAATGTTTAAAATGCTATTAAGCTTTTTGTTATTATTATAAGTTATTTCATAACTATTTTATGTAATTATATTTCTTATTATTTTTATATGCAAGAGTTCCTAAGAGGTGCAAATTTTATTTTTTTTTACTTTAAAATTTTTAAAATATCATTAAGTATTTTATTATTATTATAAACAGAGTTGTATTAGTTTTATATATAAGAGTTTCTAAGAGGTGCGAATTTGAATTATTTTTATTTTAAAATGTAATTATGATTTTTTTTTTTTGTTAATATTAAAACAGAGCTATATTAATTATTATTATTATTATTATTATTATTTTGTTCTTATTTTATTAAACTGCTGATTTATTAAGTATTTTTGTTGATATTATTGTTAATTATTAAAATATTGAGCTTTCAAATTGGATCTCAAAAATAAGGTATTAGTGAAAATTTGTAAAAAATCATTCTACAGTGCCACGAGTTCAAATTTTGAGTCTCATCACTAAACAATGAAATAATTCAAATAATATTATAATTATTAATTACATAAGAACTGTGCAAAGTTTAAAGATTTCATTTGAAATTAAGTACTTCGGCAATTTGTTCAAATTCACCAAAAAATATCACGGTATTCTAAGGAAGTCTTCTGAGACTCAAATTTAAATCTCATGGCAGTCAAGTTGCTAGAAACTTTATTTTATATATTACTATCAAGCCTATCGAAAGTGTAAAATTAAATTTACCACATTATGCAAATAAACGTTGTTTTTACGGATATAATTTAAACACGTATAGCATAGCAGAAAATGTCTAATAATTTCAACTAAAAAAAAAAAATAATTTTAAAGAAAAATTGGAAATAATATACTATATTTCAAATTTTACAATGTTTACAGTAAATAATATTTCATTACACAAACTTACATATTATAGTTCTTATTATTACGAAGTTAATATTGTTGGCTTTGACGACAAAATTGGTGTGGTGCACATGAGTTTAAATCAGTGGCCAAAACATGACATTTGAGAGACATTTTTGTGGCGACTAGCATACATGGTTTAGCACTTAATATACCCTTCAAAACTCGATTTTTCACATGTCCCATTGGAACTCATTGAAAAGAATTATGTCTGTAAACAGCTTTAGAGTATCATTTTCATCATGTCGTTCGTGAGTAAACATAATCAACTTCACCGTTTACCCTTGGTCTCCCTCAAAAGAAAGCGGTTCCTGCTTCCGATGTAATTTATTTCAAATTTTCTTTTTACTTAAAACTAATTTATTTATTTATTTTTTTTTTTTTTGTTATTGTTGTTCGCATATTATTATATAATTAAATAAAATTAAAAAATAGATAAAAATTTTCTATTTTACGGTTTTATTAATCTCGAAACATAATAAAATATTTTTTTTATCACACTACTTCATATTTTTGGAATGGAAAACAAACTATCCATTAGTTACCCCTTTCATTTGTTTTCATTCATTAAACAAATTTTCAAATATATTTATATAATATATTATGTATACAAATCACGTAAAACTTTCAACAATTAAATTATACTCTTTTTACTTGATAATTTATTTTCAGCTGTATATTTCTATATTCTATATATATATATATATATATATATATATAATATTGTATTATACTGATTGTCTTCAATATTACAATATTTATGTAAAATATATATTAAACGTAATTTTAGAGAATCCATTTTTGTTCATAAAATACCTCTAAATCATAATTATATAGATAATACAAAATATTTTTATTCTTTATAATATATAAATTATAAATATTAATTTTTACTAAACTAATCTCTGTTGTATAAATAGTATGGTTGAGTAAATTGTATACTAACGTGCTAACTCTGCGTTTAGTATATACAACATTATAACATAGTACCATATTTTTATTCATATCATATTATTATAGTAATGTTTCATCTATTTACGTTCATTTAAAACCTAAATGAATGGCTTTTTTCACCATCAACATATTGTTTCTTCGCCAACGATTTGCGTCTATAAAAGTTATCCACATGTACTGGAACTCAACTATTAAAAACATACAATTGTTAACTAGGTTGTGTTTTAAAAGAAATATTTATACCATAAGGATTGGACTGACTCGTATATAAAGACGAAACAGACATACGCACATAATATCGTATACTTATTTGACGTTAGACAGTGCAAAGTTATAAGCTGCAAAGATGCTAGCGGATACGCAGAGTATTTGACAATATACAGAGGATGCTGAAACCCTTTATATTCACGTCCTTCACACACCACATACGCTTTTCCTGAGCGTTCACCTTTCCCGACCAACCCTTTTCGACATAGAAGACAAACGTGACAACTCGGCCGCGGTCGTGTAACAAAATTTTCTAACGGCGGCGACGAACTGAACTCGATTTTGTTTTCGATAATTTCCCAAAAGGCGTTCACCGTCAAATTTCTCTACCACACTTCAATCTCCATCTCCGCCAAGTCGTACAACGATTCCATCGAGGTGGTCTCACGCTACGCCCACGTCACCGGGTGCACCCTCTTTTCATCCCACCCTATTTACCAGCAACTTCATCCCCCACACCTATTAATCTACCCTATATTTATCTTGTGCGATCTTCTCTTCTATCGCTCTTCCGTCTCCTCGTCATTCGAATTCTCTGCTCAAACGGCACCTCCAACACTGACGCACACACCGTCCGATTTGTTAGGATGTTTATACGTGAGTGTTTATGTTGCATTTAATAAATTATGCAATACACGTGACATACTTCTGTGTGTGCATTCGATATATTTATACACGCACACACGATATATTTGAATACGAACGGGCTCGTAGGTACGCGCACGCGAGTGAGCTACTTCGTTTGAACGTCCGTCCTGGATCCAAAATTAACATGCATATTGGAAGCGGTGACCTGCAATGGCCGTTGTTGATGCATTCGAGCTGTGATCCTTTGACGGTTCATGGCGGCTGCCACCCCACAATAATAATTCTCGGCCTGGTCGTGCTGCAAATGGGCTTATTGCTTATTTTAAAATCAAATTTTTGATTTCGAACGAAACATGAAAACTGTTGCGGACCTTCACCTATTACAGCGATTCGAATGTATTTTCAATTTTTTTTTTTTTCATCACCTGTAGTTGGTATAATGGTACAATAATACCAGGCTAGTATACGCTGCTTTTTTGGGTGAAAGTAGTATTTCAAAAGCGTTTTGATTTATGACAGGTGTTTCGCAGACTTGAAATTTGTTGCGAATAAGTCACTTTCGAAAAATATACGTGTATAACAATACCGAACTAGGTAATGTTTTATTATTCTATAAATACAATAGCGTAATTGTTTTTGTGTTACAATAAGAACAAATTTTTTTTGTATAAATAATTATATAGTGTTCTTGTTTTTAAATAATATATATTTATTTAATACTGTGTGATTTTTAAAGACGCCATAAGTGCATAATGCAGTAACTTATATTTAAATATCTACTCGTAAATGCGTTCAATTCCTCAGATGATAGATGACTAAACAGAGCTTAATGAATTTTTACATTGTATTGAATTCCATTAATATTGAACAAAATATTTTTAATTAAAATTTAAAAATTATCGGCCGAACTTTTCAGAAATCTGAAGGTTATAATAATAATATCCTATTGCCGTAGTTTGCCACCAAATTAGCGTTATTGGAGTACAATGATTGCCAGGTGAACGTCTCGAGGCGCTGTTGAGGAGATATAACGTACAATAATATTGTATAATGCGTAAATTTACATGTAGTTTGCGCAATCCCATTTTCTGGGTATATAAATAAGAAAATTTATTTGCAAACTATCGAAATCAAAATAACTCGAAAGTTTACCGCAAGTGATCGTAGACAAAATTATGTGGATCAAAGGGCACACGATTATACCGCACCTGGAATATTTCATAACATATAATAACATATCATTGAGCACATTGGCAGTGCTCTCATCCTTCAATAACAGGGCGAATGAGCCATTGAAATATTTGTATTTGTGATCTTGGTTAGATGAAATTTTGTTTCGTGTCCGTTTTACTAGTTTGTGTTTTAGAAATTCATTTTTATCTGCATCATTTGTACAAATATTATTACTCTCTATACCAAAAATTCAATCGAATACACAGAATGTGTGGCGTCGGAAATCCGAGTGTACTTTATTTTAATTATTGTACACGTTTTAGTGTATACAAATATATACAAGTGGGTTGGTTAACCTCAACTTAATCAGGATTTAATCGATTCAAATAATTAATGGAAAATGGACCGTAGGAGATTTTATGAATACTCGATGGGCTCAGAACGCAGAATCATTCTGATTAACTTATATTTGGTCATTAATATAATTTGCATATATTATTGTGATTATATTTTATATAAATATTCAAATGTTGGAAAACCACGGATAAACCGTTTATTTAATTTATCTAATATTGTGTGCCAAGCCCATGAAATTTCAAACGAAGAAATTATGAATATTTACGTGTTTTTTTTTGTCATGTGCACTGAGTTACAATAATTTTGTTTGAAACATAATTACTATTTTTCATTTTATCCGAATGCGTTTTTGTAACTTAAATTATTTATCATTATAATTTTAAACTGCATTCACTTCATGTCTGGCATTCCAAAGAAAATAAATTAATATTGCAGTTAACACTTTTTTTGTTTTTATTTATAATTATTCTTTAAAGTAAGCAATTTAATTTAAAACCAAGTGCTTTTTATAACATTTACATAACATCAAACTATTTTATTAATTTACTCAGCTTATGAAAAACCATTTATGTCAGTATGTATGTTAATAATAATAATAAAAAAAGAGTTAATATAATATTATATTATCATCACCACGAGTTACGTACAAGTTCTATTTAAATTAACGCTGTCGGTTAGAAAATCAAATATATCATATAATCCGTACGACAATCGATTATTTGACAGTGTTTTTTTTTCTTTTTAACCTTGTCGTGTGCACCAAAAGTAGTTAGACGGTTGTGGTAATCGAGTTCACAATGCCCGTCCACACCTTATCATTCTATCATAACTTCTCCATCCCGTCTTCTATATCTTATATATTTTGTATTCGACCACTGGAACAAAATAGGAATTGTTGTAGTCCATTACTAGTCGTGGCCCAAGCTCTTGATAAAGTTTGGCATAATAGTCTACTCGTGAAACTACAAGAACCACTACCTCGTGCATAATAATGATGATTAAGACAAGAGTCGTATGTCCGATTTTTTTTTTAACAGGTTAGGTTAGGTTGAGTTAGGTTTAGTTGATATCGTTTTATAAGACCAACGGGTTAATTTGGGTAGTCTTCATTTGGCAAAATATTACGAGTCAATATCATAATTAAAACACTTTTTTTTTTGATACATTAATTTTTGTGTCTTTAGCGCAAGATTTTAGTAAGGTTTTTTTAGTGCACTTTTGTAACAAATCCAATATTATTGAAACTTACAATAAATATTTCGTGACCTAAATATTGAATGGACAAATATAATACTTAAGTCCGAACTTTTGTCTAAAACTTTAAAAATGTCAGTCAATTAATTTGAATTTTCATTGAATTAACAATCTGTAATATGTTTGCCAAAATATATTATAACTGCCATTTATAACAAGTTTCATTTAAATTTAAGTGAGGCATTATTATTATTAAAACACTTTTAAGACATAATAATAGTCAATTATGTAATCTACAGAGTATTCTAAAAATAAATAGTTTGTAACACTGAAAATCAAAAAAACTATAACAAATTATTTGGTATAAAATAATTGAATATATTAAAACCGGGCTCCGTAAAATGTTTGTTTGTGACACACGACTTTTGGCATCTTAGTCATCGAATTTCATACGGATTCAGTGCACAGTTCTAAACATTTATAACTGAACTAATGACAGTTTGGAGCAATGATAAAGAAGTGATACTAAATGGAAGATGTCTATCTGTCTGAGCACCACTAAAGACTAAGTTTACAAATATTTTCAAGATAGTAATAAATAACTTTTACTAATATTTCTGTTAATAGCTCTCTGGTGAACATATCATTCAGAAGTTGGTAAAAATTGAACATAAATTGATTTTATTAATCCAAACTAGAGTAAACCGATATTTTTTTATTTTGCTAGGTCAATTTTATGAACATATTTTGATGCCGGTAAGTAAATGTGTTTGTCATTCTTGTAACTGTGTACGTAAACTGTAGTAATTATTAGTAAAATCATTAATAGTGATATACAAAAATCATGTTAATATAAATAAATAATAGACTTTATCGGTTTGAGTATTTACCGCGATTATTAATAATTATAAAAAAAAAACATAAGTAAACAAATTTAGAAAGAAATAACTTCAAAAATGGGCGAGGAAAATGTGCTTACCAGACGTGTTTGGCACGCTGTTAGATAGCACTGGAGTATGGGCAACGACGATGAAAAAGGGCCATCAAAGCCTGAAAGAGACTGTTACCTTATTTATAGTAGCACATCGGTGTTGACGTTCTAAATGTTTCTCAATATAATTTGATATAAATAAATGGAATCGAAAACACCATGTAAACTACTACTTCACACACACACAGTGTCAAAAGTCCTCCCTCCCAAATCAGTGTTTTCCAAAAGTTTTAAAACTTGTATAACGCAATTATTATTATTGACACTTGAAAATAGGCTTGGTTAGTATATAATTAACTGATGAATATAAAAAAAATGTTTTAAGTTAAAGAAATGAAAAGTAATTATTTTTAATGATTCCTTAACAATTGTTTTAACAATAAAATTCAAAAGACTGTCTTATATTTATTACAATTTCGGATAACATTTATAATATAAAGGGCAAACATAAATTAATTTAATTGTCCGGCAAAAAATAAATGGACTTTTAATAAAGCCCTCTGTTATTTTTATTTTAGTGTATATTTATATACTACTGTGTTCAATACAATTATTAAAATATTATTTTCTATATAATAATTATACGTAAATATTTATATTTTATTTTTGGAAACAATAGGTGCCTTATATTATAACAATATACGGATCGAATATATGATGTAATTTCTTATTTTGACCAAAAATATTTTTTGTCCGTTTTTAAATACATACTAATTCTTGGTAACCTACGCATTTTAAGAACATCGGTGATAACCTACGGTTAAGAACTTTTTCACTGTCTAAACGGATGATGTCGTATGGGCTCCCGATAGACGTTAACGAGTCTGGGCGTGTGACTTTTCCGTCAGTTAAGTGGCCGTATTGCGTCCACCTAAAATGTAATGCTGAGTTCACGGCTACTCATTCTCCATTTCATGGAAATTTTGAACCAGATACAGGGTGACAAGTATACATATAAAACTCTACAACAAGAATATTAGGAAAAAAAACTAAAGATCAGCAAAACATTTATAATATTATTATAGACAATTTATTGAAAAAATTAAACGACGAATAATTACCAGAGCGGAGTATGTAAAAAAAAGTTTCCTTCGAGTTCAAACCACAAGCTTTTTTAGTTTTCATTCAGTTCAATTTATTTATATTTATTTTATTTATATTTTTTAAAGTCATCATAATTTTTTTAGATTTATTTAGTTTATTTATTTCAAATGTCAACAACATTTTTAACTATGTCTACAGAGAATTTCCTCAGACTGTAGCCAGTCCTCGGCATATAAATGAAAAGTAAATTTTGTTGATTGGGAACCGATACGGTCACCTTCAAGTGAAAAGTGGGAGCCGATGCAGAGACATCGGCCGAAACTAAGACAAGTGATTTACATACCATTAACGATATATGAACAATCGAAATTATTGAATTATTAACGTACATAGGTTTAATGTTATAGAAATCGTTCGCATGCGGCGGCGTTTGAGGGTATTATTGTCATTGTTGTTCTACTTAAAATGTATGCTCGTGGTGCAATACACGGAATCAAATAATGCTTTTTGAGTCGATACTAAATGTTATCATGAGTTGTAGTATTGAAACACATCTGCGTCGAAATTTGCTGATCCAGTTTTGTATAACTCTATTATTAATAATAATATAATAGTTTTCAACAAACTTTCCGTTGTTTGTCTATATATATACATTGATATTTGATCAATTTTCTATATATCTGAATATAACGTTTCAGTATTCACGTCAAAACTTGAAACTATTTTGATGTATATACATATAATAACATTAAACAATCATGATAATTGTTTTTCATTTATATATTCGACATTTAATGACTAGCCCATTCGCTCCAATAATTATAATAATAACAATAATAGTTTATAATTATTTATAACTCATATGAATGATCTAAAAGGATTTCTAAAAAATTGCGTTTTATTAATTAGACTTTTAAAACTTGGTATGACGCAATACAATTTTATGAGCGATATAATTGTTTTTTCGCTAAACGCATTGAATATAATTTGAATATTTCTATAAACTTGTTCAGTTTGTTTTTTGTTGAACGGCCTAGCACACCGTTGCAAATATGTGTGCAAATATGAGGCTTTTATTACAAATTTTTTTTTGTTCACATTTATTCCACCGCGAATTTGTCGTATTGTAATTATTTGAAATTAACTTGAACCACATACTGTAACAATACATGTTTGGCCGTGTGGAAAATCCAAATTTATGACAGCTGTCTGTCTCGGCGCACGGCGGTGTTGTACATTATTTACAAATCAAAATTTAATTTGTTTTTAATCAATCATATAATACTATAGTGCAAATCGAACGTCGAAACCGCTTCGTCGTTCGTTGATATACAAAATAATATAGTAGTTACGCATTGTTAAATTTAAATATTGATTAACATATTATTATTGTATTATCACGCGTATCTTATTATGGCAGAAATATGATATTATACAATACAGACTGTAATACACAAATCATAATATTATACAATATTAATATATTGCTCGAATTATTATTGCAGTAGTACGACTATAGTGTGTAATTGTAAATGATTAATCATCGACATTATTAAAATATAATTTGATTATAGAAGTATGGAAATTATTTAATTATGCACGCTCGAAAATAACGAATATACCTACTACTCGTAATATAACATTGTGCTCGCGAACAATCGCACAATGACACGTCTCTTATACGAAATTCGGACAGTTATAAAATTATTCTAAGCACATATTTTATTTTTCTAAATATTTATACTATTGTGAGCAGCGGTGGTCTTACAGTATTCTTATTTTTCTCTTTCTTCCGAGAAACACACTTTTGGAAGGGGAAGTACTCCAAAAGTTTTTTAAAGCCACTATATCTATTAGTTATGGATACAGAATGATGGTATTTTAGTCTTTCAGAACTAGGAGTATAAAAAAAAGAATTATAGCAATTTTCGAATAAATATCATACAAATCGGTGAAATGTTTTTTATTTGCAATAATTAAAAAAAAAACAATTTTATAAAACACTGATAACACAACTAATGTAAAAAAAACAATAAATTGAATAAGGGAGAATAAAATATTATCACAAATTCGTTACCTATACGATTGATTAATTTTATAATCGATAACTTTATAATTATAATATTATTATCAAAATAAAATGAATGTCAGACCGTCTACAGTGAAACGGTGTTGCTCTATGTAGCATACTATATAATGTATGCCTACAACATCTAATAAACGATATACTATTCAATTATATTATATTTTATTAATATTATTATGCTTGTTCCATTATTTAAACTATGACAAAATGTCAAAATTTAAGCTGTGTAATATCGTACACATTAAAGGCCAATTGAATATTTATTTTCTTGGATGATAGGATGTACAAGGTTAAAATTAAAAAAAAATGGATTTGAAATTCAAACATGTCCAGAGCACACGTTGATAATTAAAGCGTTTTTGAAAATTAAAAAAATATATCTTCATAAAAAATTAACAGCTTTATCGATACCTAAGTTCGGTGTTTATTTTAATGGTAAAAGTGTCGGATTTTTATCAACATAAATACATATAAAAATAAGTAAAATTATGGTTACAAAGTGAGAATTTGTTGAATTTACTAAATATGTTTATTATAATATTTGTTAGAAAGAATAAATTTACCTTTAGTTTATGCGTTTATATTGAAAATCTCTTTTTAATTATGCACGAGGCTATGAGGCTATATATATATATAGTAATATAGCTATACCTAATATCAGTATATCGTATGTTTCAGTGATTAATTATTATTATTATTATTATTTTTTGGTGGAATGCATTATAAAAATGCAGAAATGGCTTTCATATTCGTAGGTATTCAAATAAAAAACATTTCATTATACAATAATACTACTTACACGTTTGCTAATTTATTCATTTCACGTACTCTTTTATGAAAAATTGTATAATTGAAAACTAAAATTAAACACCATTGAATTACAATATTTAAAACATCCATATACTATATTGTTGTTTTTCAAATAAATACTATACGGCATTTTTTTTTTTTTTTTTTTTAATTAATAGAATGTCCAGAATGTAATTGCAATTCATTGTACGAGCACTGAAGTTAAAAAAAAAAAAAAAAAACATTGAAAGAACAATTAATTTGGAATGAAAGTTTGTACTTAGGTTGGAAAAAAATAATAATAATTGTAATTTTAATTATTTTATAAAGTATTTAATCAAGTTGAAAACAATACTTATTACATCAATTATATTTAATTATTGGTTGAAAAAAAAAATAATAACACCTTTTTTTCTTCAGTTATTTTATACATAATATGTATATTTTTTATTTATTTTATACCGTAAAAGCTTAAAACATTATTTGTTGAAATTAATTATATTTTTTTTCTTGTACACAATTAGTTTGAAAAAGTGTTTCTTTTTATTTTATTTTTGACCAGTTTGCAAACTAATTAAATACCCGTAGCTTTGCAATAGGACGTTGTGAATTATCAGAGAAATATAACCCGTACTCTGAAATTGAATATAAGTAGATATATATCAATAATTTTATAAATTACTTTTTTTTATACAAAATTTAATTTTAATAGATATTTTTGTGACAATTTACTAACATAATAATATGAACTTCAATTTTCCAAATGTGTTTTAAGTGGCTTCATTTTTAAAATTTTAATTTTCTATAAATAGACAATAATGTTATTAAATCTCAATCCACTCACATTAGAAAATCAATAGATAATTAAAGTCAAGAGTTAATAGATATTAAGTTTGTTTTTTACATAAAAAAGATGAGATATATAAATAAATAGATAATAAATTCCATGAACATTTAAATATAATATGTAAAATATGTGTTAAACTGCTCTAAAAACAATTTTAAGTGTAATAACTAACTATCCACCTCAAAAAAAAAAAAAAAAAAGAAAAATTTGTTTTATCTATAATTTACTTAATATATGTTTTTCTTTTGGAACCATCCAAGAAAGACATTTCTTAAAACTTTGGTCATAAGTTTTGTATCACCACTCATTTGCCCGTGAAATGCTCTCTCTTTAATAGTTTTAGCTATTTAAGAAAAATAAACAAAAAAGGAAAATGTATTATTTCAAAGACATATAAGCTACAGAACGATAAAGATATCCAAAAAAGTTTCGAAACAAAGTATATAATTTAACATCAAATAATTTTTTAACTATAATGATACCGTTTTGCAGATATAATAATAAATATAAACAATTTCCTCGAATTACGGCAAACCCAACCTATTTGAGGTTATGTGAGTACCAAAAGCGATAATTACAGCCTTTAAAAATTATTATAGTCGTAGGGTATTTAAATAATTTCTGATGCAAACGTTAAAAAAAGTAAACTTAAATAAAAGTAATAATTATTTATGTACACAACAAGGTGAAATTAAATTAAATTAAAAACTATTGTTTTTTTTTCTTTCTTTGTATAACATAATGTGATATATTGGCGGCATCATTATTAACCATAACATTTAAATATACATACTTTGATAAATAATTTTTTTTAATTAATTTTGTTTTTGAAAATATTTTTCAATCGTATTCCATTGTGATAATATTATAATATATCTTATAGATAGTTTGTAAGGAAAAATATTTTAAATATGCATTGTTAGGTTTTATGAATTATAGAATACACTAATAAATTATAAATGACAATACATTTCAAAAAAAAAAAAAAAAAATAACGCAGTCCATCCCATTTATACGAGTATTAATAATATTTCAACAGTATATACAAACAGCATCTGTTTACTTAGAATGATATTCGACACTAAATTTTCACAGACATCTCATCTCAAAAAACTAAACATATGCTGCAATACCAAAATTAAAATCATTAAAATCCTCTCTCAACATATATAGAAAGCCCATAAAAAAGTCCATAATTAATTTATAAAGCACTAAAACTATGAAAAATAGATTACGGCTCCACTATTTACAATTCCTCCAAACTAAACACTAAATAAATCCTCAACCCAACTCACAACTAATCAATCAGACTAGCTTAGGTGCTTTTCGGAACAGCTCTATTGATAGCATTCTATGCATTTCAGTAGAACCCCCCTACAAATTAAAAGAAATTAAGATATATTAAAATTTGTAACTAAAAAACTTAATTTCCCTAACCAAACGACATACAAATTATTTAAGTCACCATCCCAAATTAGTAACCTCAAAAAACCAGCTACAATCATGGAATCATATATACGCTTATGCAAGGAATCCAACTACCAACTAAACATCGAATCATTATCTCCTTTTATAGTAACACATTCTATTTACATTCTATTCAAGTTCACACACAAAAATTATTTTATAAATGACACAAAGTGTTTACGGGAAAATTATGTGTATAGTCTATATAATTTTATGCTAGTTATTTTTTATCAAGACTTTAATTTTTTATACAAAAAAAAAAATAACAATAACAATAATAATAATAATAATAATATTAAAATAAAACACGAGTAAGCCACAATAATAATGTCAACTACAAACAGTTGTAAATATCTATATAATATACACATGGTCGTATTTTAAACTGTAATTCAAATTATTTTCGGTTAATTATATTTTTTTTCAGCGACATACATATTCATATCCAGATTTACCATCTGGATTTTTTTCGATATGATTTTCCTTCAAAATTCTAGACGTTGAAAAGTATTTAATGACATTGCTATCGACATTATATTGTACTTGCTCGTATCATTGCGGCGAGTAGCTCACCGGCAATTAGACATTTATAGGTAATAATATAGACCACGCTAACCCAGGTGAAGATCCAAAATATATTTACAGGGGAGGGAGCGAAAGCATTTTGGATAAAATTTCAGCCTAAGTCTGTTAAAACGAGTTTAAATACTATGTAAACTAATAGGTAAATATTATTATTCAAATTCCAATTTGGCAGTATGATTGGATAAATAAAATAAAAGATGAATGATGTTTAGGTTAAATTAATTTTACATGCGTATAAGACAACTTTAATGAGTGAAAAAAACCGTCGCCCGTACAATAATTTTCAATATTATCTCAATAAACTGCGTCGCATATTAATGTACATTATACGTGACCGCGATGCGCATTATATAACTTGTCACAGTACGCAAAACACATCGAAGGGCACACGTGGTGAGCTTAACGCATCGAACTGTTTGCGATCGGTCAAGACAGGTGGTGCGCGGATTTAATGAATTTACATATTGTAGTAGGTGTGCACACGCGAGTTGTATAAAGCATATAGTGCCTGACCGGTTGTTAAAAGCCTCTTTATTAATGTGGGTGCGCATAAAATCCCAAAGCAGTTGCGGCGTGTCACAGAGCGCACATAAAAAGCTACATTTTACTGTGTTCGGTCTGCGCTTGTCTCGAATTGGGCGGGCATGAGCAGAGAAACTTTTCGGGGCCCGAATAAATCAGAAAACAAGAGAGAGAGAGAGAGAGAGAGAGAGAGAAAGAGAGAGAGACAGACAGACAGACAGAACGAAAGTGTGTGTTGTAAGTCCAATACAGCGTTATAGGGCCGCAACGACTCTGTGCGGTATGGTTAGGAGACTTTTTAACATATTATCACGAGTTCCAAATGGAAATGCGTTTATATGGTAATTGTATAAAGTTGGTTCACAATACATAGTTTCGTTAAGTGAAGATGTACTTTGATTGGTCTAACCATGTGCTAAGTTGTGATTTATACCAGCAATTTTATAGTTTTTTTTCTACAAATACCATGATGTCGCCTTTATATACCGCAACATTAAATTGATCCAACGTTTGAACGTGTGGTTACTGATTTTAATAGTGATAGTTAATCATTTCATAAATTAATGATAAATAATAATGCTAAGATTACTAATCAAGTTTTAAATTAGTGAGGAAAGAACCCATTCGTGGTATATATTGGTATCATGTTTTTAAAATCAACAGCGGGGTAAATATATGACACGGTATAATGTGAACCAACTTTAACAGTCTTCACGAGAGGTACCTAACCGTGACTACAACTTTGGTTGTGGTTGTATAATGATACCGTTGTGTGTACTGCTATATTGCGATAGTGCGGTATTTCAAATAAGCCGATTGCCGATAGTCTTTATTATTATTATTATTATTTACTTATAATTAACAGTTTGAAAAATATTCACAAAATATTTCGTTAAAACAAAAATGAATCATTATATTAAATTATTTTTGAAAACCCCATTATATGGATTTCATCGATGTGTAATCGCGCACGATTGCCTGCTGACGAAATCTTCAGTCAGTCAATATCGCGGTCCGTGACAACGTTAATTTTTGTACTTTTTATGTAATTTTGACGCTAAGTTTGATAATTGATGTCTACTATTCGTAATACATTTTATGAATGCATTTTAAAAACTGATTTTATTAACTTTTACACAACCATAGTACATATGCCATGCTAATATCTATATAAAAATACCAATAGCTGACTATATTATGTATAATAGCGTATACTTTGGGAAATACACTGGCTATGTGAATAATAATAGTAAGATGAGATGTAGATAATAGTTTGTGATTAATGTCTGTAATAAAAATTTAGGCGTGTGTATCGTTATGATTATACATTTTAATAGATGTATATTCAGGAGTTATCAAAAAATATCTAAAATAATTTATCAATTATTTTTGGTAGAAAATTTTGGTCATGGTAGATAAAGGGCAGGGATCACTTAAGTGGAAAACGGAAACCCCCGGCCCCCTTCTCACGGGGTCATACCTTTATCTTATAATTATTGTAACGAATGAACAAAAATGTATATACCATGCATAGTGCATCTACAATTTGTCAGAATATTCCAGTACGTTAAGCAAGATAGAATGTAAAAATTAAAAACATATCACTGAAATTTAATTTCACCTCGACTATTATAAATTAAGTTCTAAGGGTTTATTTGGGTAAATTAGTTTATATAATTTTTGTGAGGTTTTTTTTTAAATATAGCTAATTATTTAAACCATTACTGTTGGAGATCTATAAAATCTAGAGCTTGCAGAATTTATAATGACATAGTATAATATGATAAAAAACGATTGCAATTTTGAAACATAATTGAAAAGTGTAAAGGTAAACAAAAATAACTAAACATCATCATAAAACAAAACATATTGATTAACAAAATATATTATATATCATTAAACAAAACAAAACAAAACAAAACGTAATTTAGAGAATACTATTAAAACAAATAATAACGCGAAACGTAATATATATAATATCATTAAACTAATAATAACGCAAAACGAAATAATTTAAAATTCATTTACTTAAAATATATATTATTGATTTTGAAGAAAATATAATATTTATTCCGCGTGGTTTTTTTTTTTTTTATCTTAGCAATCAATCCAAGAATTTATTATATTCTGTATCCAGTTCCATTATCCACATTGGATATCATATTTTCAACAATAAACGATAAACGCAAATTGTGTACAACGTTTTACTTCTAATAACGATAAACTTAAAATTGTATGACATTTAAATTGCAAATGACGTAAATCGAAATGTTTTTTTTTTTCAAATCGAACGCAAGCTCTGATACAAACATTAAATAAACTATTTTAAAAAAATGTAAGCGATTTGAAAAATAACATAACTTATTAGTAGCTAAATAAAATAACTGCAGAAGTCGTATTGTTATACATAAACAAATGCTTAATATGCGGTGGACTAGGTTTTGATATGAAAAATACTGTAAAAAAAATATATAAAATCGATTTTGAATTGGATATAGGATACATATTTTTCAATTAAATTACACTGGTAAATATTAAAGAAATCAAACACTCAAAACGGCTTTGACGTAATATAGTTGCAAGAAATATCGAAAAATAGGTGTCTGCACCATGAGAGTCGTTCATTGTATCAAAGCCAGAAGCACAAACACTTATTCATATAATGTAGGACTTAAAGATTCATCGAAAGCGATGAATTGCAAATTGAAAATGATTAAATCCAAATGGATATGTTTATCAACCACTTATATAACATTATTGATCTTAATTTATACACTGAAGCCCGTGCACTGCAGCAAATTGTAAAACGTGATGGTATTTATAATAGTAATAATATGTCGTAGAATCTCTGTTACTTAAAACTTTACAAGAAGAACGGAGTTGGTCAATGAAAATATTCCTTTCAAGTGGTATGCAAAAAGAATTTCGTTTGAGGTGTATAAGGCACAATTCTAACATTCTATGTTAGTCTCATTTTTTCTACCGTGTTTATTTAAGACAATATAAAAAATGTCTGTGTCGTTGTAGATATTTTAAGTGAGGATACGTTTTCCTAAAAGAAAATGTGCAAAAAAAATTAATATTTTTGAAAACAATGAGTTTTTGCATGTTAAACAGATAATATTGCACGGTGCAATACAGATATAATAGTAATTCGGTATTCGGTAATTCGGTATTTACCAACGACGTGAGTATTATTTTCCGAACAAACTATAGCGTCTCGAGCTACCTGCCTAATTGAATTCATAAAGTATCAATCGAATCGATTATTTTTCATCGTGTCGGTTTAACAACCAACCGTCGTAATCAAAAGTCAATCGTTTACGAAAACGACAATGCCCGGAGCGTTTCGTACTGATTAAGGACGCCGAATGATATTGTGCTGCAGGTACTCGATCTCAAGGCCCGATGACCGCGGAGCAATATAATATAGAAGCATCTCCTCGCACGTAATACGCGTGTAATAAATATATATGTGTGTGTGTGTGTGTGTGTGTCGCTCGTGCAGAAATTGCAGGGAAACTAAACGATCCGATTTGCTCGACTTCAATTTCAAGTGACTCAGACGAATGTGGTTTTACGAGTTTTCCCGGAGTCTTAGGGATTTTATTATTTTTTCTTTTTTTTTTTCGGTAACGTCGGGGTTTTTTGACGCACAATAAATCGATAGCGCGCGTTCCGCCGACCGACGGAAATCCTCACCGCCGCTATGTCTACATACACATATCCGTACAATATAATAATGATACGTATATTACATAATAATAATATACTTCCGGCTGCGGCGCCTGTACCACAGCAGTCGAAATTAATATCTACGGCGTTCCCTCCCCCGGAAAAGTCAATCGAGCGTTTTGCACGTATTTTAAATCATGCGTACCGGGCGGTGATAATTATTAATTAATTCGGTTCAACGCCCAACGGTGTTATTCTTTGTATTCCATCGCCGTTCCGGTGTGCATCTATTATTATTATAATACGAAGTTATATTATTATAATATATACACCGCCCGTCTCTAGTGAATGATAATATGACTTATTATGTAACACAACTGTTATTATATGGTTTCCTCGGGACGTATGAAAAATCCGATCGTGGGCTTTGTGATTTCACCGAAAATATAGCACGACAATATAGCATATTGTTTATATTCCTCTTACTAAATATTATTTCCGTTATTGATTCGAACGAACATGTAGAATGTTTGTGACAAGGGGGGTCGATTTATAAACTAAATCATAAAGCTACGGAGACAAAGGTAAAACGATCAGTATTAAAATTCGAACACGATGATTGTCCGAGTGGAAAGTAAATCGGGTGAAATACAAAAAAAGCACCCCAAACGCAGGAAAAAGTAGATTCGTCTTAATTGAAAAATGAGCCAGAATAGGACCCAAAAAACATTTATATCGTCATATAATGTCAAAATAATAGCTATGTGTATGTCGATCTTGTGAAGCTAGAATAACTTGAATAATAATAATAGCTAGAATAATGTTTTCACTGAGTGCAGAATAACCGATACGACCGGAAAAATCACCAACATACATAAAAACCTACTGAATAAGACTCAATAAAACGTTTAACAGGCGTAATTAATTTGATTTTTAAAATAAATTTGCATACCTATTGAATATTGTAAATAACAATACATATAAATAATGTCAACTCTGCAGTGTCCCAGTTACTTCTTCTTTGGGGGGGGGGGAATTATAACAATAATTATAAGGAAAATATTAGGCTCAACAGAAGCGCGTCGTACCTACGTTCATTATACATATGTGTTGTCTATGTCTTACTAACGTATGAATACTGATTACTTGCAGAAGAATCCATTTATTTGGCTATTTTCAATATTATAGAAAATTAACTTGTTATTATATTAGGTAGATTTCTCTTTTAAATATTTTAAGTTAAATAGTAAGTGATATAGATAACATCCTTCAAAATCAAAATATATAAAATAAAAATTAAATTAATAAAAATATCAATTCTGAATATGTTTGTAATAAATATATTATATTAAAAACGCCAAATAAATCTGAAAAAATTCAATTTTGTGAGGTGAATATAACATTATTAATCTATCGCAATGTATTGTTTCCCATGAACAATAACATATACACGTTATTGAAATTACATGGGAATTGTGTTTATTGTATTATATCAAACCGTACTAGTTGTTTTATATAATATGGTAATTATTTTGATGTGGATGTAGGTTAAATACTGTACGACTATAGAATGATGTTTATAACGAAATTGTATACATATGCAATTTGTGATAATTTTATTGAAATAATTTTTAAGATAAAAAGGTTTGTAAAAACGATAGATAAAAATGTAAAAAATAAATAAATAATTACAAGTGGATCTATATTTTAAGCATATACAACTGCTACACTATCTTAAAACAAAATTTACTTTAATAGATGATATTATGAATAAATAGGATGCGGCGAGGTGCCGGTACACCATGGCATGCATTCCCCAGAATATAACAATGGAAAATTACCAAAACAAAAGCAATAAAAGCTAAGACATTCTCCTCACTCGATCCGATTCACAATCAAGAAATCAGACTAGCCACTGGTTTTTTTAGAACAAGTCCAGAGGTCAGTATATTATGTAACGGCCGGAGTACCTCCTCTCCAAATCACTCGTAATATTAACATCAAGATCAAGATTTCAAATCAGCCAAAACATATATCCTCCTCTAACTACCACCAAAATTTTCTAAATATTAAAGCGGAGACTCACACTACGATCTTTGAAAACTTCAATCGAATAAAGAAGAATATTAATCTTAATATAGATTCAAGGTATATTTAATATAACATCAAGTCCTCCTTTCCTATACAAGCGCCTTAGACTTGGTCTTCGGATATTATTTTGGACCTTTTCAAATATAATAAATACGCAACTCTAAACTCGTTCATTGTTTCCCTATTCTACGAATCTATTGACCTCTTATTCCACGACTACACTCTTATTTATACAGATGCATCTAAAAGTATAAACGGAACAGGTTTCGTAGTAGTAGACGGCCCGCTTGTCAGAACTTTTCGACTTCCGTCATTCTCCAGCATCTTCACAGCGGAATCCTATGCGTTATATAAGACAGTACAATTCGCCATCCAATCAGACTATAAGTAAACTCTCATAATAAGTGACTCTCTCAGCGCCCTTACCTCATTACAAGATCATCACCCTCAAAATGAAGTAATCAAACTTACCAAAGACCTTATTTCCTCATCGAAAAACAATATTAAGTTTATGTGGATCCCTTCCCACATTGGTATCCCCGGGAATGAAAAAGCCGATAAAATAGCGTATGAAACTATTATATCCACAACCTTTACCTTCATAAAAAAATTCCCAATTAAAGATCTCACAAATGAAGCCATTAAACGGATTATAAAAACATGGCAAAATCACCGGGATTCAATACCCGCCAGCAACAAACTCAGAAACGTCAAAAAAACTGTTTCCAAATGCACATATCCAGAGAACGCATCCAGGAATGAACAAATAATTATAAACAGATCCAGAATAGGTCACTCCCATATCACTCACTCATATTTGATAAACAAGAAGTCCCCCCCTCGTGTAACACATGTAAAACCCCCCTTACAATGGCACACATCATTATGGACTGCCCCAAATACTCAACCACGTGTTTTCTTCTCAATAATCCAAGGTCACTCGAAGAAGCCCTCAGTCAACATAACTCCAGCAACATTTTCAAATTTTTCAAAAAAATTGATTTAGATAAAAAACTGTAAATATTATTTTTTTTCTCTTATTTTTATTTATTACATTGTATCCCTACAATAATAAAATAATGTCTCCTTTTATATTATAAAACTATAACTTTTTTTTAATTATAGGCTAATAATATTTGTAATTGAAACCTTTATGTAAATAAAAAAAAAGCAATAAAATCGTAAAAACATGCAATTTTTCTTTCTCATACTAATAAACAGCAATAAACAGTCAATCAGAAGCTATGTCTGCGTTGGATGACCGACATTAATTCAAATTTTCAAGACCATAATATATTTTTAAATGAGCCTAGATTGTTAAAAAAATGGATCTCATCAACGACGAAAATAATTACATTATCAATCAACCACTATTGTTTTTTGAAATTTTTTAACACAACAGTTTTCACAGCTAAAGTCCTAATATGTCGACATAAACCAACAACAACGACGAGTCAACACCCAAGATGAGTTACAGCATTTACCGCAAGGAATTTCATCCAAATGAACTATCGACATTCAAAAATACTTTACAAAAAGCGGTGTTTACCGAAAAGAAGAATTAACTGTCTATCTCACATCACCATCGACAGCATCGCCAGACTCAACCAATATCACTGACTATGTGGCTAACGGAATATGGACGTTCAATTCCCTTCCTTGAAGAATCATGAAGAATTCCCAAGTCATCATTAGTGCATCCCATAACATTCTTCCACTGCATAATAGTGCGATTCTTCATACTCAGTCTCATAGTTGTGTGATAATTTCAATTCACGAGGATCATAGGCTTGGACAACCCGCATATAGTAAAATTGGATCATATTTTTATAGAACATTGAGAATCTCTTGTTCAAACGTATATGCATTTATAATTTCTTTCTCAATGGTTTCATAAAAATAAATTTTATGAATTTTAAAAAATTTTTTGTAATAACATTTTTGTATTTATTATGTAAAAAAAACTATTTCGGATGTCTAAAATGTTTTGAATATTATGTTATATAGCATTTGCTTTTATTATAAAGGAGTATTACAAAAATTGCAGATGCGCACAAAATAAAAATGGCTTCTTGAACTCAACGCAGCTAAATATCATTACACCGTACCAGTCCATCGTAAGCTTCTATACTAAATTGAGATATTTTTTATAAACCCATGGGTTAATACGATTGTGTGCCAATGTTGAAGAATCGATATCGTATTGTTATTTTTACTCGCGTGATACCGACCATCCATTTATAGGCATTATACACGTGTCTCGTTGAAATCGGTTGTATATTGTAAATATATAAAAATACATATATATTGAACCAGTGAGAACTTGTATGATACATCGATTCGTGTCAGAACGAGCATACCTACTCGTATGTCATATTATTACATAGCATGTCTTATTCGCAATGACGATGATGATGATGATAATAATAATAATAATAATAATAATAATAATAATAATACAGAGTGAATTTTATACGAGCCACGTTTTAGCCCGCCGCCTAGATCGCCGGCACGTCAAAACATAAAAATATATAATATTATCTAATACGATGGCGTGCTATTGGGTTTGCGTTTTACACGGGGAATAAAGAAGAGGAAAAAAAAGCGATTTCTCACAATACGAGCATTATATTTCGTGATAAATTATTACTGTCGTTGCATTGTACTGAAGAGTACCTACGACTGCAGGGAGTGCATTACCACCCGAGGAGGTCAAACCGATAATATTATAGTATATAATGTATTATATTTGGACGTGATTGTGGTGCGTGCTGCGCTTATTGTAACTGTACAACTACTCGCGTGATATTATATAGCTGGTCGACTGGCCCCTTAGACTTTGCGGCAATCGTATCTGTTTCAGACCGGTCGCATCAACATACTACATCGACATCGATTCAAACGGAGATTAATTGTTCAGGCGTCCGTTTATGTTCTAAAATATTATTGTATTATAATACTATTACATAAGCTAAGCAATGACATGCAAACGTATAATCCCTAACCATTTCGCGTACGACGAGTGTCGACCACTGCGATTCGATGGAGGAAAGAGGGAATTTTTACCTCGTGTATTAAACAGTAATATGATTTCTTCTAAGCGCGATGTGTAACAATAGCAACTTTTATTGTTTATGATAAAATTATGTACATTTCATAACAATTTATAGACACAATTTTGTGATATCTTGTGGCGAACAAGAAAAACACGATTTTTCCAACGGCCCGTGCCGTTACCGCATTGTACGTTACAATGTAGTATATTATTATCATTTACCGCGTAAGCGGTTACACCCCGGAAAGCGGGATTCGATGACTAAATTAAAATCTGATATGTTTGTAATTATTATATAGCCGTTTAGTTCAGTGGTGGGTTTTTTAATTTAAGTTCATTATTAATTATAGATATATCGTGTGACATTATAACTATTCTAGACAACACTTGATTAATTTTTCATTAAATAAATTGTTTTAACTTTATGAACAATGTTTCACAAATTCATTGGTATTGTGTTTTTTCTTAGTTCGTTTTTCCCATACACCAAACTATACAATATGTATATTATTACATTTTTTTTTCTCAAAAATTGAAAATGATTTTAATGAAGAATCGGTTAAAAAAATTACCACCGATGAATGAAAATTTTGGACTCATCACTAGGGCTGTACCGTGTGGATATAATTTAAACTCCGTAGTCTGTCTTTCACTGAGTTATTATCATTATTAGTTTTTGTTATTATTATTCAAACGTTTACTTATGTACGATGGGTTTATCCAGATGTTCTTGCGAACGCTTTGGCAGGGGAGAAGGTTAAAAGAGAAACCGGAGCTATTTGTTATCGTTGAATTCCACTCTCTTTCTTACTCTTTCTCAATCTCTATTTCTGTCAGTATGCCTGTCTCTCACTCTCTCTCTCTCTCTCTTTTTCGTCCCTTTTTAAAACCATCGGGCCCGAAAATTGTTTCCTAACGTCAATAATGTGCAGCCCACCAAAGTCGGGACGGATGTACCTCGGGTGCCGGCTGCATCGGCGCAGTGAAAAGGGTAGTAGTAGTAAAGAATAGTATTTACTTTTGTTCTTATTCCGTAGACTCCAACTCCCTTCCCCCCGCCTCTCAGCCCAACTATCACAATATTAGCCGTTATACACGTGAAACGAAAATAAATATATCACTAGAGGAGGTACGAACGTTAATTTACAGCGCCCCGTGACTAGCCCGAATTCAACGATGTGTATAAACGCCCATTTAAACGGGGTGTGAAGCGAAGCAGCTATGTAAGACGCACGTTGGTCTTCATCGTGGTGTGCGCGTTGAGATTTATTTTTTTTTATGTTTTTACTTAAAATTGTATTCCGTTATGAACCGCTATTAATTGTTTATATTATTATTATTTCGTTAATCGCGGAACGTATATATCTAATTCCCGCGGAATAATTAATTCTTCAATTTCTCTCATTAACAACATCAAAGCCGCGCCCGGTGTAAGTCTCTCTCTTTGTTCTCTTTGTTAACCACCCGCCGCGCCATACTGCTTCCCGGTAGTCCCTACAGAGTTCGCGATGTGTGTAAATACGCTTTGGCAGAGGGAGAGCGTCAAGTGCATCACAAGCCCCGAGTGCGTTAACGAATTCCTAGTGCTCAAGTAAATGTTTTCTATAAGATGTTTTTACTTTTTGATTTCTCCCCTCTTCTTCACCCTCTAGAAGCATTGTTAATTTTCGTGGTACAATTTCCACTTTCTTTCTCTTTTTACTATTTTCCGACATCAAAGATTGTTTGTTTCAATTAAACATGAGGCAGGAAAAAATAAATAACGCCAACGCTAAGAATTAGTGTTAATTAAAAGGTGTCCCAGAAGTTTCTTATTTCAACGTAGAATAATTAAATATACTATGACACCAAGGCCTTAAAAAATGTGTAAAAATATCAAATATCTTTCGCGTTTGAGCTGAACCGAGGCGTCTAGTTCGTTTTTAATTAAAAATTCGCAACTATATAGTGAAATCGGAAAAGACGCACGCGACTGCGGTGTTATCGAATTATCCGGAATTGTATACGTTTCCTCTCACTTGAAACAATAATAACAGAATTCATCATCCATAAAAAACATACACATTGTGCGTGCAAAACATACATTTTTTTTATGAATATTCAACGCATGTACACAATGCGATTCCAGCAAACGAAAACCTTTTTCTTCCGTTCCGCCCCTTTCGGCTTGTGGTTATGAGTTCATAACCCTTTTCTGCACTCGTAAGTGGGGGTAACTGAAATATAATATTATGTTTTTTAAACTAAAAATAATACGTTTAAACATGGTCACTGGAATAATACAAACACACGAATAAAAGCATATGGAAAAAAATTAAATGGGGGTCTTCATCAAATTAGTAATCACTAATTTTTTTTTGTCGTAGGTGCTCAACCATGTGGTTCTCAGTCGAAATTTACTTTCATTTTAAACAACTTTATTAAATGAACCTTATGTATAGGCACTTTCTGTATCAGTATCAAAAAAAATACATTCAATAAAACTAAACTATAATTTAATATTATTCGGTTATGTTTATTAATGACGATATTATGTTTGGACATTGAAAAACATGGGAGCTATGATGATTAAAAAATTAGAGTTGTTGATACAAATCTATTATAATATTCTGCCTTATAAAAATTGTCTATGTGTAAAAAATACTAAATTCAATATTGCATAGATTTTATATTTTTGCGAGTTCATTTTAAAGCCATTATTTTATATATTTAAATAACTATGTAAATAAATACTCGTTCAAATTTTGATTTAGATACATCAATATTTTCAAAAGTCGTCTGATCAATATTTTTAGTAAAACCGGTTAGTTCTCATTTAAAAAAAGATGTCTATTTCTCCATATTACATTCCTTAAATGGTATAAAAAAAATCTATACAATTGAAATTGTGGTCTTTGAGTGTACTTAAAAATTCCTAAAATTAGATTTTTAATAAAATCATTATTAAAAGGGAAAAAAGTGTGAGCATGATACTAGGTAAATCACCTTGTGTATATATTAATAGAATAATAATTTATATGAATAAAATATACTATGTTACTGGTCGACGAGCTACCACTGTTGCATTTTGTTGTCGTTAGCATTCAAACGATATTAGTGATGGTATTATTACAGTGATTATTTCTTAGCATAGCGTTGCAAAATGAAAACTTCAATAGTAACTATGTATAATTATTAAAAGAAATTATGAACTAAAATGTTCCCAACTATTATTTTAAACACCAAATTGTTTAAAACTAAAGATAACTGATTTTGTTTTAAATCCAAGTGTAGGGGAATTCGGAGTATGCGAAATTATTATAATAATATAATACTCATAATACTTTTCCTTTGTTACTAAAAATATTTTTTACGATAGTTCTGAGCTATATAATATTACATAGCAAACTTTATAAATAACAGTTTAACAAAATATATTAAAATATTCATGTTATGGCATATGTGTTTGCCCACACGGTTAGGCTTCATAATAGATGGTATCAAATTAACAGCAATAAAGTAAAAATTATAAACAATATTCCTCTAAATTGTACTATGAAAATAATCTATACTTAATTGTTCGTAAGTTGACACAGTTGCCTTTTATATCAAATTAAATTAAATTTAAAAATATTTAATCATAAAACATAAAAATAAAAGTGATTATACATATTTTTTAAAAATGAAAATTTGAGCGGGAATTTAGTTCAAATAAAGTTTATAGTTATTGATAACAATAAATGAAAAAAAAACATCGATCATTTTATTCTATCTTGACTCTAAGTTTATAAAACCTTATCATACAGATTTTCCCACTCATAAAACTACCACGTTCTCTTGTCTCTTTTTCTTTGGTTTCTCTACGCTATATACACAAGATAAATTCCTGGAAACGGAACAAATTTCAGTTAATTATTGAAAATATAAAAAAATGCAGGGTTATCAAATATTGTTTAATAAAAATATATTAATTAATTATGTACTTACTTCTAATGGATATTCAAATTGAATGATTAAATTCAACACATAGTTAATTAACTTATAGCCTATAGGCAGAAACAAAGCTTGTAATTCGATAAAATAATTGTAGAAAAGCATACAAAGGTCGTTAAAAGATTTAAAGTTAATTAATATTATATATATATATGACTATATATTATTGTATAATTAATATTTAATAATGCTAAATAAACTATAACTTTTGTCCAGAATGGATGTGAGTATGTACTTCGGTAGTTTCAATGTAGGTGTGACTTATCATAACTATTTCGTTGTTCATAATAATATCTAATTACTTATATTTTTTATTTAAGCAAAATATTTAGAAAAGCTTAGGCTTTACTTTTAAAATCACTATTCTTATTTGTAGTAGTATTTTATAAGCGTTTCCTTTTGTTACACGTTTGATCAGTTTATAGCAGTGTTTTCGTGGGTCTACGAAATGTGCGATTATATTGCATTTTATTAGAGCCCTATTTAAGATTAAAATAAGTAGTGATACTTTTAAACGGCATTACGGAAGAATGGAAGATATATTATGTACAATCCTTTAAAACATTATGTAAATTTAAAATATTAAGTTAAATCTCAACAAAAATAATTCGAAGTTAATTGATAACATCCATGCGATGATGATCATAATGTAGTGGCAAAATGTTCTATAGTCACATCATATCATAAAAATTAAATTAGTGCCTACGTATGCCGTACACAGTTGTATACGAAACTACTTATGGTATGAACATAAACATCTGGTTGAAGATGTATAGTAACGAATAGTTAAAATAATATAGAAAATGTTCACCATTACATGATTTACTGACTAACATACATTATTTTGACTTGTAGAACGCTTTACACAACAATTTTTAGTATTATAAATAGCCTATTTTAAAGAAATAAAATGCTTGTAAAAAAATATACCTATGAATTTATTTGATTTCCCAGTTCTCCTCCTTTGACCCTTTTTGAATTACCGACTACGTTTCTGAGAATCTCCGGGAGCTCGGTAGAGCACACGATACTCAAATGGCAGAGTATACAGTTTCTACAGAATTTCTAGAAATTTTCAAAAGTTTTAAACACACTACGACATGTATTAAAGGCGTGTACGTTTATTTAAATATAATAAACACAAATTATTAATTTATCAAATGCCATGTACAACACTTTGTGGAATATAGTACACGAATTTCATAACAATAAAAAAAAAGATGAAAACTCAGTTTGATTGAAAACCTTTTATGTCCGAAAAAAACATGATATTTATAACAAATTATAAAACGAATATTATGCTTACCTATTTATTTGTTCTTTCATAATGTACGTGTTTAAATGAATCGCTGAATTTCAGTTTGCATTTTAGCATTATTTTTTAAGTCCTCGCCAATAGAAATATTGTTATACAGTGAAACCTCGGTACTCGAACTCCGGTATCTCGAAGTTTCCGTATGTCGATTTTTTTTTCAGTCCCGATCATTTTTATTTCAAATTTTATTTATGTTTTAAATTTTCTCGCTAACTCGAAGTTTCGATATGTCGAATTTTTTTTTTTTTTGGTCCTTTACGACTTCGAGATACGGAAGTTTCACTGTACTTGTATTGTTTGATATAATACTACAACTATAGAGTCGTGTCCTGGTAGCAGATATGAATGAAAAACCGTTCATCATCGGATTTATATGTTTATTTTGATCGCCATAAACGCATTATTGTGATATTTTAATTTTTTAATTCGTATTGGGAGCGTGACAAGTATAAATAATTATCATTAAATTCGCGGTTCATATTCGTGTGTACAGTCACAGACACACACTGTAAACACATCGCGAACTCCCGCCTAAATTAATATTGTTTATTTACGGTTGTCCTCATACTACCGCATTATAGTACAATATAGGTACACGCCATTCCGGAACACTCGGCAATATGATTTCAATTGTTGAATTGACAACGGAGTTTTTTTTTTTTATTCTTCTCCTTTTTAAATTTTTTAACTCGAACTCGGAAGAAAGTCTCTTTAAACTTATCGTTTAACTCGGTTTTATTCGTTTTGTTGTTGTTGCTGTTTTTTTTTTTTTTTTTTATATATATATTATTTCACTACAACGACTACTACGACTCCGTGCCCCTAAACGCCAGAGTTTGGGGATTTTTTTTTTTTTATTCTTTTTAAAGTTTGGCCGTTAAAAAATAACAGCAAAACCGTACAAACAAACAAACAAGTTTTATACTTAGACGGAACGGAGTAATAATAAGGAGACGCGCGGCGCGGCGCGAATAGCAGCGTTTCGTCGGAGGTGGCAGTGTTAACCACTGCCGCCGTCACCCCTCCTGTCGTTTCGGCCATAATTTATTTGCAGTCGTTATAAATATAAACTGCGCATATTCTACACGAACACGGTCATAATAAAAAAAAAAAAAAAAATGGTAATTATATTATTATATGCGTTATAATTATGATGATATATTACGCGAGCTATTGCAGCGCACGTCAATGTACGGTTATAGAAGCCGCTTATTAGGAACATATTTTTGGACCAATGTGAAACGTGTCGATCAACCGATTATTTATAATCAACGATCGGTTTTATTTATTATGAAAAAAAATGTATTATTTAAAAAAAAATATTTATCGTGAATAAATAAATAAATATTTTATATATTATGTAAAATATGACGTATTTATCGACGTTTGTTTATTTGCAACTTGATGAACACGATTTCATAAGAATAATATTGCTCAAAGCCTTGTTTATCCGCACGGTGCTCGCCTGAGTACACTGAGAGCTTCCACAATTTATTTTTTTTTGCTTGACGGGGCTGCCTCGTTGTTTTCTTCTTCATCATCAGTGTTAGCCTGTTCAATTATTTGAAGATTCCTAATTTATGTATTTACAGATCTCTTCTTCGGTTGCTACCTCTGCTACATTGAGCAGTGATTCCACATCATACACTGCTTTCGAGAGTTCGATTGGTTTTTCGGATTTCTTCATCGACCTTGGCCCTAATTGTTTCAAATAGTCGATGTGTTGTTTTAATAATCCGATTGATTTTTAATGCTCGTCCCTATAAATTTTGTTTCAGTAACGCGATTGTATCAATTATCCGTGTTCCTAATAAGCGGCTTCTACTGTAGATAGTATTGTATAATATTCAGGCATACACACATAGTATCAATTATTATGATTATGATATCGTTTGTAGGTGCCTACTTGTATTGTATAAAAATAATACGCGTATTGCAATAATGATATTAATAGTAACAATAATAAAAAATAATCATCGCAATACGACAGTCGTCGTCGTCGGCGTGAAACGCTTACAATAGCTGAAAATACACATACACAAACGGACGCGAAAGGGGACTTAAACAAATATGTCGTGGCCGTGGGATAGGCGCGCGCACCGGCGTGTAAATAAACAATTCTTAATTAAAAAGAACCCTTTTGACGGTGGCTTAAAATGAAAAACACAATTTTACGTGGAGGTTAACCTACGACCGATTAAACTGTCACACGCGACTCCCGACAGGAGGTATATTATACCTAATACAAATATATATATATATATATATATATATAGACCAATACACCTACACAGATATATATACATCATATATGCGCATAATAAACATAATGCACTTAATTATCGCCGCTAAGCAAATTACGTGTAGGTATATACCTACTATGTATGATAATTTACATATATACACATTTTACTCGAGCCCGATTACCAACTATAATATATATATATAGTGAGTAGGAGGCGTGTATATTACGTATACCGCAGACCCGGTAATCCGATATCGGTTTGTACTTAATAATAATAATAACGTGCATTGTACCTAAACATACTCCTCAACGGTATCCGAAAACACGCAAGCAACATGTTGTGGTTTTTTATCATACGAGTGCGAGGTACCTATAATCTTAATTTATCGCACAGTGCACGCGATTTGGTCTCCTCGATTTAAATATTATGCCATATGTGCCTATATAATATTAGGTACCATAAATGAGGTTATGCGAGGTATTTAACTATAATGTAGACTTTTTTCAATATAGTTCACGGAATTGATTATAATAATTATAATATTATTGTGATCTTCAATGAATAGTAAAATAAATAATATTTATATCGAATATGATTTGATATATTATCTATATCTATACGTTTTTTTTTTTTTTTACAAACATTTTGTCACCACCTGATTTGTTTATGGCAGATGTACACTACAATATAGCGTCAAAATCTTATAATAATATAATTAAATGTCAATGACGTTTTGTGAGGCGAATGAACTTGCATTTAGTGGGAACAAAACGAAACCGTCCCAAAATGATAGTAATTATCATCAATATGGCTGCTATGATTTGAAGGCTACAGCGAAAATATGATTTCTACAATCTATTTCTACATTTCCATTGTCTTCTCATTGATTCTGCTGCACATTA
The DNA here is from genome assembly GCA_014851325.1 of Pentalonia nigronervosa. Classification (NCBI taxonomy): domain Eukaryota; kingdom Metazoa; phylum Arthropoda; class Insecta; order Hemiptera; family Aphididae; genus Pentalonia; species Pentalonia nigronervosa. Next base: position 438,157 of record JACXSJ010000415.1, read on the forward strand.
AAAAAACACAAAAAAAAAACTCTCAATGTGAGTATTATACTTGCGTGTCCTATCATACCTATTATTTTATGCAGTTAGATTATTGCATAATTATGTTACAGTGTCGGTATGATTATTAATATTATATTACTTCAAACATTATTAGTAGGTGAGTGTTTAGGTCATGACATAAATAAACGAGATGGTAAAAAGTTACAAAATATATAGACCGAACTTAGTTTCGTTATATTTTATGACGTTATGTTATTTTTAATGTACTGCAATTTGTGTTGTTGATAAAAACTGATTTAACGTAGTGTATAAAAAATTATTTTAAAAAAAACAATAAAAGTAAGTGACTACTAATTCATATACAATAATAAAATATTTATGTTTAATGTTATTAGTTTCATGTTTAATGTTTGGACGTTTACGCCAAACAAATAAATTAAATTTAATATTATTATTTACCTACTATAAAAAAAGTTTATACAATCGCGTAGGTGTACATGACTGTATTTGTATTATAATATAACACTTTGGATACTTTAAGTGTTGTTATAGAATAGTTTAAGATAAAGTTTAACTAATTAAAATCGTCGACAAGGTAGAAGTTATAATATAATACCATAATCTAACAGGATATGTATGCAGTCCCAAAAAGTGCATTACTTTTTACTAAATATACACTTAATCGTTCTTCATTTATAGTTTATACATAGTATATCTAACTTTTAAAATATGAAAAATAATATCATCAGTTATATAAACTTGTATCTAATCGTATTCAATAATATGCATAAACGATTAAAACATTTTGAAAATTCGCTCTGCTTTACAGTAGATTTTGAATGTTTCTCTTCATTGAGTTCATCACTATAATGAATTTGTTAAATTAAAATCGAATGGTAGATCATTGCATACAGACAATGATTTTGAGCGTAGACGGTCTATCAGCCTCTTATTTTGAGGATATTTTAAAATCAATTTATACCACTATTAGTAAATTACTTTTCAACTAATAATACAGTGAAATAAACTGATTATCGATACTGGAATAAATCGTGTAATATATTATTTAAATTATATTGTTTCATATGATTACTTTTTTAGAGATTCTTAGGTCACTCTAATAAAAACGTAGGTGGAACTTATTTGTATTAATTTTTCGAAACGTAGCTATAAATTTAAAATAGTAAAGGTTTAAAAAAAATATATCAAAACGTATACGTCAAAAACGTATAAAAATAATAAATTGTGTACATTTATTTTCTATATTATTAAATACCTATATAGAAAAAGTATATGACATTTTCTATTATATTGGGAAGCTTTTTATCTAGGCATAGTTTTTTTTTTTATAAAATTTTAATAAAACAAAACTATATAAACCAAACCGATTAAAATAAACAATACTCAAAACTCTTTAATTATACAAATGTCTTATGATGACTAATTTGTAAATCCTAATTAAAAAACAAAAATTATTGTAAATCAACACAATATAATAAATAATAAACAAATATATATGTAATCGTGCATTGGAATTTAAATTATTTGTAGACATTTAAAATACTATATCAAAGGTGATGTAAACAAAATGCGATTAACGTTTGTATTTTTGTTGAGACACGATTATATGTAATAATATTTAGTTGCATTTTACGTGACATGGCAGCAGTGTATTAATAATTATTGTCAAACACGTCATTATAAATAATAGGCAGATAAAATGCTATTCGCACTAATAAATTATTTTAATAATAATAATAATAATAACACAATACATTGCAGCCTTTAGGTATATTATAATAAGACAAAAGAATAAAATATGTACACACAAACTAACATCATAATTTTTCCACAAATATAAATGCCGTTATCCTACATTGGCATATTTTATTATAAACGGACGGCCTTTATCACACTCATGTGTGTGTGCATATTGTATAGACGTTTGCCGCGATGTGGCTATGTTTTAATGTATTTCGCAGCAAACGTGTATAGACCAGCGACTCGTTTTTCTCAAACTCATTCTGATTTATTGGACGGTTTTGCCTCCCTTTTACTGCACACTGACAGAGCGAACGCCGCACAAGGTTTTCACTGGCCAACAATAAAGTGTTGCTATTTATGTACCCCTCGGTACAATAACTGTTGGATTTCGCATTAAAGGGATCTGGAAAAATCTAGCAGACGGTTTTTCTTTTATATATATATATATATCAAAATTATGTAAAATAGTTTTATGATTTTCGTACCGCCGCCGAATGGGTGTTCGGTCGGTAGTTATTTTAATTGTTTTTTTTTTCACTGTACGTCTGCAAGTTTTAAAACTTAAACGTTTGCATATTAAAATGCGGGCCAACGTTTAAGAAAAGTCACGTATTAACTACTAGAAACTTGGATGCCGCGGGGTTAACATTGACTAATGATGCATTCCATATAAATAATGTTATTATGATAAAACTTCCGGTGTAGACGAACGTACAAAAATACACCGTATTATTATATTTTAACTATAACCATTTGTGCGTGTAACACTGGCAAAACCATGGCAAGAAGTTTCGCCAGAAAATATAATTTGTATTATGCCCGAAATCGGTGATGTCACCGCCGAAGATATTTTTCCGAAATACTCGTCAAAAAGAAGTTAATCGGTTAAAAAATAGTAAAATAACTGGAGACGGCACGACAGTTCGCAGTAGAATACCGTTTGAGAACGCGTATCTACACGGAAACTTCCAACGCGTTTCTGTGATTAATAGTCCAGCCATACCACCACTACCAGCAGCACCACCACAATCATTTAAAAACCTAAACAAACATTTAGTATTCAGGTAATCAGTAAAGTAGTAAAAATAAAAATACATAAAATATAGCAGTCGGCGGCGGTGTCGGATTTCCGTCAAAATTCTTCCAGATGGCCTGTGCCTCGGTAGTATATGGTAATAGAAGACTTGGTGGATTCACCGTGAATGAGCATGGTATAACCGTGAATAAACTTAAGCCAAAATTTAGGACTACTCAACACTAGCTATGACCTATATAAATTTGTAAATTATGAGTACGCGGACACAATATTGATTGTGTGATTATACAACGTATTTATTATACGTATAGTATATTATTGTAGTAAATTACGCGTTTTTAATTTGTTTTAATTATGGAGTTATCATTAGGACCATTTTTTTTTTGTATCTCATGAAAAATATTAATAATATTATCAATTATAATATTATTATTATTGCAATATATTTTGTAATACTTTCAATAATGAAATTATACTAACACGGCGATTAAGACAGGCAATTTAGCTACACTAGTGTCGTGAGTTCATATTTTTTGGTAACTCAAAATTGTATTTTTTTTAAAAAAAAAAACCACTACTGACGTAAAATAAAATTAAACTAAAAAATATAATAAATCAAGATTTACAATATTATTTTTGTGTGTAAATATGTGACGTGTGAATGGATTTTCGTGAATAATAATTTGTCAATCGGTCTCTAATATGAGCTTACAGTAAATACACGGACACATACATATATACACACGTACATACAGACGAACAAAACATGTATGTATATAATATAAAATATAATACAGTATAATCTCTTTATAACGGTATAGCCAAAGTGATATTTTCGTTACAAGGAAGGTTGCGTTACAGGGAGACTAAAATATGCAGAATAATATTTCCATTGAGAGGAAATTTCCGTCTTATGTCCGTTATAAGGAGGTTTTACTATACGATATTGAGCTCTAGTACTATATATCAGACGTGCCGCGACAAGACGTTTTCGCTCGACACACCGTGGTTTCGTATTATTATTATTATTATTATTATTTTATCTAGGCTGTGCGACCGAAACGATTCGTGCCGACGACGAACAACATCTCTGAACAATGGGTTCGCTTGTCCTGCCCCCCATCACCCCCTCACTCTTCGTTGCCGCGGTCGTGACCGAAATCCTAGATGCGATACGATAATATTTCTCCGCGGATAATCGGTGGCGTTTTGGCAAAAAGGGACTGCCGCACCAAACGTGACTTGGCCCCGCGCATTAAATACCAACGCGTATACGTTTAACATGCACACGTCCCACTGAAATAATAGTAAACAGTACCACTACTACTACCAATAATAATAAAAACGTATAAAACCGCGCCGGATCAAGACGTCCTAGCGTGCGAACCGGGCTTCACACTGTTGTGAATACCTCACTCGACTTGCCTAATCGGCGATCGAATCGATCGCAATAAGAGAAATTACTTATTTATGAAAAAAAAAAATAACAGATGCATATAATTTTTTTTTAGTCACGTATTTTATTTATTAATGATCGCACACCACCCACCACGTAGGTACGTCATATTATTATGCTCGGGTATTTGGACGACTTAATATTATTAAAAAAAAAACCCCAAAGTATAGAGTTGGAACATTTATTTACCACTAGGAATTAAATGCGTGTTAAATGTAAATAAAAAGGTAATTATTAAAATATTATGTGAAGACTACAATAATTTACTGAGAATGACTTTTCCAAAAATTAAGTGGCATAACGCATATTTATCAACAGCGACATTTTAATAATAATGTTGTGTAGGTACTAAAATATATTTTACAAAGATTTGTATTTTAAACAATTTTTATTTGAAATCAATAATAAAGTTTTGAAATAGTTAATGTTATTTTGATGAACAGTTTAGAATATCGTTATTGGTTTTATATAATTCTATATGATAACTTACATGATAACGTACTAATGAAAATGCAAATTTTATTTTATTTTTTAGTTTGTCTAATCATGATTACTAATCGAAGATCAATTCAAATAAAATACTATAACAATGTTATTTGTTTTTTTTTTTGCTTTTGGTTCAACTATAGTATGCATTGTATAATATACCAAACAATTTGAAAATCCAATTCCGACAAATCATCAAATAATTATGATTTTATGATATAACCTAATAAATATTTAGTTCATAAATATTATTCGATTTTTCCAGCCATTCCAAAGTATTCCCGGAAATTGATGCCATGTTATGATCCGGAAAATTCTCCACTCTAATCATGAGTCACTTCAGCTAGCGCAACCCAGTGCTGTTATACTGTTTTGAATTTAAATTTTACATAAAACATTGAATTAAAAAATACATATACAAAAAATACCTTGTTTATCTAATATTTTTAAAAATTATCATAAATAAATACCGCAAGTACCTATCTTAAATATAAATAATATATTCAACACAAGTAATTTGAATTAAAATATTAAATTTTAATATCTATTTTTTTAAATAATATCATTATGAAACCAAAACAATTAAATATTGGAAAATTTAAGTAGCTGATCGTTATTCATTTATTTTTTAAATGCTTAATACACTTCGTTAATACATTAACAAAAAAAGAAAATGATCTACTTGTTATATTAAAATAATATATTATTAAATTTTTATAACTCTATATCATTTGATTTAACTTTAAAATCATTAATTTTATCAAAATAAAAATTATTTATATAATTAAAAAAAAATTTATAAAATTAAATGTTATTATTTTAAGATCATAAGAAAGTTTTTTTTTTTTTAATTACAAATAGTTTAACATAGATCAAACAACCTATTATTAAATTTTTAAGTTTCCAAAATGAATACGACTTATTCAAATTATATAAAAACAAGTTGTTGAATTTCATAAATTTTTAAGATTCTATATCTATCTTAAAAAGTTTAGTTCATAGTTCATTAGAAGATATTATCACATCTAAGCAATATTTAAGTAAATAACTTATAAACATTTTTGGTTCAAGTTTATTATTATTCAACTTCTTCTTTATATATATATATAAAAAACTTAAATTGATTTTGTAACAATAGTTTTGCTGTATATTTTTTTTTATTTCTGTCATTAAAATGTCAATAAGAACTTTTTGTGAAAAAAAATATAATTTTTAAAAAATCCTATAAACACCCCATTGTACCTCCAACTTTTAAAAACCTACTGTATATTAATTTCATTATTATTTAGTATATTACCTAATATTATATACTCTCATTTGTCAATATTTTATTACACATTCTCATATTTAATTGAATTCATAATTTAAAATATATATATATCAACAGTTATGGTAATAATTTCTCCGTGATTTTAATATCAATATAATATTATCGTTTCACTTGATGTATTACACATAACGTATGAATTGCATTAAAATGGTTACTCATTATATCTGGAGGTGTCTAAACAGATAATCTATAATTTATTATTACTAACGTCCAACAACAAATAAATAAATCAATAATCTATACTAATTGCTATTTTAAGGTTTATGAAATTTTCAAAATATCGTAAACAAATAAGTGAATTTTTTTGATATTCATCGAATAGAAAAATCAAAAAAAAAAAAAATCAAAATAAATACATTTACACATCGATGAAATATTTGTTTATTAATTTTAGATTATTTACTACAATATGAGCCTAGAACTATAAGTCGTGTATAGGTTTACATATATAAAAAATGTATGATGTTTTCAATAATCAATTATAATTGAAATTATATACTATAATAAAAATAACAAATAATAACATTATAGTAACAAAGTACGATTTAACTATTTTATTGAACTTACGAGTTTACTAAAAATAAATCCTAGTCAATATAAAATCATCAAAATTGAGCAAAAAAAAAAAAAAAATACTAAAGGAAATGAATATACATAATATAGTAGGTAATCACATTATTGACTTGAGTAGTTTTTACAAAAAAAAACCTCCAGAGGTATACCTTCATATATTAAATAAATAATGATTAATTTGCTAAGTATCAGGGGATATTTTCTTGTTATATTTACAAAAAAAAAAAAAATATATTTCGTTCCCTGGGTTTTTAACTCCAGTTTCTCTATATACTCATTTTGAGTAAAACTAAAATAATGGTGAACACTATTTATTTGATTAAAAAGACCTTATTATAAACTGCCATCGAGGGACATTTTCTAACCTAGGAATTCATTACAATGAACATTGTTTATAAATGGAGTTTTATACCATGGCTTTTCAAAGGAGAATTGGCATTAATTTAAGAGTTTAAATTCGATTGTTTTTTAATCATCGAACCATTGACCAACATTATGAAGAAAAAAAAACAAATTTAAATCGATCATTTTATTATTACCTTATAAATTTCCACTTATAAAGTTTTATCATATTCAACATCATATTATTCATCACATGGTAAAATAAAATAAAATAATATTCATATTGTAGGGAAAGTGAGTGAAAGAGAGGACGAGAGATTAATTTCTATACATAAAAAAAAAAAAAATTGATTTTAGATATTTCCAGTGGCTATAATTTTCATTTAATTTTGCTTTGTTTAATGCAGTACGCCTAAATTGATTACTATTTTGGGTAAGTTAATACCCAACAAATTACAATTTAATAACTTCGTACATTGGGTAGACCACTATTTCGGTTTGGCCTCAGAGACAGTTCTGTTATCAAAGTACATTTTAAACCGATTATAATCATATTTAAAACAATATTAAGCTGAGTTATTATAGCGTATTTTTCCTGAATCGCGAAAAAAGATTACTTGGCTTACAGCTTTATTAATCCGACGTTTTATTTGTGTATCGAAGAATACATATTATTTAGGTATTAAATTAGAACAAGATGATAATATAAACAATAAGTTAATGTACGTAAATTAAATTTATCCCTTCTTTCCGTAAAACCGTTCAGACGTTGGCAACGATACGAATGTCAACATTATTATTTTAATCCAGATTTCTTATTAAACGGTTAGTATGAAAAAATTAAAACTCATATCGTCGTTTGATTATTAATCTGCATCGGAGATTCGATAGGTTAGGTGAGGTCTACTCGTCAGTCACAGAAAGTGATACGGCTATGATAGTAGTAATCCGCGGTGTGCGTTTGCAGAAGCTACGGGTTTTTTATTTCCCATTGTTACAAAAATAAAGCTTTTATAGTGGATAAAATGTCTAAGTCATCGTTTTCAGCGTTAGATAAAATGTTGTGATTCGTCGGGAAAACACGAACGGTGTCCGAGTTCAAGTCGTCACCGTTTTGATTTTTTCCGAACGACAATAAGTTTCTGACAATAAAAACGAGACCGGCAAAAACAAATTTCAATAGTGTTCATCATATTATAATGGTGTCGACGTAAGCGGTATGTTCGAAAAGCAATGTAAAAATTTATATTTTACCTTACCGGCGTACACATGTTATTATCTTCTATATTTATTATTATTATTACGATTATTATTATTGTTATAATAATTCGACCGTGGTATACATATAACGATAGACGATACTACACCGACATCTATAGTAATTTACACAATTCTATTGGATTGCTAAGCAGACGACGGACTGACAATAATGTTCGAAATTTCTATTCATCTCGATGGCGTTTTTTTTTTTTTTTCGTCTAATTTAGTTTTTTCGTTCATCTACGTTGTAACACTGCAAAATATTATGTCGTTAAAATGCAAACATATTGTATGTGAAATTAAATGCAAACAACTATATAATATTATAATGATGATAATTGTGTTTTGGGCAATAAAACAGTAAAACATCTCTGTTGAAGTCGCGAAAATATTATAACTACTATGTAGTATTATTATGTTCTAGACATCTCGTAATAATTTAATATTAAACATTTAAAAACGAATGAGATTATATGAATAAAATTATGTTCTGACCAAAAGTCTTTATTATTACTGCACGTCTGTGTTCACCCACATCGGTGCTCAACGACAGTTGTGAACTCTAATAGTTAATTAACGAAGGTAATAACATAATATTATTATTATTATCGTGATTATATCATTGTCGCGTTCGAAGCACACAGCACGGCTCCGATGTGCGTGTACAGTATAAATTTGCGACAAACTAAATGTAGACAGGTACATAAAACTGCTTACGCAATTCATATGGAAAAATGGAGACATATATTATACAGTTTTGTTTGGATATAAATAATTGATAAATATGGGCTACGTACAGTAATCATTATTTAAAGAATTTTATTATTTTCATGAAGTGGCAGCTTTAATTATAATAAAAGTAATAATAATAATAATATAAATATTTACCTAAACAAACAAAATACACAATAACATAATAAATATCGCCATAATCAGATAACGAATATTAATTTATAGAACTATTAAATTCTTTAATTATTTCAAGACAAATGGTTGTCAGACACACGTTCAGTAAACCTTATTTCAGGAATTATTATTATTTTAATCGCTGCACAGCCGGTAGCCGCACGGTGGCATAATATTTTGGTCGGAAACGATTTGAGTGGTTATGTGGTTAAACCCTTGGAATTAGTTCAAAAATATTTTCCATAATCTGATTGAAATTAAATTTATTGAAAACTTGAACGTTTTGTTTTTAATATCTACCTCATAACAACAGGATGAATTGTACGGATCGTGATACACAAACAAATTAATAATCTTCAAGAGTAATTCAAAAGTATAAATTAATTCTGGATGTGCACCTAATTAAATAAATTAAAAAATATATTATAGTATAATTATACATGTACGTGAAAAAAAACAGATTTTAAAATCTGATAATGTAATGAGATTTTTAAGTGATGTAATTTTTAGTATCCAAATACACAAAGTATACATTTAAACAATTAAAGCGTTGAATATATTGTCATAATTGCTATGAGTTTTGAGTTAAACAGTTAACTGTAATTTAATATTTAGCGTTATGGATTGCTTGACGTTCATTCAAACACATAAAATTAACACTTTCAAACAACCTAACCTATATCTAAGACACGTTTCTTGATTAATTTTTGTAAAACCATCAAATTGATTATAATAAAAAACTGATTGTTTACATTGGTGGATAATAATTTTAGACTTTAATGTAATATTTAAATAATTTGATATACTTTAACAATTATTTTAAATTATAGAATACGCGTTTGGGATAAATTCGCTTAAGCCCCTTTAGAATATAATAAATGCACATTGTTCAGTAAAATGTCAGGTCAACAACCACTGGACTCAAAAAAAAAAGATTATTTTCCATGTTCTTATTATGTTTTAAAATGTCAACAAATTAAGGCTTAGAGCAACCACAAACAAAACATGGCTTTTTAGCAAAAAAAAAAAAAACATTGTCTGCTTGATCTATATTTTATGGTATTTCAAATCAAAACTTTAGTTCAGGCTGATAATAATACTATTTTTTTTAACTAAAAAAAAAAACTGTAGGTATTACAGGATAATTTTATTTGAGGTAGAAACAGACTTACTCGAATATTAGTTTTTACACATAAACGAAATTAGTACTTTTTTTAGAACATAATAATATACTACAAATAACATTAAGTGTTATTTTATCAAATAAATTATGGTATTACTCTTGAACATAACATAATATTACGAATAGTAAAACATTGAACATTTTATAAACTATGAAATTCACTTCCTCAGTATCTACTTCAATAATACAATAAGTTATATTATTTTTACTATCACTGCAATAATAATACTATGGTGTTAAAGAAATAATTAGTTTAGGTTTATTTTTAGATGTTGTTAATTTAATTTTTATTTAAGTTAATGTAATTTGAATCGAAAGTGGGTGAATCAGTTAAAAAAAGTATTGAACATTATTTAGTATAATATTAATTGTCATATAATTAACTATCTTTACAAATAAAAAGTTCTTTAGTCTGAATTAATTGGTACCCTAAAGAAAAAACTTTTAAATTTTAACCGTTTATTGGTGTGAACAATAATTCATTCTTCTATTGGTTATGAGTAATTTAGAAATTTTACAGTTATAAAAAGTGATGTGTCTAAAGCATGGAAATTTCTATCATTTTTTATCGAATATTACACCGCAAAATATGTTTGAATCGACATCGACTTTCAAACAGCAGTGAAAGGGTTTATTTTGTATATACATTATTATTAGCCACTTTAAATGGATATTTTAGGCTACACTCAACTATATCATAACAAATGATGGACGTTGATTGGATTTTAAATTGAATGAAGGACCGGCGGCGAATGGCTCGCTTTTAATTAACCTGAGAAAATACAGGCGAACAGTAAGGATTTATCCTTTAGAAAATATGCAAATACGTCGTAAGACTTCAATAGGAGTTCTTGAAAATTTCGTCGAAATAATTTGTACCTATACCACAAAGGATGCCCAAAGTGTTTTCCCAATTTCTCATTTAACCTTACCTAATCCGAGGAAACGGGAAATCATCGCGGAATACACTGTATACAATATACTAAATTATAATAGTACGTAATATTCATACGATATACACTACAAAATATGCACGCATTTGTATTTCCTTCTTAATTACTTTCATCCCAAACGGCTATCGTGGTTTTGCGGACAGAAAAAATGATTTTCTTTTCACATCAGCCCTTCCGACATGGTGGTAGACCTCAAACTATCGACAAAAATCTCGGGAGACTTGTCGGTGAGGTTAGCTATTCCTAAAAATTATCTACTTTAAGCGTAACCTTGCTTTGCAGCGCCATTAAAATTGTGGTGTAAAAAATAAAACGCACTATACAAAAGTAAACGCGTATGGAGAGGGTTATTTGGAAGTTGGTTTTCAAAGTTAGAAAATCACGATTTTTTTTTCGTTTTATTTGATGAGTAGGTACTTTACGTCTGTATTATATATTTATTGTTTACATTTATCGCGGGCTAGGCGTAATTAATTTATCAGACTCAGAGGTAGACAAGTTGGTACAAATACGAAAGTGTATATTTTACTGTAACAGACGTGTAACGGATAGCCGGCGCGTTTTATGTCGATTTTATACCGTTTTTGTATAAATCTTTGTGCTGATTTTCCGTCGAGAAACGTATTCATTTTCCATTGTTTTTAATATTTATAATATTATATAAAATTAATACTATGTGGGTTTGATTCCGTTCACTTTTAAATGTGTTTTCATGAATTCATGGTTTATCTTGACGTTACGGATACGATTTAAATAGGTTTTAGCATAATCAAAAGATAATAGTATTTCATAAATAATATATAATATTTTATAGTCAATATTAATATATATTTAAAAACTGGATGCTATTTTATCATAATATCCGTTTTAAAGTCTATTTTTTTTCACATTTTCTGTTTACTCAAAGATGTAAATATAATTTAATGGCCAACATTTTCTTTCGTGGTCTTTGTCTTTGTGTTAGACTTTGTATTATTTTTAAAGTCGTCTACAAATATTATATTATTTTCTGGAGTATCGAGATTTAAACTAAAATCCTTTGAAAATGAATCATTTATGATTTATCTTTTGTAGTAAAAACGTTGAACAATTTTAGAATCGAAGTAGATTAAAATAAATAAAAAATATAATGCGATTAAAGATTACCTATTGTTATTATTAATATTATTGGAATATTATACATCCGCTATTAATGTGTTTTCAAACAAACCAATTATTGTGTTTTTGGAAGTATAAAATCACGAAATAAAGTTCTCGATGCATATTTTATTTCCTGTTAAAATTTTAGAGCTTACGTAATTGTATGGTTTTTTAATGATGATTTTACCCCACTCTACTGGTTTACTGATTTCATGACTTTGGTTGGAAAGTTTTAGGTTAAGGATCGGAAGAGTGATAAATTCCCAGAAAAAAATGAACCTCAAACCCATTTCATTCAGAAAAATACAAAGAATGATAAAATGTATTTGGTTTTTCAGGAACTAAGCGAGTAATACTATATGTATACATCATATAAACACAGTTCAAACACCATAAATAATTAAAACGTAGAAGTATATAATGGCAAAATAACGTAAATTTGACTTGAATTAAAACGTAAAATTTGCCTATATTATTCTCGATAGAAAATTTGTTTTATTTTAATCTATATCCAATTAAAAAAATAAATACAATTTTAATTGTAACCAGGTCAACTAAAACCTATACAAAATATTTGTGAACAAATTAATTATAATTAATTAATTATAATTAATTAATTGTAGTGATACAACTGTGCGCACTATTCTATGCACAATAGTATAATATAGTATATCCATCGAACAGTAATAATATATGTTTTGAATTAAAAATAAAATACCGAGAAAATTCCTAGATTTACCATTAAAATAATATTATCGCACCACCATGTTTGTGAGAAACCAATTAGAAATGCGATAAATAATATTTTGTAAACACTATGATACGGTTGTGTTAAAATACTTTAAACCGATTATAAGACCAGTGATATATGGTCGTATATATGGTTTACCTGTTCGTTCTTCTGAGAACTACAACAGTGGCCTAATCCGGACCAATAAGCGTATTCGAAAGAGGTTTGATAAATATTTATAATAATATTATGCTTCTTTCATAATGTGTATACAACGCACAGACTGCAACTGCACTCGTCTAATGCACTTATCCGCGTTACACATGGTATGCATTATACGCAACACGTGCGGCTGTATTAAAATAATGTCTGAAAATATTAAAGTATTGTCGCGAGATAATGGAAAAAAGTTATTCAACACTGATTTTGCAGAAAACGAATTGAGTCCCGAGATCCCTTTTTCATATGAATTGCGTCTGATGTGAATACAATATTTTCTTTCTATTTAATTCATTCTTAAAACTGTCGATAATATATTGCAAAAGGTAGGTTAAAAATATTGTTTTTCATCATTTCGTAATTATGTACATCAAAAATATTGTTTTCGTTGTTAATTCATTAATTAATTAAAATATATATATATATATATATATATATATATATATATATATATATAAACAAAGAAAGTTATAGATTATTATATTAAAGCGTATTTATTTATGGATTGTTAAAAATTTGAATGATACAGTTTTGATATAGTTAAAACGTGTTATTTCGTTCACGTCGTATTTAAACATTTGTTTTCTTAAAAAATCTCGTATTTTGTATATTTCACGTCTTATTTTATTTATTTGACCACTATTGCGAATTTTGATGAAAATGTCTTTTTGTACGTTTTTAAATACATCAATAGATTTATAGATATTTTGATGAGCAGAATAAAACATACCGTTAAATTTTGATTAAAAAGCATCACAGCTATTTGTTGTCGGATGAATCGGAATACATTGTCCATAAAGAAGGTGGAAACTCGCAATCGAGGGCTATATATGTATTTAAAATATTATAATCTGTAAATGTTTGTTCTTTTTCATTTTGTGGTCAGATTGATACTATATCGTCGGTAAAATAGTTTTTTCATGTTCAGATTTCAAAAAGGGGAGGCCAAAAAAAAATATTTTTAAGTAATTACTTATTTCTAATTTTAGTTTATATTCATTACTCAAACCTAGATCTTATATTAGTCTCCACCAACTCTGGCCTATTAAACAATATATTAATGAATCTGCTTCCTTTTAATTCGACGGATGATCAAACGAATAATACTGTCGAGTGGGAAGCAATTAGTATACCTAGTCGTATAGAAAAACCAGATCGCAATTCGTTTGTCACTAATCTCAATTTTTATATCAGGGACGCAATTCGTATACAGCCATTGGTTTTATCACCGTTGCCAATGGCTGCTGTGTTTTTCGACCTGTTATAAATCGAAAGATGTTTTACATACAGCATTGTGCTAGTGTCGTTATGGATCTCATCCAATCGTTGTGTTCAAATAATACGGTCCCGCATTATTCTGATGGGACGTTAAGTAATATTAAACGATCCCTTTAAATGCACTGAAATAATTAATCAAAATAAATGTCTCTAGGGAATAAAAAAAAAAACCGTTTTCATTAATAATTATCGGAATCCAGATTGGGGTAAAACAATTAATGCATTGGATATCCGTGCACGGTTTGCTAAGCCTTCGGCGTTGATTATCAATTATAAATGTATCAAACTACTTTTAACACTAATAAATAAATATTATATTAGACAGACAGGTTCATTTAAAATTCAAATAATATTGCAATCTAAGTAGGTTATACATGCAAAGCATCGACAAAGTATAATATAATTTAAAAACTATATTAGTAAAATTATTTTTGTATCAGTAATATATTTTATTTAAATTATAATTCGAAAAGAAAATCAATACAATTCAAACAATTTTATTCATTGGTGAATTCAGTAAACTGATAATATTCGGATAATTTAAAATTAAAAAAGTCAAAATAATTTATTGACATTTAGATGGGCCAGTGTATTAGCAAAATATAATAATAGGTTGAGTCGAATAAAAATTGAAAACTGTTCAAGGCGAAATCGTCTACACCAGTGTGGTCACAGTATAATGTGCATCATCAGAGCGAATGTGCTTTTAAGCATTGGATATCGACAGTACAATAATTTATAAGATCTGGAATTTATTTATAAAGTACTCTGTGGTTGTTTATCGTATATCAATCATGATGTTAATAATTATTACTGTTTTATTTTTGTCAATTGCAATGCGTGTTCGAAACTGTTATGTTCGACACGCGATGTTTGTGAGCAACATTTTGAATATACTTATTATGCTACGTTTGAAACGTTTTAGACAAATATTTTTAATGTAGCAAATAGAACCTAAGGTTTTTTTTTAAGTTTGCGACTTTTTTATTGGATTGAAAATAAAAAAAAAACTAGTAGGTATTGCCGTTAACGCTCAGAATCAGATTTAGATTGCAATTATCAATAATAGTTGCATTTAAACTATTCATAAAACACAAACGCCACCGTACGTATGTATTCAACCAACGTCAAAACGATGTAATATGCTTTTGAAAATTAAACACGTAGTTCGTAGCTTTAAGCGAAAAAAAACAAATATTTTTAAATATATAATTCAAATAAGCAAAACATCTTTTCGATTTAATTCGATTAAAATTGTATTATAGATTTTTATATTAGATATGGTTGTTGATTTAATCTCACAAAATTCTTTTCTATCAACTCATTATTTTATAGTTGTAGTGGAAAATACACATACAAAGCAGTGTTAAATATTGTTTATTCATAATTACAATTAGGAACTTAAAATTCTTACAACAAATAATGATATCTGACATGCTAAACGATGTTGTCTACAAATAACGAAAAACAAAAATATGCATGATAATATTTACCTGATATATTCACTACTATTCAATGTTTTAATGGCAATAATCTTTATCTAATCATCTGGTATAATAGGATGTTTTGGTTTTGGTGTTTTTATATTGTAATTTTATAGTCGATACACAGTGTTGGATTTAAAGGAAAAGGCCCACAAGCACTACAGAGGACCCAATAAAATAATAACGTATCTATACTCAATAACAAGGAAACATTTATGATTTTTAATAAAGTTGAATAATTAATTTAATTGTAATTCAATTTTAAACGAATTAATCAAGAACTTATTAGGTATGTAACTCAGTTTAAAATGCATAATCAAATGATTGTAACGTTAAAGTTTTATTTTAGATGAAATATCCGTGTTAAAAGAGACCTTTTAAAAAATAATATTCAAAGATGAATATAAAAATATATAAACATCACTTGGTAGTTGGTTGTAATTGTTGTAAAACTTCTCCCTCCTTTCCGTTCCTGTTGTGAATTATTGGTAATTTATAATATTTGAAATCATAGACACTTTATGATAATATAATAATATATTATTACAAAATAAATGCGGCATGTACATAGATAGTCAATGTGCGGTTACGCGTTTGAAATTCAGTTATTAGTTAATATAATTATTACCTATTAGCATAGTCGATGCACCCACAGGCATAATGACACATAATTATTTCTGAAACTATTATTAGATCGAAACGTTTTCAATTCTGTTTTTGATAATATTATAATATATTTAAAATAAATAAAGAAAACCGCTAGTCCGAGGGGCAGGGGCCCCATAAGAGTAAGTGCGGTGCAGAATTGGGAAAAAAATTAGAAAGAGGATGCAAACGTATAACAAAAAAATTCCGTGCCTGATTATTTAAATATCTTCATTGATAAGAATATAATTAGAAGGGGTACGCATAAATAATTTCTAAAAAAAAAATGGAATCCTTCCCTCTGCCTCTCTCCATAATTCGAGCACTGAGTAAGAGCCAATTTAATAGGAATGCCCAATATTATTGCTCCGTTAAAATATCCACCACTGATGACATACACAACCAAAAGCTCTAAAAAACCCAAAACGCAGTTTTCACTCATATTCAAAACGCAAAAACACAATATTCGAGTCCGGAACTCTGTCTGAAAGCTCTAACTGATAATAATATTGTATACATTAAACGGTACTCACGTTCGCGTAAAACTGGTGCGGACTGCAATTTGAACTGGTTTTCGATCTTTGCGTTGCAACCTGTGGAAAGACAAAAACAAAAGTAAAATTTTGTGATCAGTGCGGTTTTTAATTTCGGGGCGGGGAACGATGTCATAGGGTGACTGTTTTTATAAAAAACGGCACAAACATTTAAAAGGTTAATTTTTGGAAATTAACCGTCTCGATTTTTTTTTTTTTGCAATTTTTATACCATATATATATTTTACAGTAACAATTATAATAATTTTTCATCAGCTCAATAATAGTTTAACGACTTTCGAGATTGATTGAAAATACTACCATGTACACCACTATAACACATCGATTTCAAATTTTAATATATAAAACTGTTCTTCATTATATTGTTTTGAATACTTGTTTCCTAAATTGATTTTTTTGTGTACACACATAATATTATAACGGTATGGAGATGACGCCGATGACGTGATGAAAACGGAACTAGCTTCTAAAAACGAGTCGATAAAAGCGTCCGGATTGAAGATTGTTGGGACAACGGGACACGATGATGAAAAAAAAGGGACAATTCTCTTTTTTAACGGGACGTGTGGTCACCCCCTAGTCAATACGACGACAATCATCTGTGCTAAACGAAACGTCGTCGAGTACTTCGAGTGTTGATATAGTCAGCCGCAGGGGAACTGCTATAGGTGATGATGAGAGGATGGTATAATATATATATATATATATATATATATATATATACATCGTAGGTACTATAGTAATAATATGGTAAAACGGTCGATTGTCTTTGGGTTTCCGGTTTCTCACAAATGCCCGGAACGAATCCGTTTCCGGTCCGCGAGCGACGGTGGCGGTGGCTGCAACGGCTCTTAATTGAAATTCACTTTTGGTAAACGCACCGGAACAATACACTTCAAGTGAATCTCGTGTAAATGCACTGGCGACGACCGTCCGTGTTATGTCGTATGCGCGAGGGTATAATTATAATATTGTTATTATTGTCATTATTACTGTTATCGTTGTTATTATTGTTAAGGCTGGGTTTTTGATGCACTCTGCATTATTTTCCAAAGCTAGATACGAAATGCTCGTTATATAACATAATATACATTTCGTGGGTTTTCAAATCAGAATAAGAAGTTTTTATTTTCAATTTTTGTGCATTTTTTAACAGTTTTTAATTTTTAGGTCATTTTATTCATTTTTGAAATCATATTATATGTTTTGTGGAATTTAGCATTAAAAACTGGATTCTTTAAAAATGTAAAAAAATTAATTTATTACGTGCTAACAAGGATTTCACCTACTCGAATATTGTTAATTGAAATTTTTCTAACGAATCCGTATAACGTAAAAATTAAGATTACGAGTGGAATAAATGAAAATAATTTTTTTTTAGATTATAAGTCTACATAGACAATGAGATATTGTGTAGTCTTGCAAATATTTTTATTCAACTTAAAGAAAAAAATATTTGTCAGTTTAATATTAAAAATTTAAGTGCATTTTTTAGGTGTATTATTTTAGTTTTAAGGCATAAAAAGCATTTTGATTATTGCATTTTCAGGTTTTATTATAGGCCATCAAATTCCCAATCCTAATTATTATACATTAGGTAAATCACATGATGTATCGGTACACGAGTGGTGGGTATACGTGTGGGTGCGATCGAGTGAAGACGATAAAATAATAAAATAAATTTCGGGACGTGTGTAAAGTATGAATTCTGCGTTACGGCGTCTTTTTGTCTTTGCTCAAGTCTCGAAACCGAGAAAGACAATATATAAGACGCGCTTAACTATACTATCGTTACTATTGTTTAAATTAAAGTTCTCGGAAAGCAAAAAATGCAAATTGAAAGGACGTCGAATAGTTTTTTTTTGTAGTTTATTTTGTTTTAGATTTAAATTTTATTTTTTCGTCCGCTAGAGTTCTTTGTTTCCGCCGCAGCAGTAGTATTATATGACCTCTCTTCCTGGGATAGGTGGGTGGGGGAAAGAAAAAAACACGAAAATGCAATAAGCTCACTCCGTACACCTACTACAATAGCTATACTTCAGTGGTGAGCGTGCCTGTATTATATATATATATATATATATATATTATAATATTAAGGCACACAAGAAAAATGCTGTCGGCGACACTGCAGGTAAATTTAATTTAAAGTACCCGCCCTAAAGGGTCCCGGGAAATGTATGTAATAATAATAACGACACTAATACTTGGCTACCAATATCATGAATATCGTTCATGTAAACGAGACGAAGGATCAAAAATTAATTCGCGGCTATTAAAAAGTGTTGGGAATAATTATATTGACAATAGTCGACTCACGAGAGTGCTCTCAATTTGTTTTGTTTTTCTTAGTCAAACAATTTTTTTTTTTTTTTTTGATACATAACGAATTAAATACGTTTTTAAATGAGGTACATATTGTATGCATCGTCGTTCGAAGACATTAAATCTCTCTCGTAATAATATAATTTATTATAATGTATGAAAATATTATAGTAGTTTGGGTTTAATTTGACTTCACGAAGTCTATAAAAAATAATGTATAATTTTAATATGTATTATACCTGATATATGTTTTTTATACATATTTTTAATAACTAATGAGTAATGTTTGTTCGTTGAATAATATTATGTATAATAATATATTTATAACACATGAATTTGAAATTTTTATGATTGGCAGGAAAAAATAAATACTTTGGATGTACGGGTTTTTTTCATTTCATTCAACCGTGTGTATCATAACTGTTCCAGGTATAGCTATATCAAATATTATAAGCTCCGTGTAGACATATTAACGGATATAATGTAATATACGATATTTCTTTACTGGGAATCAAAAAGTTTAGCTTTTAAGCAATATTATCTACTTCCTACTTTTTTTTTTTTTATTCAATGGATTTTTTTAACCGTGTGCATTATTCGACGAACATATTTAATTCGTTAAACCTCTTTCATTATTTTTTTCCATCACACACGACGGAGTAATAAGGTAGGTACATGGTAAATATTATTTTTTCCAGTCCGTTTCACTTTATTATCATTACTGTTGAGGCGGTAAATATATATTCGAACGACCTTAGACTGACAGCCGCTTTCAGCTGAGCAAAGCGAACAATTTACCAGTACCTACCTACCCACCTACCAAGTCTCTGTAAACAAAATGTACGCGTACGTTTTTTTTTGCACACGTGGTATACATTTGAATATGTATTATATTATATACGAATGTGCTTGTTTTTATTTTTATATATTTTTTTTTTTTGTCCTACCCCACCGGTGAAAAAATCTGGAGATTTAACCTTTTGTCCCGGGACAACCAATAAAAACCACCATGTACGCCTGCCTGTCACAGCGTTCTCTAAATCAAATTATAATCATCGTGTAATCCGCGGACCATATTTTATAACTGGAAACGGATTTGCAATATTTTTGTGTTTGCGATTCTGCGGAGGGTTACGCTCCTCTGGCGGCGGGTGTGATGTGAATAACAATTATATTATGCAACGCATGCCACAAAAACAGAACAAAACATTAACTGTACATAAAGATATATATATATATATATATATATATATATATATATACTCACACGAATAGGCTGTGCGCGTGCGTTAGAGTGAGTGTGTGTGTACGGTGTTCAACCTTCGTTAAAAATTTGCGTGGCCCAACGTACAAATACTTTAATAATAATAATAATATTATCGTTACCGTTAATATATTATATGGTTTGTAAATACACGCAATGTTGACAGACCTGTCCCCCGTTGCCACCCACCGACGACAAAGTTAACGAGGGGTTAAAATCGGACCGATGTTCGACTTTAATTATTACTGTATAGGTAGCTGGATAGGTTGGAGTGTCGAATAAGAAACAAAAAAAAATAAAAACAACCATAGCTGAATTACAGTACACTTGCAAATGTACTCAGAAATGAACATTTCTAGAAATATCGTTATAGACAAGTTCCGTAAATATTACACAATTTTATTATTTATGCACATTACACCTGTTGTAGGTTCATACTATACAGACGGCGGCTGCATATAAACTACACCAAACCCTTTCTATCAACACACGAAAGTTTTAATAATGACGAAGAGTTAAATACAGTGCTCAAAATGGACCGGATTGCACCGGAACGGCGTTCCGGTTCGTAATATTAGCTTTTGCGTCCGTTCCGGTTGGTTAAAATTAAAAATTAAGAGTTCCGGTTCGTAGAAAATATTAAAATAAATTGCCATTTGGTGAGACGTTTTTGACAGTATCGCAATCAAAAGGATTAAAATTATCAAATTTCCTTTCGACAAAATATTATATAATATAGAAGTTCTATTTTTATTGAAGTCCAAGAAGCTTCTTTATCCGACATCACGAGTGCCGTTTCTTCGTCTTATCGCCATAACAACGTTAGGATCAAAAATGCAAGTACCCAGGTACATGCTATAGGTACAATACAATTAAAGATATGACCGCAATAAAAGACAATAAAACTCAATTTATCGACTATCTATAATCTGTATCTGTGTATTGTGTATACCTAATTATATTTTAATAGTAAAACATTAAAAACTGACAAGCCACAATGTCAAAACTTATTTAGTTTTGCTTCAGCCGAATACTTGGTATATCTGCAAATGTGTGATGTGCGTGCTTTGTTTTTTTTTTTTTTTTTATTAATGTAATTATAAATTATGAATTTGTTTTTATTAAATTGGGTCAACAAACGTCAGAACTATTCTCCGGGAACCGATAAGCCTAATAGAAAAATCGCATTATAATATGCTGAAATAGTCGTCAAACATTTTGAAAGTTCTAATTGTGCGATGTACATATTATCAGAACTTGTTGGAATAAAAGTCAGTACGATGAGTTTAAATCATCATATAATTGGTTATTTGTGGAAAACAAAAAGTTAGGTTGTACTGTATGTATGCAAAAAAATAATGCAATTAGGATTATTTGGTTAGTCAAAGGTAGATATCTTGCTGATGACACTGCAAGTCGCAAACGTGAAAAAAAATGACGAAAACTATTAAACTATTAACTATTAACTATTAAATTTTAATTGTATAATTACATTTATTTAAGCTTAAAATTATTTATATTATTTATTTATTACCTATTTAACTAATTAAATGTTATTATAAAGTAAACACAAATTAAATATTAATATTATTATTCGCATTAATTTTATGAGCGTTCCGGTTAGTAAAATTTTCCATTTCGAGCACTGGTTAAATAATACATAATATCATTATATAGTCTGTTTAAACTTAGATCAATACTTTGGGTTAAAAACGGATAACGTCTTCAACTGTCGAATAACGCATTATTGTTATAACTTTTTGTGTTGTTTCTAAAAAAAAATCGCATAAGATCACTTATTTTAAAATCCAATAACTAACGAGTATTGGATATCGACCTATTTTTTTGTAATTTTCTTCCGTGTAAACAAATATAATCTAGGTATTTTAGTATTTGTCAAAATAAATCTATTTAAAATGTAATTCAAAATTTGTTGATTGGGCATGGTGCACATGATTAGAATTATTTGATTATTTATAAAATAACGACAGCACAACACACTATTTTCTAATCCATTTAGTGTTCAATCAATGGCATTCTTTAGTGTGCCAAACCACTTTAATAATAATTATATGTACTTTTAAAAAAATTATATTACGTAATAGTATATTCAATAACGACTATTAACAATGCTTATGGATTAATTTATCTTTCAAGTCTGTCGATCATTGTTTATGCGAAACAAAGTCAGAAATCGTTTAAAAATATCTAGAACGAGTAATAAAAGTCATTTGTGCGTTAATGCAGAACGCGAAAGAAAAAAAACACAGCATAAAGGTGAATTTAATTAAATAGAGACATGGACAAAATAGTATAAGTGGCTGACATAAAATAACAAAAACCGTCGTGTAAAAAACAAAAGTCGCCATGTTTTTATTTTTACTTAATTGTATTACGTCAGGTTCAAAAATAAATTTGACTCGGACGTCCAACTGCCGATGTTTAGCAACGGTTTGGGTTGTTGTTCTTATTTTATTATATCACTAGTTAACCGAGTTAAAGAAAATATGTAAGACCTATGAATCAAATAATGAATAAAACGCAATCATATTATCAACAAACGTATATAATAATATTGTATTATTATGTACCTACAGCACAATCAATGTTGAAACTCAAAATTACACATTTAATATCTTATCGAGATAACTATTGTGTCATTTATCTATTGATTATCTTAGATAACAATAGATTTACTTATATCTAAATACATTTTCTTTAAATCATATTCATTTTTCATGAATAATAATCATTATTCTTATTAAAATAATTTCCCTATCATAACATAATATAATTAGTACATATACTCATATTAGTGCCATATTCCTGTGTTTTACATGTTTCAAAGTCGTATAAAGTTGATACTTTCTCAATTTTACTACTCTTTGACTCAAATAACATTTGTTACTGTATGCACTTATTAACTATTAATTACTTTATGAACACGTTGATACAAAAGTAAATTGGTTATTTAAATATAATAAAAATTAGTTTTATCTATGATATTATCTCGAAGAAAGTGTGAATATCTTTATCTAATCTAAATAAAATATATTCATCTTTATCTGCATCTAGATAAATTTATATACAATTATTTGTATCTTATTTATATAGAATTTTCGTCATCTATTCTCAACACTAATCACAATCGTTGGAAAACGACAGGTTTTCTACGTATCTAAAATATAATTTTGTTAATGTAGACTTAAGATTTCCTTTTTAGAACATTTACGGGATTAAAACGCATTATGCATATTAATACGATACGTAATAATATTATCTTATTACGTTATACGATTATTATAAAGGTTTTACCTAATAGGGATTAGGTTTCCCCGTCGACGACCATAGTATAAAAACAATAGATTATCATAAATAAATAAGGGGTTATATTGGAAGCAACTAGCAGTGGTAGAATATAGGACAAATAAAGAATCTTATGTTAAATTTCGTAAAATAATCGCAGCTGGCAGGAATATTAGAAAATTTAATTTTTTTAGAGGAGTCCGTTATTGGAAAACTAATATTATCATAGAGGCTTTTTGAATAAAATATTTTGAACACTTATTTTTATATCATAGAATTACCTATATAAGTTGTTTGTGGATATTATTTTAATGCTGACGATAATATATCGTAGTGAATAAATCACACTTCTTGCGATTCATAATTGTTGGATTTATATATATATTTTTAATTACTGATTATCAACGTTTGCAGCTCGCTCGTTGCAATTCTGGACGGTTCATTAATTACTGTATGGATACAACAATTCCGATAACAAACACGAGTTGGTAATTTAGTATTCGTGATGATGATGATTTAGAATGAAAATAAAACTAACGTCCGGACTAGTTGGAGAGGCAGCGTTACTATCTACGCGCAATATATTAACGGGCGAACACAGTAAATGATGCATGTGACCACTCCCTTTATAATATTGGTAACATTTTGTTGGTTATCCCCTTCATTAATAGATTTTAGCGACACTGATTCTATTGTGTTGACGTGATTATGACACGTCGATGCAAAAATTGTAGATTTTCGTTAGATGTTTTAAACAAGTCACTGGGTACGGTGTATGGAAATCGGTTAGTCACGATATTAATATTGTTAATCACTTCAAAATTATTGTTCTATTTTTTCAAACAGCTAACGTTGGAAGAGTGTGACGATACTTTTAAAACATTAGAGTATCCATGCATCGACAAAAAAAATCCATAGAATAAAATATTAATACAAGATCACTAAGTACTGTATTTTTGAAATACTTAAATTTAATACTGTCAATTCAGTTATGCATACAAATTGTCTATTATGTTATTATAATGTTTCTAAAAACATTCTATGATATCTTCAATTCGTTTATAAAATAAATACTCATATTTACCTCAGTACGTGTTCGAACACTAACAGTCTAACACATGTGTTTATTCTGCGATTGTGCACTTTTGTATCTTCCGCACGGCATCACAGTTATTACACCGGCGATTGATTAAAATATTATATGAACTATTACTAATACCATTCGTCGTTCATAACAAATTTAATGAACGATAAATCCATGATGGGCATCCCGTCCATAGTTAATCAGTTCAAAAAATAACCCTGTCCAATTTACAAATATAACGATCTCACTCAAAACAAATAAAACAATTAATAAAATTCCAACGTTAAGTAAAAACATTCAAAGTAGACATTTGTATATACTTCTTCCTCCGCTCTTATCATACATACATTTTATGTAACTGCTATAGTCTCTCATGTCACCTATTTCTCAAATAGC
The DNA here is from genome assembly GCA_014851325.1 of Pentalonia nigronervosa. Taxonomy (NCBI): domain Eukaryota; kingdom Metazoa; phylum Arthropoda; class Insecta; order Hemiptera; family Aphididae; genus Pentalonia; species Pentalonia nigronervosa. Next base: position 463,859 of record JACXSJ010000415.1, read on the forward strand.
ACAATTACCGTTTCACAGCGAGAGAAAAAAAAAGTCAAATTTTACTTCAGGTCCAATTCAGTAAGCAGTATAGGGGATAACAAAATAGAATTAACCCTCAAGCCAGCTGAAGAAATATTCTCCGATAATGATACACTCGCAATATTATTCAATCAATTTAAATATTTTCTAGAAAACTTGGTGCCAAGCAATTATTATTCATATACTGTGTAACGAAGTAAAATTAGACTTATCCAGTATTATAGATCTGCTCGAGAAAATTCATCCGACAATCACAGACCGTTCGATGAAAGCCAGACTCACTAGAATGGCGAATCGCCTATTTCAAATGCTCCCTTCATAGGAGTATCGACACACAAACAAACCGAAGATCAAACCAAAATTCTTTTATACCCAAATTAAATAAATACATACCTCCTTCTCCTTCTAAATTCCAAACAATTCCACTCAAAAACCAACAATTATACTACTACAGTGGGTTCCGCTTAATGTGATCACTTTGGTGCAGGTCATTTTGATTCTATTAACCGGTTGATTCTATAAAACATTTACAACATTTTTTTCATAATTCAATCTTTTAATACAATTACATTTTTATTTAAATTAACATACATATTTAATAATTTATAAGATATAAAATTATTTATTTTTACATTTTTTTTATTTAAT